>WEIV01026252.1:0-92843 GCA_013390005.1 Calyptomena viridis | reverse complement strand
AGAAATAGAAAAACTACGTAAAATTCATACAAGCTCATCCAAGAGGGCACAAAATCCAACCGAAAGGTGCTGAAGGTTAAGCAATGTTGTCTCAGTCAAGTTATCAAAAACATTAGCAAATTACCAAGAGAGGTAATTACATACTCCATACATAGAGCACATGATTAACTGTGGGCTAAACAGTATGCACACTTAGCAGAGCCCATTTCAGCAAGCAGAAGAAAACCACAGAACAATCACAGGCTGATGTATTTTATATGATGTTCAGGTATATAAACAGCATAACTTCTTAAAGTTTTCTGTATACATATGTATAGTTAGTTACATTTATTTTCACCCACGAATAGCGAGGAAAGACTGATGAGTATGTAGATACGATCCTGCCAGATAAGATATATGCTGACTTAAGAAGAATTTGATGGTGGTTTTGCCAATAATAAGAGAAGAAAAAAACTTGAATGTAAGATACGAAAACACTAAATAGAATATCAAGCTACACCCTAGTAAAATAATGAATCTCATCTTTTTTGAAGTATACTAAATCTAAATTTTAAATGTCATTAGTTGGNCTAAGTCTTGTGACTAACACATAGAAAACAAAACCAAACCAAACCAAAATCAATCTAGCCATGGCTCAGTTATTGTGAAAAGCTTAGTTTCAAAATAAAGGGCATTTTAAGCCTCTGCTACACCAAAATACTCACAGGGATGACTGCTGTACTAAGACCTATGTTTATTTCAGATTAGTAAAAGTCTTCATCTTAAGAGGGTGCTTAAAAAAAGATATCTAATGTTGATAATCTTGTATGGTAAATGTTTTGTGAGGCAGTAGTCAGCAAGCTGAAACAGAAAGTGCTAGCACTCCAAAATAAAAGAAGGACTTCATATGTGAGATCAGCATTAATACTACAGCAACTCCGACGTGTGTAAATTCCAAGAATATATCCGATCCACAACAGCCTGGGCTCCCCTGTCATCAAAACTGGGATTTCTCTGACACAAAAAGAACAGATATGCAAGCTCTTAATCACCAGAAAGCAAGAAAAGACAAGGTGTACCATTTATTTGGAGACACTTTTCACCACATAGTATCTTTAAGCAAAGAGAGGCAACCTTCAGCTGCAGAAGGAAAAGCAAGGGAAAAAGAAAGGATAGCAGCAGGGGTCAGCAGAGCCCTTGCCTAAGCCTGGCAGACCCTGAAGTGCAGCGCACCATTACCTCAATCACAGGTGGTTCTGAATGGCAAAGGATAAAATCTGGCCCATGAAAATGGTTGTAAGTCACACTAAGAATACAAATCTGACATGTGCTGCAGTTTAAACACTGATTCAACCCTGGGCCCTGGCTGAGGGAACCGTTTTTGAAAGAGGTACTGAAATGCTCTTTGTGGAAGTCTTGCAAAGGCTGGAATTCAGGTGAATTTACAGCAAGTTTTGCCTTCTACCAGCAAAGCGCCCTGTGCCAAGTTTACTTTTGGCTACACCTTTTTGGTCTAATGAGATTCATCACTTACAGGATATTTTACCCACTGTCCACCCAAGCCTGGAGTCCTGTGAAAGATTTCTTTATTCACTCACATAATGAAACAGATTAAACTTGTTTTCACTTGACACTAATACGGTGTGACAGTACTTTCTCTGTGGACCTGACAAACAGGAACAGACAAGAAGTTTTGAAAGATGGGTCTTCTTCAGATAGAACCAATTTTGTTTGCTTTCAAAAATGTCTGATTCATTTACATATAGAATTTTTTAAAATTACATATTTCTTGGACATGTGAATAGGTGGAAAAGAATGAATGTCTCCATTCTCCCCATCTCCCATGGGCTGGATTAAGAAAAAAATCAGTCTTGGGAGAAGGAATGGATATGCTGCTTCCTTCAGCTTTCCCTTGATCACCCTGTGGGGCAGCAGGCATGTTGCTTACATTCTGAATACCCTTCGTTTCAGTGCAGCTGTCTTGCAGAGAGATGATGGACGTAACAGGTTAAGAGCATTGCCATGTGAGAAAAGTTCATGGTAACAGAAATTGAAGCATGAACTCTTCCCTGGTGTCACGATGGACATGGTAATTGAAGGTACATGTGTTGCATGTGCTATAGATAGGACGGGATACGTACAACAGAAAAAATAAATACTGCTGAAGAGGATTTATTCCTCTTTTAATCCTTCTACTTTTCTGCAGCAAGTTTTAAAAGGCAAGGGTATTAAAAAAATTACAGTCCCCTAATTTCATCTATTATACCTGATGTACTTTTCTATTTAAGCTTACTTATGAAAATGAGGTTTGCTTTCTTTGTGCATATTTAAAAAGCAAGATGATACTGATTAAATATGTTTAGTAAAAATGTAAAGTTCACATAAAGCTACAATTACAGTATAAACTGTAGATGAAAATAGAATTTAAAGGCTATCTCAGTGCAGAATTGATGTAACCGCCTTTCTGCTGCAGATCAAAAATACACTTAATTTACCAACTGTGAGATTACTTTTTTCTAATGTGGATGTTTACATGGTCTGGAAAGGAAGTTTAAACATTTTGAATTTTCTTTTTTTAATGTTTATTACTATATTCTCAATCACTGAACATACATTCCTATCTAAAAAGTCAAAGTATTTTAGCCTTTATTAGGAAGGAAACAATGCTTTCTTCCCGCAGTTAACATTAATTTGGCTGTCAAGAACTAAATGCTTGAATTTGGCATCTAGGTAAATGATTCTATAGATTCAGAGTGAATAGGCTGTATTTGCTTTAAATACAACATTTTCATTTTCTACTAGCCCCAACAATAGCTATAACTACAAATGGCTCAAAAAATAAGGTGTACAGATTCGAACAGACATGACATTTTTAAAATGTTATTTATCACGATTTAAAAATATATTATTCAAAACTATTATCCATGACACCATCTAAGTATTTATTTAAATCCACATGGAAAAAAAAAATCTAATTCCACTGTCCTGGAACCACAAAAACTATTACAGTGTCCAATCATGACAATAAATAATAATAATAAATAATCATTAACTTTTCCTAAACAAAAAATTTAAGACAAGGAAAAATTACTTCTACTAAACAACCACTATTTTTAATTTGAAAAAAAGGTGTCCGCACACAAAAAAACCCCCATCTTAGCATCTTATTATTCCACTATAAAATTACATACACTACAGGCCTTTGATTTGAAATGTATTTTAAATACGTATTTACAAGTACTTTTAAATACGTTATTATTTTAAGCTAATAACAAGTACTTTTAAATACATTATTATTTTAAACTAATAAACAGAAACTATGTGGTATCTATGAAACCCTCAGTGCCTCCGCTAACAAAAAACTATGGTCCAGAGCAGAGCTTTGAAGTTGACACTGGAGGGAGAAAATCTTCATAAACACCAGGCAGTTTGAATGTAACTCAAATGTAATCTGCTTACAGCAGAGTGGATCTAAGACTAGGACATAAGTAAATTTTATCCTGCTAATGTTCAAATCTCTGCTGTTTCTATAAAGAGCAGTATTAATTAGCCTTATCAGCTTCAAAGTTTTGTGACAGTTTCTGCTATAGCCACACAAATGCACTTTATGAACAAACAACTAGAGCCATTTCCTCGGGCTGCTTTGCATCTTCTGCTTCCCTGTTCATTTAATTTCTTTCTAAATGAAAAGGAGACAGAAGAGATTTGTCCCTGCTAAAGGACAGGGGAGCACGAAGAAGTTTGACTATTTTAAGATCTAATTGCCTGAAACGTGGGTCTTCTGCCACTCACTTGTGTTACTTCTTCACCAAATATTCTAGAAATAAGCTTATTTCTACACAGAACTTCAGGATCTCTCAAACTTGATGGTATGCAAACACTGGGGTTAATTATCAGAGAAGTGTGAAAGAGGAGAAGGATTTTCTAAAGGTCTAGTCTCTTTCTTCAAAGCTTTAATTTTAACCATGCCAGTCTGAAGTTTACATAGAACCTAAATACATCTGAAAGACTTTATTCCAGAATAATTGGGATGTAATTTCAATATGGGACTAAAAATTTAATAACTGCTTTACAAAGGTAAAAGAAAAGCAATGAAGTCATTAGTGTTCTAGTCAGGCTTCCTAGGAAAGCATTAAGTTAAAAATCTTTTGAGAACTGCTGAAAAGAAAGAAAAGGGTGAGGGAGGAAAGATTAAGTAGCAGCTCATTCTGAGAAAGAGGAGCTGATGCATCAGTGGACACTGGCAAAGTCTGTGTGCCAGTATCTCAAATTCTCTGGAAGTGGAGCAGGGCACGTGATTACATGGCTTTGTGTTAAACTGGAAACCTCGTCTTATTTTTCAATCTTCAGATTTCACAGTATTGATCTCATTAAGCTAGTGTTTTCACCTTGTAATTGCAGTAAATGGAGTTGCTGTGCAGTAATGTTGCAAGTGAATGATGACTATTTAATAATTGCTGTGGAACTACATTTAACTGTATGTCTAAACTGAATTGAGTGGTCAAATGCAGTGGTAACACGGCTCACTGAAGTGATAAAAACATGTCATTAGTCCTTAAAAGTAAATACTGTAAGATTTTAAGTGGCAATATAGAAACCATTGTTGCTTATTTCTAAAGGTAGGGAAGAAAAGCTTTCCCTGTCATCAAATTTTCTTTTCTTTACTATCAGCTAAAAAAAAGGAAAAAGGAAAACCAGCAAATCTGATAGTCCTTCAGGTGATTTTTCCATGCAATTGCTGCCATCAAAATACAGTTGATGTGTTACTTTTATATATCAGATCAAGGACATGTGCTGAGTACCAAACAACAGTTTGCTTAGACAACAGAAAATTACGATCACCAATGTAGCTATAAATAAATGAGATACAAGAACTTTTAACATTTCATAAGATATTTGCAACATTCTTCTAAGCTTGCAATATAGCACAAATTGAGCAATTTTGGAAAAGATTAAGCAAGACAAGAAACAGCTTTTCTACTTAATGACAGGATCTAAGAAAGAAAACTATGAAAGCAAACTTGCAAATTGCTACAAATGCCAGACAAAAATAGAAAGCAAAGTGTCAAATGATGTTTGCCATTTGTTCAGAAAAAAAAAAGAACAAAAATGAAAAACTCTCTGAGCATAGATAATCCGAACCAATGTCCTATATGTGATGACAATTTCATTTTGATGTTGCATAAAGCGTAAGAGTAGAAGATGGGGGAAGTTCAAAAATACTCTCTGCTATCATAAACTTACAGTTGATTACCTGAAAGGGGAGGATTGAAATTTCAGCTTTCCAGTAACAGTCTGATGCCACTTCAAGCAAGACTGTGCCTCTATATTTGTCTCTGACTACCTTAATTTGTATATTTGCAGTGAACATAAGGAAGACTTTGATCAAAACACAACATGCATTTTACACAACACAGAAGTCTACAGAGAGGCACTACATTTACAAAAGCAATTGAAGGTGGTTTCAAAGGGAGTTGACAGATTAGAGGATGATGACACTGCTGCAGCAGTCTCAATGGAAATCTGGCTTGATCTAATTAACAACTATGAACTAGAACCACAAGAAGATAATTCAAACATGATTTAAAGAAGTGATATTACCTTTTTACTATTGTAGCAATGGAGCCTTTCCCTACTGATCACAGAACAAGCCACAGGTTCAACACAGAATAGGAATAAAAGACCAGATATCCTTAATTTACCTTCAGCATCTGAAATTGAAGTCTGAGATGCAGCCCAAATATTTGACTACAGAAGTAGAAAACATCCACATATTCACATAAAAATTATAAAAAATTGTAAGAGCCCCACTCATGACAACTTGAATGAATTGGTAAATCAAAATGGAAGATTATTTTCAAGAGGTGACTGAATGTTACGATGTTCAAACAGAACAGAGAAAAAGGAGCACAGCATGCAGGATAACTTGCATATTTCATTTGACACATCTGTGTACATGCACCAGAAAGCTCCCAGGTTATTCCTATCCCCTTTTTGTTCAGATTCCTCACCCTAGGAAAAATGCATCAGGAGGAAAACTTCCCACCAATCCTGAACTTAGTAGTTTAAGGCTTGTAGTTTAATCCAGTAGCAATGTCAATGATGATTTGTGCTGACATTTCCACAACTGTCAGTACTAGGTGACTGCTGCCTCTATACAGCCTTTAGCACAGGACTTTTTGTGAATCTGAGCTCTGATGCACCTTTTGTACTAAAAATACTTTTACTGGCACTTGGGGACATGATTTAAGAGGTGGACTTGACAATGCTACTCTAATGGTTGGATTCAAAGACGCTAAAAGTCTTTTCTTACCTAAATAATTCTATGATTCTGTTGGTTCTTCTGTCTTCTTTGAACGACAACCACTGTCACTAAGAGAATGTGACTTGTGCTTATATGGACATGTATGCTTATACACACATGGGCAATGACATATAATCATCCTGGCATATAATCATTTTGACATTTTCCTTTGGATGTACTTTACAGGTGGGAACTACAGCAGTAATTTACTGCATTTACTGAAAAATGCAGCAGCTATTTGGTATCATTTTGAGGGCTGTCTGACCACCTGAAAGACAAGGAGATAGGGAATCTCCAAATAAGTGATTTTTGTTGCCCTTGCAGTCATCTTCCTGCTTTTTAACCTTTGCTCACAAAAATAGAAAAAAACCCACCTCTAATTGCAACTGGTAGTTTTATTTCCTTTTAATATTATTAGATAAAAACAATATTACTTGAATAGCAAAGTAGCAGCTACAACTCAACATTTCCCACAGTATATAGAAGTTATACAGTATATAAGTCTCTCTATATTAATTCAGCCATTTTTCCTCTTTAGTCCTCAACATGATACGTATATTTTTACCTTTGTGTCATAATTTTGTAGGCGTCTGGAAGGAAACATTCCGTGTTCTCCATCTGGAAAGGGTCAGCATCACAAATCTTGTCATCTGTCCGTCCATAGTTAGCACTTTCTATCATAATAACATCACTTCCTGGACACCGGAGGTCAATGGAGTAGCCTTCGCACGAGAGCTCCCTCCTGACCAAACCAAATGGTAGTGCTGCACGGCTGAAACCTTAAAAAACAAACACAAAACAAAAAAAAAAAGGGAAAAACGGGATTTAACCTAAAGGATATATTGCATTGGACTATTCTTTTTCGTTCACATAAGCACTGTCATCAGTGTGCTAAAAGAAGTGCATCTTTCCACAGTTTGACCTGGTACCACGTTAAGTGAAGCATCTTTCATGGAACTGTCACATTCCTATACCGCTACTGCTGTGTCCTTAATCTGGGAAAGGAGGAAATTCCTTGTCACTGCTTCTAATCCTGGTCTGAGCAGACAGTGGTGCCTCTCTGCATGGCTACACTGAATGTTCCAGTTTCTAGCTCTTTTCTCTCTGCTTCTGTCTCCACTCCTTGGGCACAGTCAGATAGGCTGTATCTGAAAGCAGGAAGCAGCAGAGTGGGCAGGATTTGCAGAAGTGATTTTAAAAAAGAAAACAAAAAACCCTAAAGCCATAGTTGCAATTTCCAACTTCAATAGTCTTTCTTAATTTGTATCTCCCTTTCTCCAGGAAGAGTTGGCTGCTTTTGCTTAGCAAATTTTGTGACCCCAGCATGGACATGTCCAATATATATGCCAATACTTTACCTATTTGAACTTCAGTGCTCTTCACTGTGTCTTTTACATAAATTAAACCACATATAGATAAGATTTTGAAAAAATATAGAAATGATCAGTACCACAAAGTGCAGACATGTACTATACAAGATCTCCCCATTCCTCCCAAAAATGATATATGTGTTTCACAGACTTCTCATTTTTAAAATGCTTTTTCTACATAAGAGAATTCCTACAAAAAAGCAGCTTCTCCAATAAAGAAACAAAACAAGGTTCAGCTATTCATCCAGATCTTTAGTCTTTCAGAGATATTTCTTTATGTACAAAATGTATTACATCAGAAAAAAACCTATCTGTATACTACATTTGCTTGTACACACTTACTAATGGATTATTAGTAAAGAGTATTTCTGTTTCTTACAAATTTGTGTGCATTACTGCCTTTGGAAGACAAGCTGGATAACATGGTAGTGTTAAAATCCTATTTCTTTAAGACAGTAAATCCTTCCTAAATTTTCAGTAGAGCTATAGATATTTCCTAATTTTTAAAAATGTCTTCGTAATATAGTAGCACAAGGCCATTAATATTTCAGTGCAGGCTGTTGTAGACAAGTTGTGACAGCAAAGAGAAATAGCTCCTACGAATGGAAAGTTGGAGCTCTAAGGTGTTCTGAAGGCAAAGAAAATAAACTCTTTTTAAAACGTATGATGTGTTAGAATATGCAAGGAAGTAAAGATCTAAAAATATCAAGAACAACTCGAGATAACCCCTTGATAGTAAATTTTCACACGAACCAGAGGCTGGCACTTTTTCCACTGAATTAATGATCTGTGGATGAAAACTCCTACTGTATGAAGATGATTATCTGTTAGGAAAAAAGTGTCTTTTAGAACGATCATGCAAGTATCAGGATGTGGCCCCCTGGCAGCTAGAGCCAATCTTCCCATCTGCCCTCCTCTACCTGCACATCTCAGCCTTCCCCTTGCATTAGCACCAGCCTTTGGACAACTTGTGTAGTGAGCTTATGCAAGGGGCTGGTCTGACCCTGCTGCAGAAGAACCAATGAGTCCCAGAAGGACCAGATCTTTGACTGGATGTGGATTCACCCTTGCACAAGGGGAAGCAGAAGGCCAGGGCACAGCGACCAGGTCTGCCTTTACTTAATATGTTGTGGATTCTACATGAAACTGGTACTGTTACACTGCAAGTACGTTTCAGTATATGTTAATAAGGGAAGAAGCCATATTGCTCTGGAAAGCACCAAGTTCCATCTCAAATTCACTCCTGGCCACCAGTTGCAGTTGCAACATATTGCACAGACCATAAGCAATAACAAACACTATTATTAAGAGGCTTGCTAAAGTGTCATGAGCTGAAAGGTGGAAGGAGCTAAAACACGAATCCATCACATTAACACCCTACATGTTCCTCCCATGCAGCAAATTAATACAACCAAGACAGAAGCTGCTCACGGCTCAGTGAGGGTGTGAAACGGGCACAGAGAGAGGTACATGCAGAGCCCCCACCACACATGTACAGAGCAGCTCCTTGGATTAATTACCATTATGACAGCCATGGTGGGACCAAATATAATGCTGCTAGTCACTGCCATTCCTACATCCTACTGCTCCTGTCAAATCAAATGCCATCCACAGAAAGCTCATCCCTCCAGCTGGCAGCAGTGGAGCCTGTATTTCCTGCACTCAGCAGGGCTTCCTCGGCACACGATACCATCACAGTCTGGACAAGGGAGTCCATCCCTCCCAAAGTTTTTGAGTTTTGATCAGCAAGGAGAGAAACAGCACCTACAGCTGTCCAAAGAGGTGTTTGCACCAGAGCAGGAGGGAGGGGCAGGGTGCACAGGGTACAGCTGCAGCGTGTGTGCAGCAGCAGCTCAGGTGCATGGATAGCTATGAGGCCAGGGCTGACAAACCCACACTGAGCCTACTGTGAGGGGCACTGACCCTTACTGCAGATCCTGCAGCAGTCACCACTTCTACTAGGAAATATCCTGAATTCACTACAGGACCTCTGCAGTTTGCTACAGAGAAATCAGCTGCCTGCAAATCTTATTTCATCATCTATAGCAACCACTATAAGGGCTATGAATGTGTTTTATCCTGCAATTTTTCCCCCTGCAGGCATCCATAAGAAGTTCTGTATTAGGACAAACATTAAAAATACTAGAGCAAGGTTAGATCATTTCACAGGCAACAGAGGAAACACCTGAGATTGCAATGTAGCTGTTACATTGCAAAGGCAGAAAGCAATAAAGCAAAAAAAATGCCGTGTATGTGAGGTGGGAATGCTGCTCTAAGGAATCTCTATGGCACAGAGAGAATTTTAACTAAATAAAATAAATAAATTTAAAGTCCACTAGCAGAGCTGCTGTGATCTTTATGCTGAAGCTTTATTTGTAATTTTTTCCTATCACCGAAGAAAAAATAAGTGTATCAACAAGCAAAGTGTAATTCAATCCATCTTGCAATCCTGACAATCGAAGAAAGAACTTGTGGGAGGCCCTGTGAGCGAAAAATCAATATTGCAGCTTTGTGCCGTGCAAATGTGAACACTGCCAAATAGCAGTGCTTAGGGTAAAATGAACTGTTTTGCTCCATTTTCTCCTCTCTGAACAAATGATTTTGAAACGACAGCTTCTTTTGGAGCTATAAAACATCAAGCAATAACTCCCTGCGCTTTAGGGAAGCGATTGGAATAAATACCTCTTGGCAACAGGTGTAAAGACTTAGGACTGAAATTCATTTACATTCAGGAGATAATTCCCGATAAACAGATGCACTGCCACAGGATGGAAGTCTGAGCAAGGAGCATCTGAATGCTTCAGCATCATTCCAGAGTTTTTTAGATGTAAGTATGTGCCTCTCTCAATAATTACTGTTGTCACCAGTAACTTTGTATCTCCAATGCAATTCCGCATGAGTAGTCTCAATACTGTATTTTCTAACCAACCTATATTCAACCTACATGCTTGCCTTACTGCACCTTGAACAAATGTATTTTGTTTGGCTGTCCTCTGGTAGCTGAAATCAACATTCCTCCTCTTCCAGGTAATTGCTTCAAGGCAAACTGTACCCTGGATGACACCGTTCTTGCTGTCTGCCACCCAGAAACACAAACTGCAAAGACCTTTCTGGTGCCTGGGCTGGGACTTCCAGTGCAACCTAAACATTAACTCAAGTAAGCATCTATTACCAAGCACAGCATATGCTGTTTCTGATTCACTTGCATTTGTGTATATTAATCACTGTTGTATGTGATTGTCAAAAATGGAAGATTAATGCCTAATGAGAAAAAGAGCATTGTTTTTGTCCTACTGACCATTTTGATTATAGAAAAGCTTCCTGGCAAACATATGTTTCCTGCACTTCATATCTGCTCACAAATTAGTTGAGTGCAGGCTCTTTATTGAAAGAAGAAAATAAACTGCTTTTGTGAAACTGCATTCCTAAGAAAAAAGTTAGAGGGAATTTTTAGTGGTAATATACATTCTTTAACACTTTATTCATCAATGTATGTAGAAAAACAAACTGAAAGGAAACATCACAAACAAAAATCTGTCCTCTGATACTCTATTCTATGAATTGAAAGATAAAGTCCTACTAAAGGTCTGTAACTCAGAATCATTAATATTTCAGAAATATGATAAATTCACACTTGGCTAAAAATTTTAAATTTAAGCTTGCAGTGCCTTATTTACCATTCTACTGTCTTGATTCCTTCAGAGAAACTATTTGTCTTTGCAAAGATAACCTAAATTTGTCAAAGCCCAAAGAAAAGTTAATAATTCACAGCATCCTGCCCACTAGCATACCATCTTTTTGAGCTGTCAATAATAAGAGAGTGTGCTAAGTTTGGTAGATAAAAGCAAAAAGGCACTGCCACATTTGAATGTTCACCCCATACAGAGGAAAAACAGTGGAATGTAAACAGGCTAACATCAGTACTCGACATCAGAAGCAAGGAACCTTTGATTAAAACTTAAAGCACAGAGAAAGTCAACATGGAAATATAAAATTATTTTAAAAATGCAGATACTGGAAGAACTGAGAATCCAAAACAAATCTCTGCAGAAATAAATATATGTGCCTCTGTGTGCAAGAAAATATTTCTTCTTGTGTTATTTGGCTGTAACAGAAAGGTCTTTTGAAAAGAGCACATCTTTTCAAACAGAATGTTTACAGTTGTCTCTTTCACAATCTCTTTTATTTTACCATATCATGCAACATGAGGATCTAAGTTCTACACAAGATGAAGTGATGCATCCTGGGCAGCATTTCAATAATATATATTTAACAAATGCAAAGCCCAATGAAAACTGTGCTGAGAATTCTCCCCCTCTCCAGTGAAGTGCATACGTGCACACACGGGAGGGTGCACAGAGACAGCTGAACATACTTCGCCATCTGAAAGTCATGCAAATGCTCAACATGGGCTCCACAAAGCTTCTATAATTCCACAGACAAGCCTCAGCATCCTGCAGTTTCTAAAGAATCCCATGAACTCTGTCAAAGCAGACTTTTTTTCCTCATCTCTCAGTACTGTATATATTTCACACAGACAAGCATGTTATTTTGTTAAACAGCTTTTAAATTATCCAATCCTGGTCAACAGATCACTACCAACTACTACAAAGACAGAGGCAATTTAAATGACAACTCTGCTTTCTCATTCTATCTTTGAAGGAAAAAAGTCATTCTGGCAAGCATGTCTATTAAAAGATTACACTGGCACAGTAAGAGCTTCTGACACTGCACAGAGGTCTGGAGTTCACAGCACTCAGCTCCTCTTTCAGGGAAACCCAGCAGGCGCACGCAGCCAACCCGCGCCGCAGCCCGGCAGACAAAACCCCACTGTTCAGTCGGGGTCAAATTAGGCAGGAAGCGATCATTTAAAAAATATTCTCCTACAGCTGTATTCTCTGCCTTTTTACATATATACTCATTCTTGTCAATTAAGATGCTGGAAGGAGGGGACATCGGGAGAAAAGGGATTATTTAGTAAAGGAAATCTATTTTCTAGTAAGAGACATCTTCCTCATTTTTTTTTAAACTCATTCATAAAAATGGGATTAACTCAAGGTACATGAAAGTATCTCATTATTTTAACAAAGATTGCGAAGGAACAGACTTGACTATTTAAATCACACTGAGGCAAAAGCAACTTCTTCACTGAATAAATGATCTGTGAGGGGTGATTCTTAACACTGGTTTCTAGAATTGTTTCTCAGACATTTAATATTTTAATTACTTGACTAAAATCTAGAAGCATCTCTCTTACAAAACAGAAATATGAATTGTTATCAATAAAAGCTTTAAGAAATATTAAGTAACTAATGAAGGCTTTTTAGAAATATTTTTACAATTTGAACATGTCTTTTAAACAATTAAAAGTCTTTTAAAAATTAAAATTTTAAAAATCTTTGTCAAATTTTAATGTTTTTCAAGATTCACTGTGAGCAGCAGAATTACAACTGTGAGTAATTTTCTGTAATTATATACTTAATATTCAGTATACATAAACATAAAGTATGTATGTCTGCTTAATGAAATTCAGGAGAGAAGCCAGAGTTACACCCTCTGACTCATAGCAGGATGGGTCCTGCCTTCCAGGTTCACTGAAACTTATTACAATTTTCCTTCTATGTTTTCCAGTCTCCATGCAATTCTCAAAAATAACCCTATGAGGCTCTCTTCAGCAAAAAAAAGTCAGGGCTTACCTGCTTTCTGCACCTTGTAGAGTGATTCAGCAAAACCTAAAGTGAGCAGCAGCATCTCAGCCTTTTAATCTAACAGCGTCGATGCTTCCTGTGTACAGCTGGCAAGGGTCTCATGTAAATTCTCCTCAACATCTCTCACCCCTCATTCAGAAGGGCAAGAATGTGTCTCTCTGAGGCAGCAGAATTAAGGGGGGTGGGGGGGTCCGACGGTGGTTTTGTTAGGGTTTCTGTGTTTGTGTGTGTGCATGTGCGCTTTAATAGCAGGAGAGAAAGAGGTCAGAGATGGGTGCTACATGGACAGACCCGTAGATCACAGTCCTTAATCACCCGGAACAAGAGCAGCCCAGACAGCAGCCATGCACACACACATCCCTGCATTAAGTCCCAACCCTATTTTGAAGGAATCGCCACTCCGCGAAAAAGACGCGGTTTGGTCTTCATGCCCATTTAATCCTTCACCTGCCTGCTGAGGCCGCCATTAGAGTGCTAATTAATGCTAAACTGTGAAAATGGGCTTCTGCACTTTGAATCCAGCCACACTGAAACTGGGTAGAAACCACTAATTCCTTTAATGAAAGTCACCAAACCAGAGCCTGGTTCCTGGCAGCATTTTAGCAATGTCTACATATGGCAGATGGAAACCATGTGATCTAAACATGAAAGTCTAAATATCTAATATAAAAATGTGTTCTTCAGTTCTCACTTAGAACCACATTTTATTCTCACATGCATGCACCTTTCCCATCCCTTTCAGCAGGAGCTGTATGCATGAGCAAAACTTTGCCCTCTTGATCTAAAATTATCCCAGTTTATGAACAGTATTCATCTGCCAATGATATTTCTTTTCTTTTGCCAGCCAGATGTCTGTTCTCAGGCTGCAAGAATCTCCTTCCTTTTTTCCTTCACATCATACACATTTGATCCTCTGCCAGCTCACAGAAAGCACTCTACCCTTTTCTTTTTTGTCATTAAATCCATTGCATCTTCAAAATTTCTCAGGGCAAGTAAGTCCCATGGTCTTTGTAAACCCCACTCCTGGAGGTTACCTCCAGTTTACCAAATGTGAACTCTCTGAGCACACCACCTGTCAGGAAGGAGAAGCTTCTGAATCAGAAATAACCTCCAAAAAAGGGAGGTAAGACATACAAAGGTTGATGTGTCAGAAAATGTTGTGTCAACAGGATTTCCCATTGAATTATTTCCTCTGCACAGGATACTGGTAGCAGAATAAAAATAAATATTCTTTTATTTTCTACCAAAATGTATTTTGACAACAATTTATATTTCCAGCTATCTCAGTTATTTTTGATAACTATGGAAACTACGTGTTGAGGAGGGGCAGAGGAAGAGGACGAAAGGGGAATCTCCATCAGCAGTATCCAGAGTGACCAGCTGACAAGAGATATAAGCTTTTATTTCTCATAGTTTAGAAACCTAAAGCCTTATCACCTCAGAGGTTGATAGAAGCCGTACAGAGATGTATCTTTTCCTTGGGAATATGTGCATTAGTGGAAGGCAAATCAATTCCAGCAGGTGACATGTTGGGTGCCAATAATAACCCCTGGTGTCCTGTGCACATCTCCCTCTTAAATCAGCTATAGCCTAACATATATAAGGAAGTAAAACATTTCATCTCACTAAAATACCTGATAATTCTGGCTCATTTTAAAGAAAATGTTATTCTACCAGTGCCAGAGTTTATAAAAATAAATACATCCCTAATGCTGAAAAATTTTCACAGATTTAATTATTGTACAATTGCTACCACATCGCAGTATTTCAGATCACAGCTGTAAAATTACAAAGAGGGCCTTTTCTTGTTTACAAACAGAATTAAATATATATATTGGAAATGGAATCAAGAAACAATATAAGAATTCAAATACTCTCTTTTGTTTCAATAAAATGATGGGGTGGAGTAAATTGTCACAGTATAATTTACAGTGGAAAAATTATGTGGTTAATTTTAATGACTGCAAGCTGCTTAAAGAGTGCTTATGAGTATGCAAATAGCACCGCAACCCCCTTCTCATTCTGTATAGCTTCTGTAACTTTTCAGGAGGACTCAGGAGTAGAAAGAAGAACCCCTGGAAACATAAAAGCTCAAGATCCTGTAGATGAAACTGCTAAACCAAAATATACAGTCATACCTTCTGAAAACAAGAGCCATGTAATGAGTGTACTTTAAGGTAAATGTGCCATCACTTTAAATGTTCTCATAAATAGATATGAGACAAGAGTAGTGAGCAATCTTAGAAAATACCTGTCAGAGCGAAAGGCTTTCTTCCTGATCTTACCTGCTATGAAATATTTGTGGATTTCTGAAAGACTATAATAGAGAGGAGAGGGATGTACCACACATAGCTTTTACAACATACTTATGGTTCTGGCACATTCTGTGAATCATGGAATAATCCTACACAGATACTTGAGAGCATCCTCTGAAAAATAAATTGCCCGAAAAAAGGAAAACTATTTAATTTTTTAAAATTACTAGGTAATTAAAAAAAATTCCTAAGGAATATACACATTCTAACATGCTCCCTGGGCAACAGGGAGTAAAAATGGCAACACAGGTACCATTTCCAGAGTAAATAAAAGAACCACACACCTTTTCTACCCTGGCAAATTGCTGTTTATCACCTATAAAGGAGCTGCACATACATATGCCGCATTGTAAACATGAAAGATAAGGGCAATAAAGGGACAGGATAATTAAATTTCACCTGGACTCCAATTCAGGACTTCTGAGTTTGAATTCTGGTTTTCAGTCCTGGAATCTGTCTGTCTCCCTCACCAACTGCCACAATATGCATGGCAAGAAGGCTCCCAGCTTTTGAGAACCAGCTAATGAATGCTCAAATGAAAATAAAAAGAAAATTCAGGATCCGTGAAACCTCTCTCTGAGTACTAATATAGAAAGTAAACAGTTTTCCATAATTATGTGATAAGAGTTCCATATTTGATACTATTTACATTAGAAAGTAGCAAAAGGGATGAAGAGACACTAACAAAACACAGAAAGGAAAACTGTGCATTTGCTGATTACTTCAATTTAGAAGTACATATCTAATGGCTGAAAGATTGTGCTTCAAAAGCTGTTCATTGATCTTGATAAAACGCATAACAAAGGCAAGAGCTAGAAAAGCTCTGCACCAAAGCATGGAAAAAAATCATTGTTAAGTGCTCAAGTATGAACTCGATAACCAGCAAGATAGAAGTGCTGCACCATAACTACAGACGTGGAAGGCAATTTCCTCAGTAATTAACGTATTTTGCATGGTGCCTCACCGTCCCAGGTCACAGTTTTCTTTTAAAAAAATCTTTCCCTATGTATCTAAAGGAAGCATTTCAGGAGGAGACAGCTGTGGAGTACAGATCTGATTGCTCCAGTTTTTTCCACACCACCTAAAATGACACTTTTCTACCGAAAGCACCGTGTTCTTCTGATACATTATTTAGGTGTACAAAGAGGCGGATGGCTTCTGCAAGTCAGAGGGGACAGCTCCTGCTCTCTGTGCCGGGTCGGGAGGAAGCACCCGGGCTGTCCGGGAGCTGCAGCCTCCGCGCCGACAGCCAGCCCGTGCTCACACCCACGGGGTTCCTCTGCTTGTCGATCTATTTACATGTTGCGTCTTCGACAGCAGTGAGTTTTCGTAATCAAGATAATTTCCAGATCGAGCTCAGAGCATGATCAAAGCAGCCATTATGGCAGCGTAATTGAGGAGGGAGTTGTTAATCTGCTGGGGGATGCCAAGGAGGGAAGGAGAAGGTTAGGAGGGACCAAACGAGGCAGGGATGAGCAGGTGTTAGGGTAACTATTTAAATTAGACATCCTGACATAATCATTTATAACAGAGCCTTTAAACTCCCTGGAAGGCACTAAAGATGGATATCCTATCTACTCAGTAAGCAAACTGCATTTCTTTTTGGTCCAAACAATGACTTTAGTTGCAGTACCACCAAGCGAGCTGCCTTTAATGAAACTATTCTCTGCAACTTACACAATACCATCATACTACTGCAGTGTCATCTCTGTCACTGCTGAATCTGAACTCCAGATCCTTACTGGGATTCAGCAATGTATGGCCCACTTTATCTTTAAATATACAATAAAGGCAATGCTTGAGCTCCAAAACCAAAAAGAATCCTATTTTCCACAACTGTTTTCATGTACACAAGCCTCTAGAAGATTACAAGAGTACTTTATGAATCAAATCCAAAATAAATAGTATTATCTCCCACTGAATTGCTGTCATCTCTGAAGGATGTGTTGAGATCCAACATTACACATTACAAATTGCTTCATAGTAGCAATTTTGTAGTATTTTATCTACTTGAAAATAATAGGGAATTTTAGGTAAACAGAATCTTAATTATCTCAATTAAGTTCTCATCCTGCATCACTATCATTGGGAGCTTTGTCATTAACCTCAATGAGTGCAGGACAGGTTTTTTAAGAATTTAACCTGGACACTCAATATTCTTGTTCTAATGAAAAATGCCTTAATGGGCTTCATTAGACTACTCCATTTTAAGAAGCATCTTCAGCAGCCAGCTTCCCTCTACAGCCTAATGGGGCACTGGTGCATGAGTGAGCCAAGACTCCATACAAGAGTGTCTAGGTCACTTAGTTTAGGTCACTAAGTTTTTTTATTGACTCAATGAGCTTCACGTTCAGCCCACCATGGGAACAGCAACACCTTTTGACTCACTTCAGGAACTCCCTGAGGTGAAGATGACAAAATGTGTATACACTTGAAATTAAAGCTGGGGTGGTACAGCTGAAAGACTCTATGTAGTGAAATAAACACAATTAAAACAAGAATTCCTCCCTATAATTAAAAAATGACACAAATTTTCTATAGAGTCTGCACAGAAGATCCTCAATCCATTTCAAACACTACCTTTTTTCCAGTCATCTACCGGGACACATTATGGGAAAACCAGTGAACTTCTATGACCTTCCTTTTATTTTATTAAATGCAGCAGACTCCTCATGCTGAATATGAAATCAAAATTATGCAACACAGAAAAGTACTTTAAGAAGAAATGCCCTTTGGAGGACCCAATTTCAGTCTTGATATATAATGTTTCAAATTTGCCAGTGACATTTTAATAAAAATCTCTATTATATATATTGTTGTGTTCAAAATTCTATTCTGAATTACTAAATTTAGAACAGGCCCTGTAGATCACAATTCAGTCAATGCATTATAAACATGGGAAATACATATTTGAAATACATGTGAAATTAGATCAGACTAATTGTACTTCCCATCTTTAGCCACATTTTAGGATAGGTTTTCTGTTTCAAATAGCTATCCAACTTGTAGTATTAAAAACCTCCCAAATATCAAAATAGACTCTCTGTTTACACAACAGTGGTGATGTATTGCTAATAAAGATTTCAAGGAGAAAATAACGTGAATTTCCCAATCAAGGGAAACTGGCACTTGCAGATACTACTTTATCTTTCCCACAGCTCTAAGGACAATTGAAAAGTATCACTTGTTGCAGTCCCTTGCCTCAGAAAAACCTGGGCAGTGCGGGGGGGGAGGGGGGCAATGGGGGTAGAGGGTTAGGAGGTCTATTATCCCTGCTAGTAAATGCAGATTAACAAGTCACTACCCAACATAATATCCATTGAATTTCAGTTATCTACTGTCTGAGCAACCTGCCTAAAATTCCAAACAGTAAATTCCAAGCCTAATTTGTAGCTGGTTTAGAGCCACATCAATGTGGTATAGGTGCAGCTGGTCTTAGAAATAATGCGGGGGGTATTCAAATTTGGAAGGGAGGGGACTTATGGAAATCCCTCTCCCTAATTAAATCAGAGAATGAGAGTTTGAAGTGGTAAATAATAAATCACAAAGAATCCTCAATCTGGTTGTCAAGGAAACCAGTATGCCTCTGCCATAATTGCTGTGAGCCCAATTTTGCCCTTTTTGACATCAAGCCTTATCATGCATTCTGGTCAGAGACTGAGAAAGTGGCTTTTCTATTCCTCTCAGGAAGGGAGCTCAGGCTCGTCTGAGCAGGGCCACGCACGGCGGCACACGGCGCCATCCGGCCCCTGCCCGCAGACTGCGATGGACCAGTGAGCTCCCGCACTCCACCACCAACACCGCGCTTAGAAATGGGACCGCCAGCTTCATCGTGGCACTGCAGTGCCACAGCAGCTGTGTTTACTAGAAGGGAATTCCTAATTTACCCGTGCTAACATCTTGAGCCTGGTTATCTCAGCCGGTCACAAGTCCCAGGTATTTCTAGTTCCCCTGTGCTACTACTCCTCTGAGCATGTCCTCCTGGAAGCAGGAATCAGCCACTCATTTCTCTCATGGACATGTAAGCTACTTATGAAAGACATGAAGAGGGAAAGGGAAGTACAACACAAAACAAATGCTTTCAAAAGCACAGCAAAATAGATTAAAAATTGACTCCGTGCCAAGTCATTCAGATAGCTCAATGCATCATTGTCTTTTTCCTCTGCAACGATAATTACCTTCTATAAACATATCCAAACTTGTTTTTTCCTTCTGTTTCTCGTGTAATCACACATTGCCACTGGACACACATCAAACCTTGAGCATAAGCAATTCTCAGTACTTCAACACCAGGAAGGCCAAAAAGGGAGAAAAGCTATATTAGTATCTCTATCTCATCCTTCAAGAAATCCTGAAGCAGGTTTTAGAGGAAGTACCTTCAAAGTAAGGAAATAGGAGGAACAACGGGCAAGTACGTTATGTTCCCAGCTGACTTGAAGCAAAAGAAAATCCAGAGACATGAGGAAGAATTGTGAGAAGGAAAAAAAACCATAAAAACTCTCTTTAGGAACCATAGAGAGAAAAAGGCTACCAGAAAGATTTCTCAAAGAAGAATCTTGTTTGAAATTGCTGTAACTAGTTGATTGGCTCCTTGCTATTTTACCAATGAATAAGTCTTGTTTTCATTTTTAATCTATTCCAAGCAACAACTACCCAAACCATTTTATTTAATATATTTTTATAACTGTAATGTTAGCAGAACATGTTAAAAGTAACAAGACAAGACTGATACACCCTTGTGATTTTAGTTTTTTGCTGTATGTCATTCCAATGATCTTTGTTTCTTTTAGTACTTAAAGAATGCAATGGATCCAGCTCACGGTCCAAGTTTCAATAGGACACTGGATACCCACTATATAATTCCCATATTTTATCATGACACCACATTTTGGTAAATGTAATTTACAAATTTATTTTTATCCATTACTCAGAGTGATAGAGCATGTGAACAGTACTTTTTTCTGTCTGTTCCGCTCCTACGCAGACAAAGCTATCTAGTTTTATTGACTCTAGCAACTGTCCTTTTTTTTTTTTTTCAGTTGGGAGATAAACCAAACATCTCAAGAAAACATATGGTGAGATACAGTTTTTCTGCTGTAATATTTAACTATTCTAACATAAACTAAGGACGTTGATAAAATCCTTTGTTCAACAGATCAGTAGACATGCAATGCATAAAAAGCAACAAATGCTTGCTCCAGAGCAGGCTCAACTGAAGCAAAATAAACCTTCCTCCAAACCCAACCCAAACCCCTTCCATATTCCTCTTCCAAGGAAGTACAATGCAGGTGTTTGGTAGCTAAGAAAGCTTGGGCAAATTTAACTTCAACCTTTGTTCCTAAACAATTCATTGGAGCAGAGCATCATGAGATAATTCAGGCTGAAATGCATTCCAGCCTCTTCCTATATGCTCAAAATATTCTTTAATCCAAGTACGTCTTACAGCTATAAAACTTAAATCACATATATGAAAAATTTAAAAACTGAAGCCCCTGTAATTGTCATCTCAGTTCAAGGTACAATTATAGATTATTAAAACCAATTACAATAATGCACATTACTATCTGCATATGCACTAGCTGCATATGCCTCTAAAACTCAATCACCTTACCGAAAGAAAAAAAAAAAAGATAAAGGTTTCCATCAGAAAAGATAACGCAAAAGCAAATGATTGTGCCATTTGTGTATAAACACATTCATTTGCAAAATACACATGTACATCCATCAGAAGAAAAAAGGCCTTTAGCTCATTTACAGATTATTTACTATGGCACACTCTTACCACTATTTTATTCTTATTTGAAAAATTAGTCTGGATTCCTGAGCACAATGACAGAAACTAGTTTATTTTTATGTCTCTTGCTAAATTTCAGTGATCTTGAACCTTTAGGGCTAAACATCTCTGTGACAATCTGTTTTTATCATCCAAGACTTTCACATTCTTCAAGATTTAAAGAATGGTGTCACTGGCTTTCCCAGTGACACAACATACTGGAGATGGAGTTCAATATTACCCAGTACCTGCTCCATCATAATCCACTGTGAAAAAAATACCTCAGTCTGTTTTGTTGGTAGGAAGCCATAACAACCTGCTATTTCTCCTCTGAACAATTTTCCAGGTGGTCAATTTGATTTGTCAATTCTTTAGAATTTTATGTCTTCTGAGCAGTATCTATCCTCATCTTTTGTCATCACCTTTTTGCTCAGACTCCTGCCATTTTGAACAAAACACTTCAAACCTCTTATTCTCCACAAACTCTCCACTAAACTCTGGACTTCGATACACTTTGCTCTTATGTGAGGAGTTTTTGCACAGCATTATTGACTCTTTATCTGAAATCAACTTGCTACTCATATGATATGAACTGAAACAGAGGCGGTTCGTCCTGTGGCAGCCATGGGGATCCCATCTCCTTCTGTCTGTGCCAGGATGCACAGGGCAGCAGTGGGGATGCTGCCTTCTGTACTGCTGCAAACTTCAGCTCACTGTCTGTGCTTCAAACTGGTCAAAAGCTATGCTGTAGGGCAGCCCTAAGGTGCCCACTGACTGCTGCCAGAGCCTGCCTTATTAGCTTAGGTGTGTAGATAGGGAGTTTCCAAACAATTCTGAGCTCAAATGCAATTTTAATATATCCCTGTACAGTATCATGCAAAAATATCCACAACACTCTCCTGCTGTAGTTATGACAAATGGTTATTAATTTTAATTGGCCTAAGCTAGCTTTTAGGGAAATTATATCTTCAGGCTTCATCACCTATCTGAATAGCCTCTTTTTGCTGTTACCACTGATATTTCTCTACTAAGAAATACAGGCAAGGTGTTCTGTATTTCCTCAGAGATTACCAACTATATTAAGCAAAGAGGACTGGAAGCAAAACAGAAATAAAAAATTAAAGGCATTCTGAAACAAACTGGCTGCATACTCATTTATAGGCAACTTATCCATAGGCCTCTTTCTGGGACACTAGGACAAGACCGAAACTCCTAAACAGCAAACCACAGAACTGTCCTTTGTGAAAATTAGCCAAACTTTATGTTCAGCAACAAACTCTGGATGCAGGACAATGTTCCAGTAACTTTCTTTCTTTCCCTGCTCTCTTTCCAGGTCCCTGATAGGATTAGATGTAGTTCACAATCCCCAATTTAAAGCAAAAATGAAAATTTTCGTGGTATCAGATTTAACATAAAAACATCCTCTCTAAACGAGAATGACAATTTTAAAGGTTACCACTCCTAATGATTTTGAAAGACAAAGCATTTCTCACTGTCATAACAATTTTACAGACTTATAAATCAGAAAGGCTTCAATTTTTAAAGTTCGATTTTAATAATTCCCTCTTAGTCTTGGATAGTAACTCTGTAACAGCCACAGTGAGAACATATCAGAAGACAAAACAAGGGTTATCTCACCTAGGAAGCTAGTGAGAAGCTTCATGAGAGCTTTCCCATCATTTTTCTTCCCCTGCATAGCAATAAACTAGCCAGTGGAAGAGATAAAGGAGCTAAATTTGTTCAAGTGTTGCTCAGTAGGGCTGCTGGAACTAGGACACTGTAGAATATCACAGAGGAGGCAGTTATACCATGAAAAAACAAATTTGGCACTAATATGAAATACCTGACAGTTTGGAGTCTAAAACTTAATCAGTTCTGAAAGTCTGTGCTTTATGAAAAGTAACCCACTAAGACACTAGCAGAATAATTCAATGAACTGGAATCTGTGGCTTCTATTATTTTTCTGAAAATACCACATTTTCTCTTAGGCTTGCCAACAGTCTGAAAAAGTAGCCTTAGAAAGGAGTAATTTAGTAAATAAAAAAAATTAACTTGTGAATTGTAAGTACTTTAAATAGAATCTGCTGTTACCACAATTCACATTAACATGGTAAGCTCTTACAGAATGCCTTTTCAAGGAAAGAAATATATTCCTTGTGTGTTCAAGTATAGAGCCATAAACCATATGAGACCCTATTTATTTCAAATTTCCCATGATGCCATTTACTCCAGCTTTTAACCTTTTATGTGACATTGAGCTATTTTACAATCATAAAATAGTAGAAAAAACGACCTGTTAATTTGAAAGGGACACATTACAACATCTCTCCCCGGCACCATAATATTTTAATTTCTTTTTTTCAACACAAACCAGTTGGAAAGTGACCATCTGCTAGTCTCTTAGCACTATTCAAGCAAAGCAATGCACAACATGTCCTCCTTTCCCAGCAAGAGCAGGACCATTAACTGAAAGGATTTAGGATACTGTCATGTGAGTTTAACATATTCACAACAAAATAAAATATCAATTTCTTTAATTACTGTTAGATATCCTGACTATTAAGGTGATGACATAAAATTGCTGCACATTGTGTGACATCTAGAGCAGTAAAAGAAATTTGAACCTTTCCAAGAAATAAATCAGTATTATCAAATTTCCTATGCAAATTGTGTTCCTCTATTTTGAGTGCTAAGCTAAAGGCAAGCACGCTTTTACAAGTACAGTTCTATTTCTCACTTCAAAATACACAATGTGCTTTGGACACTGGGTAAGTTTTCAGTATCACTTAAGGTTTTGAATATTTCAAAACAGTTGATAACGGCAGTGAAAGAGGAAACTCGACAAGCTCTTCATGCTGATAAATATAGAACTTTTTGGACGAGTAGAGCTCAATGGAGCCGTAATCTTGGCTGGCACCTGTACATGATACTATAACACATATAGCTAGAACTGCAAGTTTGTGAGAATAAATTAAGTTAAATTCACATTCATGTTAGCACTTTAAAAGATGTTGTCAGTACAACTTTGTATGCATGCAAGCCACTGCACTTTTGAAAGTTGCACCCTAAATGTTTAGAATTCAAGCACGCTGTCTCTAAAGGTTAGGAGATACACTGGCCGTATCTTAATTGGCCTTTATCCACATTATTCATATCTACACTTTCTCAACATGCCTAACTAAACTGCAAATTAGGCTGAAAATGAAGTAAACTGCACTTCAAACTGTTAAATTCTAAAAGAGTTTATCTGTATCTGAATTGTGAAATATAGCAGATATCAAATGCCCTTACCAAAATATATTTCACAATTGCCTTAAATCTGCAGTATATCTACTTTAAAAGCATTTTTCTCTTGTTCCTCTTCCTAGTCTCTCCCTATCAAAAAAAACAATCCGAGAATTTACACCAGTAGCAAAATATTTGCTAAATATAAAAGACAGTTTCTTGCTGTTTTATGGAATAAATAGATCTTTTTGATCAGCTGTTAATGATGTAGTAGTAATATCCATTTGTCCAATAAATGTGTGTCTTACCACTTTCGTTATTTTTATTTATAAATTTCATAATAGCAGTAAGGCACTTTAAACTGTGTATTTCTCAGGGAATACTGCACTTTAGGGACTGTTAAAAGTCACTTTGCCTTTAGCCTTTATCACCCTACGTGAGGTACAATAAACACTGAGAAATGTGCTGCCTATTGTGTGACACGTTATAAATTTCACATCCAGCAATTCTCCTGTCCTTTCTCTTTGAATTTCCTTTCTTAAGCCTTTCTCAGACATGTTCTTAGCAAGTCTAACTGATTCATCACAATTCTGGATGACAGACTGGGTTGAGCAGTACAGGCTCCAGTTATGCAACAGGCTCATTCACATGGCTAACACCTCACCTACTGCATACTCCATTCAGTTATGGCTGGAGAGTACTGCTCACTCATAGGCTAGATTCTGGCCCTTTCTGCCTAAAAAAATTCCACTATTCCATAAGAAATCTCTTGTGCTCTTTACAGGTGTCGAGTCTTTCCAGTAACTACACATTACCAGGCTTCAACTAAGTCAAACAGACTTTGCTTATGATGTTTCTCAGGATTCAGGGTATACTTTTAATAGAAAGTCAAGGAAGGTTGTACATCATTTATGTCATTTCTTTACATAGGGTCAGGCAATTTGGTGGTATTTTGCAAGGTACAGAGAAAAGTTCCAGTCAAGCAGTAAACTACAAAAGCTATTCAGAAGACAGAATGATCCTCTGAACTTGCTATGATGCCATGCAGACATTCAAAAGCCACATTAGCTACAATTGCCTTAATTCTTGGATTGGCTGAATCAGACAACAGGAGAAGGCCGGACAAGACTGCAAACATCTTCCTGTGAAGACACAATTGTTAATTCTCTATGTGGATCCAATTCTCATACAAAAAGCCAAGCATGCACATAAATATTTATTTATTTGCTGTTATGCTAATTTTGTTAAAAAACATCAGTAGCTGATCAGCTGAATAATGTGTGCAATTTTGAAAGGCTTTGAAAACATAGATGTCTGGCTTGACCTTATGACTATTTTCTCCTTCAGGCAAACCAATATTATAACCAGAACAACACAAGAGGATGAACATTGTTGGGGAGTTGCTCACTGTGCCTGTCATACCCCGTTAATGCAACTTTGATTTGCCTTTGTTCTGACAGTAGCAAACAGCTGCTTGTAAATGAGCCACAGTCCCTGGGCTGCCTCCCATTATTCCACACTTTTGTTTGACAAGGTCACTTGCTGTGGGGATTTTGGGGAGAAAGAGTGTGCAGCCTATAGAATTAGAGTTAAACCACAGGCAACCCAGCTTGAATGCTCTTATATTTTTTTTTCATAGCACAGGCAAAGCAAGAATAACAAAGAGAAAATCTTTTGCTCTGTGAGCAAGTCAAACTTTTCTTTTTCCCAGTGTTCATTTCATAATCCTAAAACTATCTTATAAAAAGCGAGTCATGTTTCCATAAATCCCCTTTCATTCAAATCTTAACAGGATTTATATGAAAGATGTATTTAATTACAAAACAGGATTAACAAAAACAGATTAATATTGTTTTGTTCATCCGCTGCTACAATTCATCAGGAGACAATACTGAGCTACAGCGAACAGCAACTCTGACAAACACTGCAAAAACATGAAGAAACAATCTGATTTATGCCAGTTTCCACAGGAAATTGATTTATTTTTGATAGAAACTGAGACACGTTAGTCTTCCAGAAAGAAAAGCATCTCATAGGCAAATTACTGTTACAATAGCTACCCATTTAAGGACAAGCAGACATTTCTTTGACTAGAAAGTTTTATATGTTGAATTAAACCGTAAGATCAGTTTATGAAGACATTAGGATGGTATCTGGTGCTATCAAATCATCACTGAACCTTCACTTTCCAATTTGACCTATGATCCTGAGGCAGAGAAAGCTGTAATTTAGGATAACCTGTTTCTTTGTGACAACCTGTTGCTTTTGAAGTCACACATAAACAAGGAATAGGTTGCAAATATTCAAAGAGATGGCTGACGCTATGGAAGGAGACAGCCACTGGCAGTCTGCAAACACAGACAAATCACAGCGGAGTGCTTTCAAAACTTACAAGTGAAGAAAGAAGAGGTGTTGACTTCAAAAACGTCTTTCAGACTCTTCAAGCAGGGTCATTGAAAACAATGAATGGAAATCAGTCCAAAATCCTCCCCCGCAGCCAACTGAGCTATTCCAAAGGGACAGTCCCGATTGTTCAGATTTTTATCTCAGGGGCCCAAAAAGTGACTGAGCTCTTCCTGCTCTGAATCGTTTGCTTCCTAGTTTTTTGTTAGTCCACTGGAAGAAATGTCTTCATCACAAAGGCCTCTGCATCCGCATTAAAAGAAAAACTTACAGACATGTCTGTAATCTTTGATTTAACTTCCGAGTCTCCTGGTGTTCTCAACAGAAGAGCACAGATAACCGTTCAACAAGTTTACACATCTTCCCTGGACCTACTGAAAACTGACTAAGCTTGGAAGGTTAGATTTATGACAATAGGATTGTGATAAGCAGCCTTCTACTCTCTTCTCTCTTTCAGCTAATTCAGCTTAAATCTCACTCTCCACCACAAACCTGTCAATGTGCAGGTAAGACAAGCCTTCCCAAGTTTTAGCTGGAAGCAGTTTTCCTTGTCAAATGCAGGTTGCAAAATACATAGTTAGTGACATATCTGAAACATTCCAGCTGAATCACACTTGAATTATCCACTGCTAACAAGGAGTCATCAACAACAACAAAGTCTAATGATAATTCATGATGACAACACTCACTTTCCACTAAAGCATGCTGAAAAAACACTCTGGTAGTTGGCTGCCAGAGTGCAGGACTGGAGGTTGTTAGTCTCATTTGTATTCAAAGGCAGGCAAATCACTAAAACTCATTTACATCCTTCCATCTTTCTTAGTGCATGTCAACAGCAGGTGGTCTATCGATACTACCTTTGAAATAAGTAGGTGGTTTAAATTGCCTTCAAATTTCAGTAAAAACCCTGAATTATAGAATAGACCTTGAGTCTTAACTTTCCTGTTTTCTTTGTGTGGGCTGTAATAGAACATGAATAAGTACAGCACGCACTTTGTTCGCATTTTAATCTACATTAAAAAATAAATTTACACATAAATCTAGGCACCTTAATCTTGAGTGTTAGCAGACAGTCACAGACACAACCATCTATGATCTCAGCAAAGCAAGTTACTGAAGCTGATTTGCAAAGGTTTGAGTAAAATCCACAACAGATTATGACAGACTTCTATGGATGATTTTTTTTTTTAAAGCACACATTTTTAGGATAAACAGATGAAGACTGACTTTTGAATCCTTCGATGCATGTGTTTAAGTTTCCCTGCTGCTAGCCCACTGGGAACTACTCCTCTGAATAGATTACGTTCACTACACACTTCTTGGGACATATGTCTCCCATTTTTCTTTGTGGCATTGTGACTATTTCTAACAGTCAGTTTAAAAACACAAATGTCTGTTGTCAATCAGGACCAATTTCTGATGAAGTGAGAAGAAACACTGCCTGAGACACGAATCAAGGCCATCTTCATGCCCAAAAGAGTACACAGCCAGCAGTAAGCAACATCACAAATGTGTTATACAAAACTAGAATAGATTAAAGTAACTAAAACCAGCATTTGGTTGCTTTTCCTCTGTGATGTTTGATTTCACATTTTGACAACTCCCTCAGAATTTGTGTGAAATTCAGTGTCCGCCAAAATTAGTACTTTGATGTCTGGCTTCAAACTTCCATAAAGAACAGTGCCTTTTGCAACACAGAGGTCAGTAATAACCTTACACACTCTGCAGAGTATGCTAAATGAGCTCCCATATTTTGATCATCAGGTGCTGAAAGCACAGTACACTGTCCCAGTATCCCTGAAAGCCAAAACTGGGGTCAGTCTCCACAAATCCAATGCAACCTCAGAGGCTTTGCTTACTACCCTGTCTGGCCTCATCTGAGCATTAATAAAAACTGAGATGCAGGATTCACATTTATAGATTTGAGTAAGGTTTTGCTGCCGATAAATACACATATTTGTTTAAACAATTGAGATTTTTCTATTTGAAAAGTGATCAGGATGCTGAAGGTGTCCTCTGAACTACTAAGCATAGGGAAGCCTGCACTTCACAATGAGTTAAAGATTGTTTAAAGACCAGGGCAGTCATTAAGCTGTATTTACTGTCTAGACAGAAATAGCTCCACCTAACCATTCCCAAAGGTTGTTAGCATTTCTAAAAATTAAGCAGCAGCAATAAATGTTAAGATCAACTTACTAATTAAGTTATACTCACAGAAATCTGGAGAGGGGAAGGGAATGTAAATACTAATAGTATCCCCCAGTCTGATTCCCAATCCTTAAATACAGGTCTTTCTCTAGGAAGGAAAACCTTTGGAGTGAGTATGTGTGCGCAAGGTTAATGCCCAGACATGGGGCTGCACAAAAATCCCATTAACCTGAAACAGTTAAAAGAAACCTCTTGCAGTTTATCTAAGTTACTGGAGACACAAGCAGTGTTTTCCTATTATTTCTGTACAGTAAATCTCCAGTCTAATGGTAAATACGCTTCCTGGTCCTTTTTAGCTTTGGGTGCTAAAAGGTGAATTTAAGATAACCGCCAAACAATGAAGCATGTTCCGAGCCTAACTTATGATGTTAATTGCATGATAAAAGCAGATATTTAGGTTACTTCCACGGTGCTTAGCAAATCCCCAAGGGCGCTACACAGGAAAACAGAACTCCAAGGAGCTCCATTGGCAGCAACAGAGATAACAAAGATCCCTTCTGGTGACAAGCATTACTCAGAAATTCCTTAGCAAGTGGTGAGACAGGATTGTCTGAGAGATCCCTCAGACTCCCAAGAGGGACGGAAGCTCTTCTGCTTTACAGGTTCATGTAGGTGGAAAATCTGAGTAAAGCTCAGAGAGGTCTTTGGATTCCTTGCCCCACAGCTCTCCTATGTAGGATAGGCAGTATCGTTTGTGCTTGTTTACATGCTGAAGATGGGTCTGTTGATGCAATAAAAATAATTAAACCCTAATCCAAGAAATAACTGCATAAGCAGAGAACGGGTGGCACGGAGAGCCAATGCCATCCATACCTCTGGAAACGGAAAAGATGAATGAATGTAAATCAAAGTGTTTAGAATCACTTAAATTGCTGTTTAAATCAAAGTTCAATTACTTGAACTGTCAGAAAGAAACATATATTTAGATAATCAATTTATCCTATTAACACCTGTATTTTTATTATAAAAGAAAGGATAACTCAGCGATTGCTAACAAAACATATTGATAAACAGATTTTAGACTGAATTTGCACTTCCCTTTGTCAATTTGTAGATCTGTCTACCTCAATGATATTTCAACGACTTTTACATTCTTTCTCTTTTATTATACTGAAAAGAATAAATAAGTACTAATTTTCTTTAATTAAATGAATATCAGATCTTTTATTTGTGTTGGACCTTTTAGGGGGAAAAAAACAGACTGGAATTCAACTAAACATGCACTGCTTCAAACCTTGTGGATTACTGCCAAGTAAATTAAGTTATCCAACTTGTCTACATTACAAATGGACATGTTTAAAAAACACATTTTCTGGAATGAAAAACTGAATTGTTTAGGTTTGGTGACCAGGTCATGTAAAATTTTAAAACCAGTTTAATCCTATCCTCCTACCTCAAAAAAATTAGTTACCCATCAGAAGAAAACAAAAAAGAGATTTTTCTGCTTTCACTGTTCCTAGATAACTTTCAACAAAGTTGTCACAGAACTGGAATGAACAGACTAAAGTGAAATTAAAAATAAATCTCAAACTATTTCTATACCTGCAGAGGACAGCACTCATGCCTAAAGCTAATTTGGCGCCTCTCAGTCTTTTGTTCCAGACCAAATCGATGCTTTCACAATTTCTCTTTCTTAGAGGAAGCAAACCGGTAGGGCTTGAACATTGCACATTAAATGCAACCCAAGAAGTGCCTGCAAGGGAACTCCAGCACCTGCAGGTGTCCAGGGGTGTGCCCGCCCACCCCTGCCTGGCCTCCCCCTGCCTTTCACTCACCTGCCTGGTTCCTGCCCAGACACTGGGAGATGAATAAAACCAGCTCAGACTCCTGACATCACTACTGCTAAGCAGATACTAATGACTTTTTTTTTTTTTTCCCTTTCTCGTACTTCCCATGGGCAGAAGTTGATCATAAACTCTTACTGGCACTCTTACTGGGGAGAAATAATAAACTCTGCAATTCCACCTCGTCTCTGCCCATTTCTCTGGGAGGGTGCAATAATGGTGATGCCTACATTTTCTTTTCCACCTCCCTCACACAAAAGGTTAGTAAACCACCCAGCATTTGCTTTTCATGGAAATAGTATGCGTGGATTAATTAGCCTTTCCCAGGTAACACAAAAATACAATTGTGAGTGCTTAATTCTAGGTTCTTCCAGAAACCTATTATAAAATTGTAACCCAAAAGCAGTTGAGAATTCATTCATTTTAGGACAGAAGAAATAATTCTGACTACAACTGCAGCTGTAACTTGGCCTAGAACTGATCACAGACAGGCTATTGCATCGCAGCAGGAGTATGACCAGAGATGAGTGACCTGTTAGAAGCATTTACTTGCTTTTAAGATCATTCAGCAGGCCTTCGTGATTTAAGACAATTTATACTTGATTGATGTTGTTGGATATACATCTAACATCACCATCAGGCTATTGTAGAACCGTATTTTGCAGGGTTTCCTGTACCTTCCCCAAGCAAACTATTGACAGGAGGGGCGGGGAAGCAGGCAGACCCCTTTGACCTCGAGCTTAGGGTGGCCCCAGAAGAGACAATGTTCATCTCCTGTAGAGCACAGAAGACACTCTCCAAGTTTCCAGCTCCTTGGTAGAGTGCACCTGCATGGGAGTATTTTTGTGTAAAAGCTGGGAGATGGCACCAGCAGCCAAAACAGAAGCACGCCTGTCAGGTTCACCTCTAAAAAACGCTAAATGCAGGACCAAGTGTTTACTTCCAGATCCCAGGTGAAATGAGATGCCTGCAAGCAGTCCCAAGTGCTAACTGAGAACTAAGTCCCAGAAAAATTTCTATGGGCTAGCAGTGGACAACTCCAGGTCAGATCACTGGCAACGTCAGATCCAACTTGGGGGTACCACCAAATGTACAGAGGTAAAATGATCTTATGAGTGTGGGACCACATACCTAATGTTAAGCAAGACCAAGGCTGAATGTCTAATCTCCAAAGCTCCTATGCCAATACTGCATATTTCTAAAGATTACTGCTTCCAAAATTAGCAATTACTTACTGATAAAAACTGATACTAAAAAGAAAAAATTCAAAGATCATCTACATACATACACAGTCAAAGAAAAGAGGCCAAAACTCAAACCAAACTGAAGAGAGTATCTCAATTGATCTGTACAGTCCCTTTTGTATGACTCGATTCTGTTTCCAGGAAGGCATCACACAGTTTCAAAGCAAGATATCTGCCAAACTAATAAGAGTCCAAGAGTCAAAAGAAAAGCACGTATAAGGAGTAAGAAATCAAAAATCCCCAAACTATTAAGTAGACTCTACCGTCTAAAGCTACAGGTGCTTAGGAAGAAATGATTTCTTAACTGTAACATAAACATTTAGAAAAGATGACTTTTTCTTCATCTGGTATTCATCAGAAATTTTCTCGCAAGTCTCAAAGCAGCAGCCCACAATTTTTGCATCTTCCAGCACAAAAAAACCAAAGGGTCTGCCACTGGGGATGAGAAAAAGAAAACCTTGAAGAGCTGGCTCAGAGTAACTAAATACTTCAAATCCAAATTTTACTCACTTCAACATGCTTGGAAGCGATGCAGGTTGGCCGAGAGCCATCCTCAACCCAAGAAGTGTACCTCACCAGCTGGCATGACACAGACAAGAGCCCCCAACACCTCGGGAGCGAACAGTCGGGAACAGATCGGGTGAATTAATGCAGCACTCCAGGTTGTGTGCCTGGGCAAAACTGTTTGTTCTTCAGCTCCAATTTCAAAGTCAGTTAGTATTTAAATCACTTGTTCTTTAAGCTCAGATTTCAAAATCAGTGCTTATGTTTTATTGTTTTACAGTTCAGCATGACCAAGCACAATTAGCTTGTAAAATACTATACTACCTGTCTTCAAGGTTGAGGGAGGGTGAGGAAGCACAATAAAATAGTGAGTTACACACCTGGGCAGCTCTGGGCACACTCAGTTTTATGCCAAGTGTACTCGGGCAGCTGTTGAACTTAGTATAAAATCAAGACAAATAAAACTGTGCACTCAACAGTAAAACTCAAAGTAACCCCTGTCAGCATTTGCAAGGCTAGGACTATTGAAATGCCACATTTCTGCTGCCCTGGAAGAGCAGGGGACACAGGGATGCAGCAGGGACTGGAGCTATTAACTTACTGTAAATTTTACCTTTTTTTTTTCAACAAAATTTTTCAAGAAGTTGTCTTAGATCCACAGGGAAGTTTCTGATCAGATGAGGCTGAACATACTGAGCCAGGTGTTAGGATTTTAATGAGGGAGAAAGAGTTTTAGGGGTGTCCTCTGCTCTGAGCCCATTAGGTTCTAAGGCCCCCACGTCGTTTGTGGGAGGGAGTACAGGTCTCCAGGGATGGTCTGGAGGCTCCACGGGTGAAGCCTGCATCTGCTCTGAGGAGAAATGTCTATTACAACGTTACAGAAATGGCTCAGAATCTATGAGTTTCCATCACACTGGGTACAAAATCAATCCAACAGAGGGTGAAGAGACAATTTATGTGTAAGTACCTACAGGGAGGAGAAGCTCACTACTAGTAACTGTGCTCACAAACATAGGGCAGACAGAAGCAGAACACCAGACAAAGCCTCAAGGAGCATGTTTGAAAGCAGCACACTCTACAAAGAGGAACACTCACTGCCCTCTGGACACAAAAGCAGTTTCTTCTGCCCAGCTCTGAAATTCGAAGTCCACCCTGGATACATGCTGTGACATAGGCATGTATAATATGAATCCCTGAACTTCTGTTGCAGACAAACAATCCAAATAGTTAGTCCAGGATCTGAGAAGGTTACTTCTTGGGGAGCAAGGGTTTGACAGCCTCAGAGCTGTTTTGTTAAGTCTAAAAACAAAAAATAACAAAGATTAGCAGAATTACCTCTCCTTAGTTATTTAACGCACATTTTGATATGGTTTGTAGCTACAGCTATGTAATTCAAACACGAGTATTTTGAAAAGTACTAATAAAAAGTGGTTCATAAATATTTACTGACACATTCTAGTGTTATTTTCTTTTTTTTAAAATGTGTGTAAGGACATTCCAATTATTCCTAAAATAGGGAAAAATTTGAATGAGAAAATTGTTATTCTACATTATTTTCCACGAGAAATATGAATTTAGCCAGAGGCTATCAATCTTGACAGAACATTACTTTTAGAAAGCTTAGTCACAAGTTTTACTTTATTTTATTCTATTTTTCTCAGTAGAAGCAGACTTCTACAAATGGGATTGCCTCAATTCCTGGCTCCAGGCCTACAGGGAAAATCTGCAAGTACGTACATGCAGTTGTTTTGTAAGATCTCAGTTTATTTTCTAGCAATTACTACTCACTACTTACAATGATGCATTACCAGATTACCCATTCCAACTGCTTATTAAAGTATGAACAGGGTATCTCAAGTCTGTAATAGACATAATCCTGGGGGTGCCTCTTCTGGTCTCTGGACGACAACACACACATCCCAAAACATCAGTGCTACATTACCCTTTCAGTCGCATGAGGTACCTTCTAGCTAATAGCACAATTAATCATGAGGATGTACTTGAAAAGGAAGTTGAAATCTGGTTTGGATAATGAAGTAGAGATTATAGGATGCCTAACAAGAAATTTTGCCATGCAAGCACAAATTGAAAATGTTCATTATAGTGGTACTACACACTTATTACAACTTAAAAAAGACAAAATCTTAATTATAATTTTACAAATTAATAACTTCAGGTAAAATTGGATGTGGATAGAAGAAGGGGTCTGAGGACTCTAACAGGGTCAAATTGTATGCTGTTGTATGCTGTATGTTGTAAACCACACAAAATAAGTTTTTATTTACAGTTATTAGTTCCACAAAAATGCTCAAAGAATGGCATCTTTTATACACAGACTGGATTGGAGAGGTTGAAAAGGAAAAGGTCTTTCTGACAGAAGATAGAACACATTTTAATATTATTGACCTAGAGTTGTTAAGCCTAAAAACACATTTCATAGTCTGTCTTCAGAGTTTCTGTATACATTAAAGAATATTTGAGTCCAGCTGTGTGAGGCATTGGACTATGATAAAGTTGGACAGGGGACATGTCCACAAGTTCATCCTGATGTTTTTCTTCCACAAAAAATGTTAGATCCACATGACTTCTTCCAATCAGGGAAGGACTTCACAAATACAGAGTAAAAATAATACTACATGATTTTGCAGTCTGCATTTACATCCAGCCAAGTGGTAATTTGTTGCTTATTCCTACTGCTACCTTTTTAAGTATTTTAAGTAATTTTTTTTAACTGTTCGTTGGATTCAAAACAGTCAAATCTTGTTACGTAGTTTCTGAGAATTTACTTTCCAATACGAAAGTATCTGTATTCCAGGTACTTCAGTTATTCCACTTATAATTGTCTGTATTTCAGTTTTTCACTTATTCCATGAAACTGGTACTAAAATCATTAAAATGGGAGAATACGAAGGATTTTTTTTCCTGCTTAGGCAGTGATCAGTCCTAATCATACAGAAGTCTTATTTTATTATAATTTTAAACACTCACTCCTCGTTACTACCACACAAATAACTGGGTTTACACACCTGAATCAAACTTTCAAAACCACTGCTGAGACTGATGAACACTGGATACCTTTTCCATACAACCAGATGAAAATCTCCTGTAACTCTAACTAAAGACACTGTGCTACTGAGTAATCAAGACAATGGCTCAACCTCTTCTGTGCTGTTATCCAATTCACAAATAAAGAGCATTAAAAGATATGACAGGAAAGCTTTAAATTGCCCAGAATTATACGTGTTTATATTTCTGTTAGCTCTGAACATACAAACAGAGACAGGAATGAGTGGAGGCACTACGTACTTGTCAATTCTTGGGTTTATATGTGTATTTTCAGACTCTCAGGAAAATGGAAGATATTTACAACACAAAGTCATAAACCCAAATCTTAATAAAAGAAAGGGAGTACTAAACTCATGGCTAGTGAAGGCATCACAATTAAACTTGTTCTCATTTTATAAGGATCTGTCCTGATATCTCTCACCTGCAGGAATAAAACAACTACCATGATGTTTTAATTTTATTGTTTAATTTAATTCCAAGGGCTTTTTTAAGGAAACAAAATCTTACAAAATCAGATCTATTAAACTACCTAACGAAAAGGGCATCAGACTACTTAAAAGGGCACCAAATTCCACTCACATAGAGTCTCACACAGGCTGGTAGGCTCTACTTTCATGGATAAGCACATCCTAAAGAGATTACAACATCTTAGGCAAAAGGCTATTGAGTTTCAGTGTGGATTAAATTACAGAATTTGGTAAGTGTGTAGTATCATGTATCAGCATATCCACCAGTTTAGTTCAGGAGATAAGTTACTAAAACTATACAAGAAACTGAATAGCCTGTTATGACTGTGATGCATTATTGATTTTTTTTTTCCATTTTTATTTCCAAAACAAATTTCACTTAATTTTCATTATTTAATTCCCATCAATTCAGGCAATTCACAGACTTTTCTGGCTGTTGAATGTCTCCATGCAGAATACACTTTCGTAACCGAGTGGGAAATTCTGTCATAACCACACTTTTTCCTGCTAACTATTGAAAATTATTCTCCTAGCCCAGTATCAGAATTACAAGCAACTTAAATTTTATATACAAAGACTGGAGAAAAACAATTTTATGGGACTATAGACAGTTATGAGTACTGAAACATTCTGGGTAACTCCTCATCCAAAGGAATAATTATTCCTGATTCAGCTTACCACAAAGTCACATATTTTATTTTTGCTCTTTTGTTTTAACAAAGGTTTCATAATATAAATTTTGCATTTTCATTTCAGTTGTATACACAACTAGAATGTTAAAATAAAATTATCTACATTAGATCTGCTAAAAGGCTCACCAGGCTTGCCAAAAGGCAAGCAAAGCAAAGAAGGTAACTATTTTAAGCACTTGATCTGGTTAATTCTTAATAACGAAAATAATATTTCTAGGATATTTGTACACTACAGGGTAATATGAAGCAAGCCAAACTTGGCTTGCTAGCCAAACTAATAACGAAGAATAACCAATTTAAGTATTTACAAAAGTTTGTCTTTTATGGGAACTGTTCAAACATAACCTAAGAAAGAAGCAACTATATTTAACCTCTGGGAACTTTTGCTAGACACATTGTTTTACATTTATATTAGAACATAAAACGTAATTGATATTTTCAGGGAAAAAAGTGTTGCAATTAGATGAGGAAAAGCTGCTTCAGCAGTAACTTCAAGCTGGCCCACCAGAATAAAATATTGTCACTTACATATATATTTCATATTTGGAAAAAGCAGGGTATTTCATAGAACCAAACCTGAACTATTAGAAACAAGGAAACTAGCACAACTAGTACAAAGTTATTCCTTGTAAGAACATAAAGTTATTAGTGTATTTTAAAACATAAGATCTAGCAAAACAGTGATAATACTTTTTACTTGCTAAGAGAACACACTGCAAAATATATTTTACCAGTCATGTGACCTGAGAGGCTGCAGGTTGTACAACGATCAGGCCTGATTGTATAATAGCAAAGAAGAATTTGAGATCCCAGGACTTCTTTTTACCTGTACTAAAGTGTTGTTCAGTTCATTCAATAATGGAATATTCTACTTGGGTCAACGATGGCAGCTCAGGCAAACAAAAGAAGCCTTTATGCTCCGTCTAGGAGTTGCAAGGTGCTTATCCAATTCTTCTGCATCAGGGGCACTGTTTCTTACCTAATATGTATATATTTGCTGAGTGTTATTCAGCCTTTGTTGCTTCTGACCCTCACTTGGCATTTAATTCCCAGTCCACCAGGGTATTCATGCTTGATGGCACTGATGCACACACTGAATGCTTTATTTATTTAATGGTACAGGGAATGAAGCTATAAACTGTATTAGATGATATCCTGTTTAAAGATGCCAATGGTCAGTGTCACAGCATTACTAACCCATGTCTACAGCAGTGAATATGTCACTGGAATTTAGAGGACAGTATGTACTGATTACAGATCAAAATTGCACTAAGGAAAGATTAAGGTTCCAATTCAAAATTCCATTTAACATTTTTCAGGAACTCCACTGAAAATGTTATGTTCTCTATTTTTTAAAGATGCACATTAATCTCCACTACTAGTTGCAAAGAACTTTTCCTCCAAATACTACAGTCCCTAGTAAAAACTGCTGATACTACAATGAAATTTCACCTATATCCTTGTGCAGCTATGCAGAATTGTTTTAAAGCTTGGTTTGCTGTGCCTAAAGCAGTAGTAAGCTGACTGTAAACAATTCACGTACTATTTGATAAATAGTGAAAAAAACCCCTGACCTTTAGTCAGTTGAACAACTTTGTCATTTATAACAATAGAAGTGACTTCACCTATACTGGTAAGTCTTCTCCCTAGTTAAGAAAAGGTTTCCAAAACAGCAAAACTCATGAATGCTATTCAAATATTCTCTCAAAAGACGTATTATCTAAAACCAAACAAACAATATTTAACCAAAGTAACATGGAAGTGACCAACACAGCTGCAACTTACTGAAATCTCCCCATTCAAATATACTGACTAAAGTGAAATATCACACAAACGCTAATAGGCATCCACAGCAAGAGGTATTTTAGAGGAACTTACAATTATTCTGGAAGCCTGGGACCTAAGATCCATAACAGCCTATATCATCCGTTGTTTTTAATTATGTCTTTTAAAAAAGCTCCCCTGCTGTGTTTCTGAAATACTAAATGGCCTCCACAGCTACTTGGCATAACTCATTCTAATTCACGATTACGAGACAGTATTTTCAGACTATTCCCTCTTTCCCAGCAACTACTTAAATGGGGGGAAAAATCATTTTGTCTTAATGCCTATTAAAGCCATCCATTTGAAGCAGATAACTTGAAATGCAATAAATGCCAAGTCGCAGTACATAATATTTACATTATGTTTCCGCAGAATTCCTATCTAAAAGAAATTTTAAAATAAGTTAAGCATGCTGATTTTAATATTTGGTTTTGGAGAAAAAAAGCACATGGTGGAAGTTTTACTTGTAAGCAGGATACTGATACTCGGCTGAGTAAGGTTTGATTTTTATTCTTTGGAGAAAGATACAGAATTTTAAGATTAGAATCACATCCACTAAAAGTAAAATGTTCTGCTCAATACAGTAGACATCACATTTCCTAACTGCACTTCCACTTTCAAATGCTAAAGGTTGATATGTATATTTATCCTATAAGCTGTGACTATTACTTCTAAGAAGGTTATGCCCTTAAGGTTCAAACAAAACACATTGGAAGACACAGTTAAAAGGAAGAGATTCAACCACTTTGTGTGACCTGTCCTCTGCATGATTTCTCCCATAAACCCTGAGAGCTTTTTTTTTTCATTACCTCTTCTTATTCCTAAAATACTACTATTTTTAAAGAATACTGCCTTTAAGAATCGTATCATTTGCATAGGAGAATTACTACTGTTATCTCCCTGAGAAAAGAAGGGTAAGGTAATGAAAAGGGAAGGGAGAAACTGAACGCTTGAGGTCATAAGGACTAAGCCTTAAACAAAGACAGAATTCTTGAATTTGCAACTAGTCAAAATGTGCTAAGGACTGTGTTTCCTTTCTGTAAGCTCTTTTGTGCTGAGTGTAAGCAAAAGTCAAGCCAACCTCGAAAGAAGCAGTATCTGATTTTCTGGACAGTTTCTCTGATAGGATGTAGCTTGGGCTCTGTTTATCTGAAATAATGCTTGACAGCTGCATCCCCCAAGCACATGCTCTGATACAACACCCCAAGCTGGGTGAAGCATGTATAACAAAATGAAACTTAAAGCAAGACAGCCGAGTCAGAGTAAATCCCTGTTTCATTGAGTTCTTTCTTGACTGAAAGACGTGGAGATTGTCTCTTGGTAACTTACAGAGAAACCAGAAGGTCTGGGGGGGAATATAGTGCCATTCTTTGCCATTTTCTTTTTTTTTTAAACATTGATTTTGAACAGCACATTAGAAAGAAGGATGACAGAATCAATAGAATTTAAGATGCTCTTGTAATCTGGGTTTAACTTCATAGTAACACCTCTAATCAAAGGCGGGGAACCCTTTGTGGCATTTTGACATCTACATCTATCATGTGGATATGGCTTTTATTGAGCTGAATTAACAACTTTACTCAAATAATTAAAATCTATCCGCCCAAAATGTCAGAGTAAAAGTAGTTTAACACTTCATCATTCTTGTAAAAGTGTAATTTTCATCTGCACATTCTGCCAGCTGTTTTGTGGGTTTACAATAAAAGTAATCAAGCAGTTGAACAGAAAAAGAAATTGTAAAACAGCAAAAGAAATGACATTACAGTAGCCTGCCACATGTTGAAATTAGCACTGATTTTACTCCATGGAAATTAAATCCATCTGTAAAACTGATAATACCTCAAAACTGTAAGCAAGGGAATACTTACAGCATCAAATCCAACCTGGGTTCTATTTTTCTCCTTAAATAAAAAGAGTCATAAAAATCTCTCATTTCCTCCCAAAAGTGGAAGTAAAAAATATCATGGGTTCTATCCTTCAAATTATCTTCTCATTTCCTTGCACTGGAAAAATCCAATTCTCCAACTACAGAGTTTAAAAAGACTAAGACCATCTTTTCAAATGGCATAAATGAGCATCACCACAAAAAAAAGGAAATGGGAAAAAAAAGTGTTTGGCTTTCATCTTTGCTGCTCCTCCCTTGTTTAGGCTAGGTGATTTGTGGTGTGTGCTTGGTTTTTTTTAACAGTTGAAGGGAATCACTCATGCTGCATTAACCGATCAGCGATCAGCGTTTGCACCACATTCCTGTAGGGAGGGGTAACCTGATGTTGGAAACAGGTCCCAGAGGTGGGGAGAAGGGTAGGATGCTTTTTTAAGTGGTCACACTGGTTTATTTCAATTGCAAATGAGTATAATCTTAGTTTTCTATTACAGTTGTTAAAGGATTTGTTCGTTTAATTAATAATTACTGAAATATAGACAAGGCAACATATATTGATAATTCTCCATAATAAAGATTACTTTGCCTTTCCTATTATTTGTACTGGTGTACAAGACCATTTACACTAATTCATATGACCTTTTCAAAACGATGGAATAAGTGTGAGACAGAGGAGGGAAAGGAGATGAAAGATGATGCCGGTGCCACAGTCACTTTATGTTAAAGGCTCTGCTTATATGTGTAATTCATACCACTGAAGTCAGAATAATTTGAGAGCTGAGTTTTCAACAGCCTTTATAAATTATGTGTTTTGTTTCAGGAAATGTCGTCTTCACTGAAATGCTGGTAACCTGTATATAATTATGTCAAAATAAAACCCCACAGTTTTTAAAAAACTTCAAAGCCTTAATTTTAAAAATAAGCTACATCTCAGTGACTATTTTCTTTACTAACTTGATGCCAATTATTTTGAATTTTACTGATACATATCTTTGTTTCAGCCAGGTTCTTTCCTTACTAACTGTATTAACAATGTTAACGAGAGAACCACATTTTCCATACAGATGAAAAGAACCCTTCATAGTCAATGTCATCTTTTCTCTTTTTTCACTTACGGTTTGAAATGCAGAATATGTATTTCAAAATATGAGACTTGTACCACAGCAGTAGAGACCTTACAGCAAGACACTTCCAAAGGGCCATGCACTGTCCCCAGATGCACAGCATGACTTTTTATTTATTTCACAGGGAGTCTTAGACAGGCAAAGAAGGCAAGAACTAATAAGAACCCGGGGAACACATTAGATTTAAGTAATAAGAAAAAATATACCTAATCTTAAAGATTACTCCTCATTTTGGGGAGGTGCTGACATACTTCTCATCTCTGTGAAGTGAAGAGCAATGAGACAACTTAATTCTTATGTACTTTGAGAATGCTAACTATGCCCAGAAATTGCAGTTAAAATTTCTGGCAAGAAATTTTCACTCCTGTGACTTGGATCCAAGTCCCAACAAGCACCTAGGCTGATAGCACTGAGATAACTCACAGATCAAGTTTCTAGGTTAAATTAATACATCCCTCTAGTACTCACTTTAGGCTGAGTAAGGTGAACAGAATTTCATTAAGAAAATCTGGAAAGTGCTGTTTGAACTGGCAAGGAAATAGAAATGGATGGTGGGAGGCAGAGACTAGCAGCTGAACACATTTGTAGCCTAAACTCTAAACCTTTCTAGAAATCCACAATCCTATTGGGTGAAGGGGGACAAAAAAAGATACAAGAATATGTGCTAAAGAATGCTCTCTTATCCAGACTAACCAACATGAACGTGAATGTTTTGATGCTTCTGGGAGATTAAGAATTGCCCTTAAGGGAAACGCTGCAAAAGAAACGGATTAACTAAACATGAGTTCTAAAAACTTTTTTTTTAATTGCAGACAAGTCAGAAATAGAGAACAGCTGAAGGGGAAATTAGAGAGAAAATGAAACTCTCAAAGACAGTGAGGAATTGAGAAGGTTCTGATTTTTCATGAGATTGTTACAGCTAACAACCCAGTTCAGAGAGATGCAAGATAGATGTTATTATTTTACATACATACCAACTTGCTCCTTCAGAACATCAACAATGTAGAAGATAAACATTACAGACAAATATTTTAATTGTAGTGCTAATTCAGTTGTTTTTACTCTTTGCTTAAAACCATATTGTGTTCCTATGGCTAAACGTTTTTGTTTTGCATCGACCCCACTCAAGCACGCCACTGTGGAGAAACCTGAAGTGGGTGAGCAAGGGCTTTTCTCCCTCAGACATTTTCCAAATATTCCAAAACTCACAAAAATGAACGACAAAAACTGTACAGTATTTGGGGTTCCATGTGAGGAACTGCATGTTACCCATTACAAAAGTCTCATACACAAATATTCATATTGAGAGGCTGCAGCTTTTCCTGAATAAGAAGTATATTCTTCCTCCCACCTTGCAGTAATGCCCTGCCTTGCTGCAATCTGCCTCTTGCCAAATCGGACCCCTTGCTGTCCCTGGGGATCAGTTGGGGGATTGTTGCCTTCTGGCCTGACACTCCCAGTGCCACTCGCCAGGCTAATGTTAGCAGCAGACATATCCCACTGCTGTTGGTCCCACATCCCGGACACTCCCTGTACATGTTAGGTAAGTAAACATTTTTAAAAATTGAGAAGTGTGAAAGGGTCACATTCTTGATTGGAAAAGTGGAAAATATGAAAGCAAAAATGTAGAACTTGCTTCCCAAGTAAACCCTTCCTAGCTCTTGCACTGCCCTGGTTCACTTGCAGGGTTTCGAGGTTCTTCTTTATCCATAGCTAAATTTATTTGGAGAGTAACTAGCAGCTACATTTCCTCTGTTCCTTTGTTAAAGATGGAGTCCCCCCAGGGCTGCTCACAGCACTTGCTTAGGGCTACTTTCCCCTTCCTTCAATCAAAACTCTTCTATTAGGCATCTCTGCCTTTCACAATTTCCAGCACTAGTCATATCAAATACAGTTGTGGAAATTTGTATTTTTCCCTTCTGCTTTCTCGAGTAAAAATTTATTTAAAAAAATACAATTAGGTAGGACACCAGTCTTCTTGAACATCATGTTTCGTTCAAATGAGATTCAAGATTTACCATAATGTACAACTCCAGATTATAAATTTCATATATTTACAAGTATTCAGCATATACATAACTTACTTATTACCTAATGCCTCTTCCTATTGCTTTCACTAGCATCTACAATGCCTGTCCATTACTGTTCCATATCAGTTTGGAAGCGTTGTCACTACACAATGCAGTTTCCTCCAGCTGAAACTTAAGTGAAAATGGTAAGAAAACAAATCTGCAAATCTGCTACAGTTTCTACAACCAATTTCTTTGTTCAGATTCAGATCCATTAAGCTCCAATAACAGAAAATACACCATGTTAAAAGGTGAAAGAATACACTCTGTGTTTCTTAAAATAGCAGATCTATTGCCTCCTGTGTGAATCGAGCCTCTTCTGCATCGTACAGAGCAACCTGTACACAGAAAGTGCCACATGCCTTGGCACCAACTGCTTGCCATACGACTAATGAAATTGTAAGAAAACGCTTGAGAATAGCGTCAACTATATTTTGAAATACATCTGAACTGAAAAATAACGTGCTTAAGTACTTTTTAGTTGTTGACAGAACAAAGGAGATTACATGTTGAGCATAGGAAATACCAGTATGATGAAAACAACGGAAGAGTTTATTTCTGTAGCTCAACCTCTATCTCCCTCTACATATTCTTAAAAATAGTCTTAATGACACAAAGCTGAAGACTAAAAAGAAAGTATAAAACCAAAAGAAACGAACATTGCAGCAAAAAAAAAATTGGAAAAAGCAAAACCATCTTTCAAATAATCATTATATTGTAGTTATAACACATAACACAGTATAGTAATAAAAACAAATAGTAAATTTAAATTAGATACATAAACTGAATTTGCTTAATATGATAAGACTAAAATTTTATTTAATTTTTTTTTAAGAACTACAGGTCAATATATGATGTCATAAACACTACTTTTAAAATCACTTCAATTTTTCCAATATAAAATATTTCAGTATGAATATTTCCCCTTTTATTTAATTTGGAGGCACTTTTTTGTATTATAAATTTTGGAAAGGAGTGAAATTACCATGGTTTTGTGAAAGTGTCCATTTTTCCCGGAATTCAGTTTGTTCCTACATGATCAATCCCTCCTGAGCTTATAAATCTCACAGTAAAACTTACGAAACTGCTATAACAAATAACAGAAAGACCAGATATAAGAAATGGCTGACCTGATTTTATGCTCAGGCTATTTCAGGATGAACAGATCAGCTTCCAAGATGTCTATTCATGCCTGGACTGGGAAAGCCATTATAATGAAAATCAGAGTTAAAAGGTTTGGGGCCTTACCTGACTGGGAGGTATTCTCTGAAAAACCTGTTTTTCCTGGTCTAGAAGCCCTCTAAAGAACTGACCCCTTGAACAAGGTAAAAATGAGTTCTTCAGAGGTCTGGAATAAACTCCTAGGCTCAAGATGCTATTTGGTCTTTCCTATTTGGCTATTTCCTTTGCTTTAATGCACTTCAGCAGAAACATGAGCTAGAAAACATCCCTGTCATAGTCTCTCGTAACTATGTTTTAGGTACCTAAAATGCAGATACAATGCCTAATAGCATTCACAGTCTTACTTTCCATAACACCTAAGAACTAAAGCGTGCACCTACAATGAAGCACCTGCCTTCATCTCTATCAACACTTTAAAAATATCTGTTCTTACGACAGAAAAATTAAGCTTTGTAAAAAGTAGGATTTGATGAGAAATTGAGGAAATAATTTCAAAGTTAATTTGATCCATCCTAAAATTGCAGTGCCATAGAGAGGGGTAGACCTTTATTGGCCTTCATGTCGCCATCAATGCTCAGCCACTCATGTCAGCCCTGTCACTCTCAGGACTTGGAAGTGACCCAAGACCATGCTATGACCAGGGCCAAGCTCCAGCTCCTGTCAGCAAAGGGCCACAGGGGTGGCTGTGCCCACCAGGCCATGGGGATCCAGGAGTCTGGGCTGGGGCAGAGAAGCATTCCCATGCCAGAGCAAGGTAGAGCACTGCTGGGACTGGACCTATTGAGAAACCAGGACTTTGTAAGCCTCCTGAACACATGAAGCAAACTGACCCACGCACAGAAACATGCTTTGGCAGAAGTTCAGGTATTAGAAGAGAAAGATCTACTCTATGACACAAAAAACCACACATCAATTTTTAAGGTGGCCTAATTTGCACAGAGTAATTGCATGCTGACGTATTTTTCCAGCCTCATTCCATTCAGCACTACAGATTTAGGATAGTTTTCCACCTGTAAGATGCAAAAAGGTGTGTGTGTATATATATATTCATAACTATCCTTCTGGTACCTGCTGAGTTTTTAGTCAAGACTCTCCAACTATGAACATATATTTTAAGCAACAAATGCCAGAGGAAATGACTCGACTATGAAATAACTTATCTTTTAAGTAAGGTTTCCTTTAGAATCCTTATTTGAGAGGAAAGGACTTCTGAATGCTCATTGGGGGTTCCAATGTTTACTCCCTCTGTATTTTAGGGCAATTAACTTGACCTTTCATTCCATGATTTATTTCTTTATACAATGAAGTAATGTTAACACAACAGCATTGGAAGTTAACTGTTCATAAAATGCTCCGAACTGTACTACACTCTACTGTACACCTTCCCAAGATTTCCAAGCATGCTTTTTCCTTCATTTTCTGCCATTTTTCTTTTTTTCCCCCCCCAAATTACAAACTTTACTTAGAACCAGTTTGCTCATACAAGACCAGGCTTTAGCAGGAGGTGAATAAAACTCAATGCACACAGCTATTCCCTTCTACTCTTTCTTCTCCAGAAACTTAAGAGAATGGCAAAGGAGCAGCAAAGAGGAATATGCCAGCTAATGGGCTGGAGGCAAAGCACAGGAAGGTTTCTGAGCTCCAGGTTTCTGTGATGCTCAGTTAACCTGCTCAGTTTGCTTGGTCGGGTCAGGTCCAGTAAGGCCAACTTGATCCTGCAGCAAACTGTTCCTGCTTGTTCCCACAAGACCCCTCCAAGGTTAGCACCAAGACCAGCACAAGAGTAGAAGGGGATGAACACAGCCAAGGTGACAGTAAATGGAAGCAGTGATTCATTCAGTGTAATCTGTACATGAAATAAATGTGACCTAACTTTGATTAGTCTTCCTAATCTAAACAAAGATAGAGAAACTCAGCCTTTTATGAGGAAGCATTTCTCAGGTAAGTGAGAATTCTTGTCAATTCTTATCAAGGGCTGTATTTTTCCCTGATGGAAACACAAGTTAGGCATCTCATATATTCAGAAATACGCACGACTGTCAGTTTTGTCTCATGTATTAGCTAAAACTATTACCTTGATCAGTTTTACTTCTACTCAAGGTGATAATGAAATGGCAATTTTTTCTAGCTGTTAAAATACAATCTCCTTGTTTTCTTGCAGTGACATCGCAAACCAGACAGGTTACAGAAGAAATGAAAGAGAGGAAGCCAGAAATATGTGTGTATTTGTTTTCACAGAACCATACAGGAATTAACTTTGGAAATAACCTGAGATCCTTTAAAGCAAGGTTTGGGATCAATACCAGTATTTTTTGAATACACTTAAGACTATTATTTTTAAATACAAACTATCATACAGCAGGATAAGCTAAACATGAGTACATGAAGAGATGGCAGGAGTTCATTTTCAAGCTAGATAAAAAAATCTTGTTGATTTGCTAGACTCTGTAATTATCAATTAAGCGTGTAATAAAGTATTTATTAACTCTTCATGACTGGTTTTAAAGAGTACATCATTATTAACTAAATCATCTTCATTAGGATTCCAAATTCTGGTAATGCCATCAATCAGGCCTTTTTTTTTTTTCCCCTTTCAATTGTTTTTTGCAGGGCTTTTTTTCTTGGTTTTGTTTGTTAGATGTAAGGGGGGGGATGTTTTAATTAATGAGTTGCTATATAACACATCCTGAGTGCTACTAAATATTAACTTGCAAACTAGAGGCAAGAAATAAAACAAATATTAAGGTGCAACTACTAATAAAATTGTCTTGTGTATATATCTGAGATACTTAAGCAAACATCATGAATTTTAGACTGTACAGAATGCCTGACAAGGAAAACTGAAACTTTTATGAGACGGGTGGAAAAATGCAAGGAGAAATAAAGAAACAGATGTTGCACTTACTCATAGTAAGGAATGTATCTGTTCTATACAGCATTAAAGAAATCTAAAGCGCCAATTGGATGACATTTGATGACACTTCTGAAGTTTATTTGGATTCATTTTAATAAATATCAGGTAAGGGGAGGCACAATTTAGCTGTCTGAATTAATAGATTATGAATTAAATACCATTCTGTACTCAAAACACAGTCCTATTAAGCATAAGACTGTAATGTGAATTTTTAAAGAATGAGAAAATATTATCAGTTTTGCAAGTGATTAAACTTAGCTCAAAAGAACATGTAAGGCAGATGCTTCGGAAAGCCTACCTTTTTGTATAAATGACAGATCAAAGTGTTATTAGTATAATGATATAATCCTGTTAAACTGGATTCTGGAAAAGGAGAACTGAAAGGTAATTTGGACTCTACCGCTTCCTTAAACCACCACATTTTATTTATTTTAACTTGCAGGTCCTTGCAAAACTCTTACTGGCATGTATGTACTTTTCTTTCCACTGAAATCACAAGACAGGACAATCAGGTTTGTTATCAAAAAACCCCAAACATAATAAACACATACACATTTTTCTTGGGCTGTGGAATAGCAGGCTTCTGCTTTTCACAGTGACAAATTTTATAAGGACAAAAAAATTCTTGCAAATTTATCTTCTGTTCTTCACTGAAGGCTTAAAAAAAGAGAGAAAAAAACCATACACAGATGGATGGAGCTTTCTTACATGTTCTGCACACTGTACTGTCACCACAGGACCACCTGCAATCCTGCACTGTCCAGATAGGTGTTCTCAAAAACACCTGGGTAAGCTGTTTGCCCAAGGACTATGTATTGGAGATAAGAGGTAATTAGCAAATGAAACTATTCCTAGCACTCCTCCTTCAACATTAAGTGCAGAGCTGCAGCAGCAAGCTGGCACCTGGTACAGGGAAATGCTAGATGTGATCATTTCAATTTACACATTCAGCACTATATCCCATATGCTTGTCAATGTGAAAGTGTCAGTGATAACAGAGATGCCCTAAGAAAATGCTCTGTTGAAATGCTGACATGAAGTTTTTATGTATGAAACAGACCCTCTCCTCTGGACCATCTGTAACTTCTTCCTTTTCTCATGGGGCATGTGTTGGCCATAAAATCTTTTCATTAAAAAAAATATAAAAAATTAAGTTTGAGTTTAAAGAGAATTATAAGCCCTTAAACATCCATAAACCAAGTTTATATATTGAAGCATCATTCATATAAACACACTATTTGCTCAGCAAGAAGAAAAAACTGCTGAGCAGAAAAGGTTTGCTGCAATTAGATACAGCAAAATTTATAACTGTGCTGCAAAATTAAAGGAAAGTATCTGACACTATGACTCGTATCACTATTCAAACAAACTGGCAAAATATGATTGATTTTGTATTATGTTTTTCCATGCTTATGTTCTGTGCACATCTTAAACTCACAGGTGTTTTTTCCAAAATAATTTCCAATGATTTCATAACCAGAAATTTCTTAAATACAACAAAAGTAGGAAGCTCCTTTTGTGTGAGAAGTGATGAGTTTGCTGAATTAGGTGACCAACTAAGGCTAAGAAAGACAATGCAGAGAAGCTGAACAATTTCCTCTGTACCACTGGAAGTTTATGAGGTAGCGTCGATCATGAGAAAAGGATGATGGAAAGGGTGGAAGGAGGGAAACAGAATGACAAAGTTTAAAAGATACACTTCAAGATATACTCTGTAAATGATCTGGAAACAAGAAGCTTGAAGCAATAAGAAGCAAAAGATGAGAAATGTGCTCCATTATGACTTTAAAAAGTAAAGTCAAGAAAATACAAGGAGATTCATGACCATCGTACGGTACTTAAAAAAACTAAAAATGTAACTTAGTTAAGTAAGTTTTTTTAATATCCTAAATAATGATTCAGGAAATATTTACTGGTACTCAGAAATGTCCACTGTAAGCAGGCTACTTTGTGCATTTAAGTATTTTGGCACCTTCCTTTAAAGCTTCCAGTACTGACTACCAGTGAAAGAAAAAAATCTGAAGGACCAAGATACAATGAGAATTTCTGTTATATACTGTAAAAGTATACACACTCCTAAAATCCCTAAAGCACCTTTGAAAGGGCTAGTTTATCTGAGAAATGAAGCCTTTGGCAAACTCTTGTTTCCCTCTCCAGGACAGAAATCAGATGCAACTCTGACATCTACACAACCACACCCTTATAAAGCCACAAAGACAATCTTTACATTTGCACTTGTGAACCCTTGCAGACAATCTGGGATATCCTTACCACCTTCATAACTAAATCATGGATATTCAGGCTGTAGATACTCTGATTTTAAGTGACAGGGTCCCACAAAGGAACATTAATCACATTAAGAGTCAAACTGGTACTAAAGTCTAACAAAGAATGACACTATTTAGATGTGTTTTTCCTCCTGAAAATGCCCACTCAACTGGCACACTCGTTTCCCAAGATTCAGTGGATGAACAGATCCCACTACTTTTTTCCTCTACTAAAGGGTGAAGAACTCTCAGAGGTCCACCATGAACTACCTCTCTCCCATAGTCCAGTGCCTGGGTGACACGGTTCAGGGAGATGACTGGGGGAAACTTCTTCCTAAAAAAGAAAGACTGTCTTCTGCCAGTCCTGCTCCCAGTCTCAGTCCACGACAAAGCCACCACAGGGGTGCCAGAGAGAACACAAGGGAGCTGGTGGGGGGGACAAAGCAGGATTCAACACTTCCTACCACCATCAGATGAAAACACTGTAGCTCAGTATTACCTGGCTCACCCCACAGATGTGCATGTGCCCTCCATGACGTTGGGGACCGGAGAGGTGTAAATGTCCTCCTGCCCAGGTACATCCAGGGCACCCGCAGCCATGCCCTTGGCAGTCTTTCCAAGGCACACTGCCTACTGCAAACATCTTGTGATAATTAAATCTTAATTCTTTCACTTTGGAAAGCAAACATCAGACGTGGAGAAGCTGTACACATCTCCACAAGCTCTAGAGATGTTCCTAAATAAATTGTCAGCAGTACTAATTCAAAGTGTGTGGCATTAATATGTTAACAGTAGACATACGATCAAAAATATGTACTTTCCATAGAAAATTGGAATTTGTCAGTGGGGGGGGGAATACATGTGGATCTATTCGTGTATAATTTTATCTTTCTATGCACTTATTTGGGATTTAATTTACAAATTTCTGTTACACATTTTGACCTATGCTTTATAGGTGGTTTTCCCCCTCTCTTTAAACAGCATCAAAGCTTTACATTGTCCTCATCCGAGGTACTTCAAGTTCTGGTCTAAACACAACAAACACAAAAAACAACTGCAGTGCTTCTTCTAAAGTATCTGACTACAACATCTAGGTGTTTATTCAAATGACATGGGCAAAGCTGACGGCTCTAAAACTAGACTTTATAATTTTTTATAAACCAGACTTTATAGTTTAGGCTGCAGACATGCTATTGTGCTGTCAGCAGAATAAGCACTCTTGTAACCTTCAATACTTTGGTTGAAGAAACCAAAAACGTTGAGCTTGAAAAACAGAGGAAAAACAAACCTAAGCATTCTAAGCCTAGGGAACTTAGTCTACTGTCATCAAAAGGAGACGCCTACCTATGCTGCAGATCTAATTTAGGAGGCATGACTTCACAAATGCTCAAAGAATAAACATGAAATTTTAGCTATGCATATATGCACACACTGTCAAAATATGTATATATACGTAAAAATATCCAGTTTTAAGCTCAAACTATGCAGGTTGAAAAATTAATTCCTAATGAATGATATACATATGTGTGGGTAATACAAACAGGAATTGATTCCAGAGGCTTTTATTCCAATACCTCCTTCACTTCTTATCCCCCCAGGTTATCTTAAGAATGTAGCATAATTGAGAATTATTTTCATGGAACAGCAATCTAAAGAAACAGGATATTGGAGATGATGTATGTCAAAAAATGCTTTCATGTCTAAAACATGAAACATCATGCAGTAAACATAGCCTCTTTTGCCCATTTAAATGTTTAGCTGGCATAAATAAATAAATATGTATTAAAAAGTGGTTTGAATAAAGAAATTTTTAGCTATCATGCTTCTAGGAAAAGCCACCTCATGCAGACCAAACCAAGGTACCAAAAAAATGTGTGTTGTCTTTTTACAGAGCTATTGTTAATATTTATGAGAATCACTTTTGAGCAGTTAACTAACACCATATTAACACCATATCAAGACAAACATGTTGCAGTAAATTCTCAAAATCTTCAAAAATGAGATTTCCCTCTGTTATTTCTTCATAGTGTCATTTGTAACAATTCATTGGTCCTTTTCAGACAAGAGTTCCCATTTTCTATCATTCCATTTTAACGTGCCTAATCAGTTGAACAAAAGTACTTTATGTAAAATTATTCCTTTAGTTGCCTTAGCTACAAATCCCTGCAGTATTGTATAACTGAAATCTACTCACGTAAGTTAGGAATAATTAGGACCCCAAATTAAGCCAAACACAAAGTTAATTCAAATAGTCAGTAGCTGTCATTTAAATGGTTACGAAGTTTTATTGTTGCTTAACATCTCTGAATGCTTCTAAATGCACTTTTTTGCCCTGCTCCGTTACAATCTGACCCCTTACTCCAGATGGAAACAGGATCAAGAGAATAAATTTTGGGTCACAATCATTCATACCTCGAGCAAAGATTTTCTTCACTAAAGTTTTTCCCTGTTATTGTCACTAGATTTTTCTATTTCATTTTTTAATCAGCCATATAAAAAAAAGGAAATACAAAGAATAGAAACAGATGAAGCTCTGAGGTAAATGAAATCAGAATCAGAGTCTGTTACAAATGGCATGATGACAAATATCTAATAGCAAATACTCAGAAAGTCTCTCTTCATGCTTCAAAAAACTTTCTGTAAAAAAAAGGCAATACAGAAATACAGTTAAAATGGATCCATGAAAAATCCAAGAGCTAGTAAATAATGTGTCAAAGAGGTAAGGTTAAATATCATAACTGGTCCTTGTCAGGACTGAGTTAGGACCCTGTTGATTTAATAGTGTAAAATTCATACAGCAAATTAATTGCTATATTGTTATATATAAAGCATACAACAAAATAATTGCTATATTACTAGATTACAGTGTAACTGGTAAAGGAAAGACTGCTGGTTAGATGTACTTCTTGACTGTTTTTCTGTTGGCACTTAGTTTTACACTGCAGAACAAAACACTGTATCTTAAATCCTTCAAGCCAGTTTACATATGGATGACTTCCAGACTTTCGTATTGTGAATTTTTTTAAATGTACAGATGTTTTTTAGATATATATGAATATATACATATATATCTATCTTTGCACTAGCATAAAGATAGAGAAGATATAAAGGATGTTACTGATCAGGATTTGAAACGAAGGCCTAAACCAAACAGTTTGTGTATGATATGCTGATATGTTTTGGGTTTTTTTTTCCAGCTGGTGCATTAATACATGAAGCGATGTTTTGTGGACTCTAGCCATCTTTATGGGTAATAATCCACATCACAAACCACCCGTTTGCCCTCTAACACTTTTCATGCTTCACTCTTCACGCACGCCAGTTTCATCTGTTGCAAATTAAATGATGAAAAAGCATAAGCAGCAAACTGTTCAGTTTTGTTTACTAAAAGCATATTTATCTTAAGCCACTAAAAAGCACGAGCAGTTCTCAGCCCCAAACCCACATTTTTCCAACAGACTTTCAATGGCAAATGTTACAACGGTACAGAGTAAATCCTAACTTAATTCTTAAAGTAACATTTTGTAATTATTATAAAAAAAAGGACAAAATATTAAAGGCAATCCACAAACCTAAGTTAGAGAAAAGAATCGGGATGGCTCAAAGGGGAGAAATAGGAGAAATTAATGTGAAATGTGGAAGGCAGATCAAGCCACATGCCCAGTCAAACAGGATCAGCAGCAAGCAGACAAATCCGACTGAAGCTAATTCAAAAGATGGTTAAAACAAAAGTGATATGAATTAGCACTAAAGTCTACAAAAGGTAAACATTTCTCATTGCCTTTCCAACTAAAAATGCAGCACATAGGCGAATCTGATTTCAGTGTCAACTTCCTCTCAGGTTTCCTAAATGAATTACTGAATTCAAATTTAACAGGAAAATTGCTCAAACAGCACCTTGCATTAATTGTACTTTCTGCTAGAACAGAACAAAACTACCTAACTCCTAAGAGAGGTATCACAATCCCTGACAAGGGAGAACACGAAAGCCAGCTTTCCTTCCATCATCAAGATCTCTCATAAAACTCACCGAGTGCTGTATCCAACAACTGAAAGTTATGTGGTCCCCCTGGGTTTCTCACATGTATGGGTTGCTCAGGCAACAGATGAAAAAAAAAATTCATTTTTCTTCTCAACAAGTCTCCCCCACACATCTTTTATATGCTGAGAAAACATCAGGGATTATTATACTAGTATAAATTGAGAAAACAAAAAGAATGAAATATTCCCAACCACCTGGACTAGTCCAAGCTCAGAAGGAATGACTAGAGAACCCTACCACCACCAAAACCCTCGTGTACATTTACGTGAGGTGCCTTAACGTCACTGGGACATGGATGAATTGTCTCCCTGACTGAAAGAAGGAGCCATAAACCGAGCTAACATTTGTACAACTCTATTTCTTTATACTTCAAAAGAAAGCCAGGAGATATAGATTACAGAAACACAAAGAGCTTCAGCACAATTGGGCTTTGAAAGCCAGTGAAGTAGTTCAAGACTCTTTCTGGAAGGGCAGAAATTTGGGACACCTTAAGCAAAAGGATTTTTTCATCTCTTACCTATAAGAAAGAAATGCATATTCAATTTATCATACTATGTCTGTGGATTTCAGATATGGCTCATTTAGCGAGTCTCCCATGCAAAACATATCCTGTGTTAAAAATGTAGTGTTCCTGAAAAAAAACTGAATTATGATTGGAAAAATATCCAGCATTCATCATTCATGAGTATCATTCCAAATGTCAATCCAAACAATTAAAAAAAAAAACAAACCTGAAGAAGCAACTACAAATATTCTTCTAAACAACCAAAGCTGATGAGTAAATATGACACTAGTTAAACACTGCAAAAGGCCAGACAGTTTTTCCACATTGTTAGGAGCTCCCATACTATATAATCCATTTATCATGGGAGTATGGATGGACAAGCCAAGAACTTCTCTCTGTGAATGATTTTATCTCCTCTTCCCCATGTAACACAATCTGGAATGCTATCACAAACACGGAAACAGGCACACGTATGAAACGTGTATTAGAGCTGTTTGCCTAAGTCCTTTTTCTGTAGTGCTTTCATTCTACATATGCTTCCTGCTATCAAGACATCTATACAATACACAATTAGCACAAACTCAAGTACTTTCTGTGCCATTTACTAGACCATGAGCATCAATGGATCTACTTGCAAGTATAAAACCCATTACGTGGCTTGTAGAACTTGGCAGCAAATATTAAAATTAAAATCATTATACCTTATGATAATTTTTATAATCTGATCATAAGGACACTAAATGCAATAAGAAAACCAGTGCTGAGGCGTTCATTGATATCAGATGCTTCAGGCACTTATACTTCCATTTTAGACTATGACCTGAAAGTACAATATAAAAACAATGTTGTTAAAACTACATAAAGAAACTTGCTACTAAGAAAAGCAATATTCTTCCACTCGACAAAAAACTGAAATGAAAAATAATTAAATGCTTTTAATATACAACTCTTAATAAAAAATAAGTTTATATATTTGTCTCTATTTAGTAACACAATACTAATGAAGCCTATGTATGTCCAAATTCTGCTATTGTGTTCTTGGAAAGGTACCTTATCATAATAAACTAATTTAAAACATACCCAGATTTATATTTAACAAAAGAAAAGCCCCTTAGGCAATTATGTCAGCGCAGCTGAAGGTTGTCAATCCACTCTCACCACAATGGTCACCTGCATGGCTCGCCTTGCCTGCTGAGACCCATCAAGGTTACAGCAACTAAAGACAGTCAACTCAAGTAGCAGCTTAGTGGGCTCTGAAAATATAGCATCTGCCCTTAGCAAAACACACTGCATTTCTATCATTTTACACATTACATTTTCTTCTTTTGAATACAGAGCTCAGGAATACAAAATATTTTCACTCATAAGGGAGAATGTTTTTCAGTAACTGAGAAGACAGAATATCAAAATAGTAATACTATTAGTCATCTCATAGTAATCGTGCATTTATATTCTTTTCTTTGCTTAAATTTTAAGATTCTTACATTAACACTTCGTAGCAAATTCTCATTTAAATGTTTGTACAGTATTTAAAATGGTTCTTCATGCATTCTTCTACATGGTTCTTCTGCATTTTAAAATAGTGGTGGTTTTGCTTTGGTTTCAAAAATGTAATGTTACAGCATAGAATCTTGCAGACCTCACTGCTCAGGGAATATATAAAAGGATATTCACTGCCAGAATGTTAAAGTATCTGGATTTTCCAGGCAGTCTGTCTGTCTCTATTACCTGAAAATGCAATTGAAAAGCTTAACAGACATTCTTCTTTAAGAAGAAGTTTGATCTTGCTGTTTAGATCAATTTCCCTTTTAGAAAATACGCTGGGCCTACATCTCCCTCAGAAAAGGAAAAAGACATGTCCCAGATAAGTATGCACTAGAATATCCCACTGAAAAATGACATGATCTTCCAGGGCAGAAAACAGTGCAGCAGCTTTCTGCAGAAACCCAACTGCTCCCTTCCCACAGATCTTTATTCTGCATAATCTGCATTAACCAATTAAGAAAAAACATTTGCTAAAGTATCATAAAACATATTAGGTCCACATGACATAAATAAAGATAATACAGGATTCTTATTAGAGTGACCCTCCAAAGGCCAGGCAATAACTGTCTGGCCTTAGCACACGGTGTGCTTACAGATGCTTTGCAACCTCTGTAAACTAAGTAGTTCCTACTAACTGGGTGCTTTCGCAGAGCTCTCATTGTGATAAATTCCCTGGCTAGAAATTAAATTAGTGCTCCTATTTGCTCTTGCGTGACTCCATAATGGATTTCACTCCTTGTAGAACCTAAATCCTCTAATTAACAGAAGTTGATTTCTACTCAAGCCCAGGATGCAAGCTTTTTTCTTAATTTTTATCCCAAGGAAAATTCTACTAGTACTTCCTAGTAAATTTGTAGAAAAACTGATGTGCTTTTACAGTTTGTTCAGTACCTGTGCCATATGCCTTAGACACTCCACGTCTGAGGGGTTGACATGAAGCTGAAGATCTGAATCAATACGCTAAAATAGCAAATATCTTTCCAGTGGCTCAACATTCGCATTCTGTATTTATTATGTCTTTTCCTTAGTAAATGCACTAACATTGAATACACACTTAAAACTGCTTCCAATTTAACACTCAGCTCTTTGGCTGGCGTAACTGGAATTTACAGGAAAAGATATTTTTCAGTGTAATGTTCGTTAAAACAAACATTCAGAGGCAAAGACAGGCTGGATTTCTTTAAAAAACATTAATTCCACTTAGGAAAACAAAATTAAATAGATAACGAAAACATGATGCTTCTTCCTTTGGACAAAGCATAGATAGTAATTCATAATAAAATGAATTAAAATTGTATTAAACCTTGATTAAAATAAAATGTAAGCAAAGAAAATTATTTCAGTGCTTCCCAAGCATTTGTGCTTTTCAAGTAGCAGAAGAAAATGGAAACAAATGGCATCAAAAGCTAGTCAAAAAGGTGGACTTTGTAAGCAAGATAAAGCTTCAAATATTGAAACCTGCACCGTACAAAACCCAATCTTCACCAGAATGTTTAGCTCTGACATCTTTTTTTCATATGCATATTAGTGTATCTGTCTTAACTTGCTTGAAGAAAAACCAATAATATGTATAATAAGCTTTCTACTCTGCTTTGCTATGGAAACAAGGCATATGTGATCTCACTCTGACTTTCTGTATTTTCTCAGATAATTTTTAACTTGTTGGATGATTTCACCTAATTAGGAAGAGGAAAAAAAAAAAGAAAAAAAGAGGTGGTGTCAAAAGTAATGAATTTCCTAAAGTTTGTAGGAAACAGGTAAGTAAAGGTGTGAGACTCAACCGCATGGGACTGACAGGAGCACAATCCCCCTCCTTCTGGGAGGCCAGAGAGTGGTGATGGCAGTGGGCTCTGGCACAGCTGCACAGGGAGTTCTGTATTCCCGAGCCACGAGGCCACGAACCACACAGCTACCTGCCCTAGTCCAAACAGAGCTAGTTTCCAAGGTAGCCCTTTCAGTCTGCCTTTTTCAATTGAACTGTAGTTTTTCAGACATGCCTATAGTAGAATATACTAGGAAAAGGGGCAGAAAAATACTTTCAGAAATTACATTAATATTCAAGCTCATGACTTCAGTGTTTCATTCCTTTTTCCAGCCTCTCATCTCTTCCTTATTTAGGGCTGCAATGCTTGCTATTGGATGGCAATAACACAATTTTTCAAACCTCTACACAACAATATTGACCTGTTGTTGATCAAATATACCAGCGGTGTATAATAACTAAGTGTGGTTTTCCCATCGAGCTGCTGGCACTTGTCTGTTCCAGGTGCATTTTAACTGAAGGAATGGACTGCTGCAAAAGCAATCCCATCTGGACTGCACAGTCAGGAAAAACAAAGTAAAACCAAGACCCTTTTAACTGAAGATATGATTCCTGTTTGGATAGGCAACATTAAAATAAAATTACAGCCTTCGTGTAACTGTGCTTGCTTGCTAATTCCCCGGTGAGATAAAGTTAAGGAACTGGGAGGGTAATGAAGCCTTTTCTTGATTGGAAAATGTTTCATTATATGAACAAATGAATCACTTGTCCACACCCAGGATCTTTTTCACTTCCCTTTGTCTCCGTTTAACTGCACGGAAACGTTAAAATGTAACAGCAGGGAATTCAGCCAGGTTTTATCTCCCCCACTAACTGCAACAACCTGCACGTACACATAAGATTGCTATAAAAAACTTAAGTTCCAAGCAAGAGAAGTAAAGATTTTCTTATTTCTACCAAAAGTTAGATGCTCTTATTTTAACCTTTGTTCATGTTCATACTTCCAGGCATGAAGTGCTACTAAAGCGTGTTATACTTGGCATCTCTTATTACTGAAGCAGAAGGCAATGTAATCTTGTGAGAAAGTGTAATAATGCGGTATTCATTTTGTTTCTGTGGCTGGAAGCCAACTCAATATTAATATTCATTTCCAGTATACAGAGCCACAGTATTTCATTTATTTTAAGAATTTACAATTAATTTGGTATGATTCTGTTATCTGCTCCCAATTTCCTTTCCTGTTTCTTTTAGCTGAAAAAGCAGCTCTTGTACAGACTTTAAAAAAGTAAATTCACAACTGAAGCATCAAAAGATTACTACTGGCTACTAAAAGCAAGAAAAACATGGACAGAACAGAATGAACTTGAAATATTACAGATGACAATGAAAATTAACTTTCTGCAAAAGGCAAAAATTCAATCTGCAGAAGTTTTCAGTTGACTTTTTCCTTTTCAAACTCAACAGATAAAACATTCTTACGGCATGCTGTTTGCAACTATAACCAAATCATAGAAAGTTATTTGTCCACTTTTCCTTTATGCTTTCAAATGTTTTCAATCACCACATAGCACTAAACTGCAAGTACCTGAATTTTTTAAAATGCACTAGATACAGAGATTTGAAACAATTGTAATAATTAAAAAAAATCCTTAAGTTCTTTACAACTTCTGGAAAAAAACATAAATGTCTCTATTACATAGATGTATATGTCTTCAGTTTCAACTAATGCAACCACTTTTGCAATGTAAGTGCCTTTATAATTAAGACCAGTTATTACCAAACCAGCTGGTCATAGGGTTTATAATTCCAACCTCCTAATCCTCATTTACCTTTCTTACCAGTGAAAGAGGCTGAAAAGCATTTTACCTTCCAGCTTACTTACTTTCCTATAGAAGTAAGATTATACCCAAGTCCACAGATTTGACAGACAACAAGAGAGCAATCAGTACAACAGCTACCAGATCAGAAATCCCACCACAATGAAATGCCAGTTCTCTAATATATCCTGGCAATATTTAAGGAGAAAGAGGGGAGGAACAGGCAACTGACTGTGAAAACTATTTAAGTTAAATGAGACTTCCCCATGTTCAGAACCCTCTGTAAAGACTCTGAGGACATACTCCCTGATAGATGTGTATGTTCACACATGCAGATGAACGACTTATTTCAGCAGAGCTCGTCTGTCAGTAAAACGCACAACCAGACTCATGTTAGTCTAGAATAAAAGCTTAGGAAATTAAGTGAGCATGGAAGGCTCACTTTAAATATACTTTAAATAGACAACATTTAAATTTTTAATCTTGAGTTTTGCCATTTTGGAGGACTTTTTATTTATATAGATTTGGCAAAGGAGAGAGGAGGAGAGAGAGTAACCCTCTTAAGTATTTCTGAAAATTTAGCCTTAAAATTGAAAGAATTTTGACAGAGTAAGGTATGTATCTGCTTTAAAAGTTGGTGAGATCATGCTACAGATGCACCAAGCAAGCCTGTATACATATCGACTACTAAATAATGTGAGACACTATTTTTTTACTAAACCAATCTTTCCACCTGCAATCTAGTCAATTAAAATGCTTACACCCAGAAACAGCCTCCAGTTCTACATGAATATTTGTAATTAAAAATTCGTAAACCATGTTTTTCTGTTCATTTGTGTTTCTCTGTTTGTTAACAGCTGGGGAGATAGACTAACAGGATACACTAAAGTTTATGAAGAAAAATAGCTAAAGAAGAGATAAGGCATCTTTTTTTAAAAAATTCTTTTTTCTTCCTCATCTCTGATTTAAGAGCTATTTTAAACACATTTAATAGCAGTGAAATATTTTCCCCTTTCCTAAAAGAAGAAAAAATATTTTCAAGTAGATGCTATTTCTGTATGAAATTTGAGGTTTATTTCCTGACATTTAACTTGCATAGTTCTAATATTAATGAAGTGTTTACCTTTTCATTTTCAGCAAGCCAAATTAGAAGTGTAAAATAGGTATTTCATTTCCACTGTTTAGTTGTTTATTTCACATTTAACATATCTATACATTCCTTCTAAATGGCTGTGCAACAAGAATAGAAAAGGGAAAAATAAACAGGAAGATTCCAAAAATAAGGCATCTACCGATCAAGGATATTAATACTGTCACTTCAGGTATTAAGTGAACATTGCGTTGCAGTTTAAACATATGATACTATCAAACCCCCAAAATATACCTTTTTTTCATTAAAAACGGACAATTTGCATCCTATAAATTAAACCTAGAATATGCTATAGATACAATTAGTTTGATATCCTCAACTTGAAGTCATCTAGCAGAAATTAATGTACGGTCCATTTAACTCATTTTGAAACTTAAGTAAAAAAATAAAGCTTACCTTCAGTACACTGCAGGAAGCTGATAATGAGCAGAAACCAAAAACTTTGCATTCTGCAGCCAGAAGACACCATTATTGATCCCTGTAAGAATTTTCTTTGTATTCCTTAATGAATCCAGTTATAAAAGCCCAGCATCATCGAAACCAGTGATCTGCATTATTCGTCTTCATATCTGGAATAGCAGAGGATTTGGAAGAAAAGGAGAAAAAAATTCCATCAATAACAGAACAACAATTTGGATTATCAAATTTTACTTGACATGAAGACAGGCATTTTTAGTAATAACTACAGTACACTGTATCTGGGAATTTGGCAGGTTTCTGGGATGTCATCTCTCAAGGTCAATGAACACTAAACAGAATGCCAAATAACGATGCACATGAAAGTTGAAAGTATGAATGTTATTAATGAACTTGCACTAAGACACATTACATAAAAACCAAAAAACAACAAAAAAAAAAGCCAACAAACAAACAAAAACCTACCAGGAGAACATTTTCTCTGAATGTGAGAAATTGGATCTGCAGATGAGTAAGCTAAGCTTTTCCCACTCCCCATATCTGACACAACCTGCACTTCTCTGCCTCAAAGAACCACAGTAAAATTAAATCTAGGGCACTGCCATATTTCTTAGGGATTCGAAACATGGAGTGGCTAAGAACAACAGAGCAACTGCCCTCAGCAGCAAGGCTGTGAAGGTCTGCTCCCTGCCATGGTTCCGGCATTCCCTTCATCCCACAGATTGCTCTCCTGGGATGAGAGGCAGTAACAGCAACTTCACTAATAAAATACACTGCTTGGTGAGGAAGCCTCTTCATATGACTCTACAGTTAGCTGTTAGTTTACAGTTAGTTTATTTCTACCCAATAAACACCTTCAGAGAGAAGGGAATAAACAAAATGGACCAGACTCTCCTGTCCTTAGCTTTGAACAAGACTTTTCTCCTATTTAGAAATATGAACTGAACTGCTCCTGTAAACGATGTATCAAAGGAAGAACTCTTAAAACTATCATTTGCATCTGAAAAATATAATTACAGTGATAGAGTGCAGTAGCTGTGATGGAAGATTTGACAGCAGAGTGCTCCCTTTCGCTAATGACTCCATTCTCTCACCAGCCAACCGAGTAACTACATACATCCTCTTCCATATCTCACTGTATTGAAGCTAGGTCATGCTTCAGCCCTGACTATTAGAGTTTGAGAAGCTAGAGAAAAATTAACATCCACAGAAAACCAAATTACTCTTAATTAGAAAGCTGGCTCTAAATATTACAGATACGTGAAACAACTCCACAGACTAACTTTCTGAACATGGCGGCAATCATAGATGCAAGAACTGAGCCCAGTGTAACATTGGCTTGGTGTCTCCAAGAATGAACTTTGTGTTCATTCTGTGTGCATATAATTGCTGAGATAATATTATGTGCATGTATTGCTTAGATATCTGAAATTAATGTTACTTTAAAATCATGTAACAATGACTATGTAAAAATTTAAGTGGCAGGATCCAAGGGCCACTTATGACTCTCACAAGTACTGAAGCACGCTAAGGGCTTTAAAAATACATTTACCCTTTTGGCAAGGAGAACTGGAAAGGATGAAGAGCACAAAATGACAGATAAAGAAATGCTATGAACTGTAGATCATTCTCAGAATAGGAAGTGTAACACCTTTTATAGCAGTCAATCTGAATCAATGATAAGTTTGTTCCCTGAGCACACAAACAACAACAAGACTGACACTTTTTTTCCCCTACGAGAGAAAGAAGAGAATTAACAGAAAACATTATGGAACAATTTCTGTGGCTCTGAATGAAGGCAATGTAACTGTGAGATTATTATATAGCAAGTAGGGTTCTTTACTTGGCTCCTCTTTAAGAGAAGTGGAGGTATCCCTCTCACAACACAAGCATGCTTGTGATTCTTCGCACAGGGAAATGAAAGAGAACTGACACCTGAGGCTGAGTGATTTTATGTTTGTTTATACATAAAAATGAGTCCTTTTTCCAATTTCCAACTACAGACAGGTGCTGTTCAATCACAGGCACTTTTACCCACACATATTTCAACAAGGAGCATGAAATAGCAAACAGAGTGCATCAGCATAGGAAACCCAGAGTGCGGCTCTCCCTGGCACCCATGTGCCGAGAGGTAAAAGGTGTGGTCTTAATTTAGATGGTGATACACCAGCTGCTACAGGACAACCCAGCAGCAGTTATGAAGAAACCATCATATTGTAGCTCTAGATCTTTTACACTGGGCTGAGACTGTTTTGCAACTGAAACAAAATAAATCTAAAAATCCACAAAGGATGCAGAAATTACAATTGCAAAGGAGCTCCTGCTGAGTAAAAAAAAAAAAAAACTGCCACCATGATCTCAAAAAAACCCCAGGAGATAGTTCAGATAAAAGCTTGGGAAGAGTTCGGATTAATTTTTCACCTGTAGCACCCTAAGGAAAAATAATAAAACTATTTCACACACACTACAGACTAATCAACATAATTTCAGTAAGCAATCAGAATAATCCAAGAAAATAGATGACAAACAATAACAACTAAAAGTGAAATTAAGTCAGCACTGTGATTGGTCCCAGTCTGTCCAGAAGATTTGGACTTCCTGAGATGCAACTTTTATCATTATTTCCATAACATATCACTGTACTCCCAGATTTTGAGACATCTTCAGCTTCAAGTGGATAGCAATATATCTATGCTTTATCACCTTCAAATCCATCACTTTTTTTTGGGCCTTTTTTAAAATGGAGGTGGGAGAAGAGTTACATTAAAAACAAAAACAACAATCTAAACCACCACCTGCAATGAGACCCGACATCTCCCTAGAAAATAGCTGCAAAATGTATGCCGAATACTTTTCTCCTTTTTTTTTCTTTTTTGAGTAACAGTTCTTGACCTTGTAAACTGACTTTACTATTTTAATAAGAAACTACAATTTCTGAAAGGATATTGATGTCTTTGTGATACCAAACCCACTATTCTATTAAGAATAAATGCAGAATGTTTTAAAGGACAAATTTAAGTGTTTTGTGTAATAGATTTTTCTCTTTAGATCACTTTAGCCTACAGACACAGAATTTAACTCAGTGTGCTGCTGCAAAAAGAATTCAAAATAAACTAACCAGCCCCAACCAGATTATCACATATTTTTCTAAAATCCAAGAAAAAACGAAACAGTGTTTGAAAACTGATGTAATAGGGTTTGGGTTTGCTTCTTCTCTTTTGAATACAAATTAACATCTTCACAACACACAATTTTTAATGCAACCCTTGTATTTGAGAAACTCTGCATGGCTCCAAGTAGAAAAATGGTGCAGTTCTGAACCAACCATTCATCAGCGTAACAAAAGCTAAATCTAAAAAAGGCATCCAGACATAAGCTGGAGCCAGAGAGCACTCGGACTATAGACACTGCTGTCAGCCACGTCCTTCTGACCATCCATCCATCAGCAATACAGAGACTGTCAGTGGCATTTCACAACAACAAATCCCAAACCAAACAAGTAGCACCAGGAAAAGATGTATTAAGTTACTTCTCTGTAAACAGAAAAAGAAGACCACAGCGAGTGGCTGTCCTGTGCAAATAAGTTATTTCCCCTCAGACCTTAATAAACCTTTTCTCTAGATTGCTGACTGCTTCAGCTTGCGGGTGGGGCAGAGAGAAACTCCCTAGAGCAAAAGGTTGCTTGAATTTCAGAGTGCAATAAAAGCTGCCCAGAAATTTTCAGTTGTAACTTAAATCCCTACCTCTGGGCCATACTGCAGTCTCCCAAAGGGAAAAAAACCAACCCTCCGCTAGAAGCAGAGTGGTTCACCTTGTTAAGTTTCTTCTCATATGTGCTGTTAAAGAAGGCTAGATCAGGAATAGAAATGTTAATGTTCAAACCTGTACACTGCAAAGGTACTGGGCATCTCTTCATATTGTATTCATAAGCTGTGCTCCAAGACCTGAATATCTTAGTGCCCCTGCCTTGCTTCCTTGTTCTTCTCTGCTTCTGAAACTTCTTACAGACAGAACACGACCACTGCAGAATACATGCCACTCTTGGCCATCCCTCTCCCCGCAACATTGCTCAAGAGCACCCCAGAGATAAGAGAAAGCTGCTCCAAGCATGCTCCTTGAAATACTTTTATCTTTGAAGAGAAAGACCTCTAAAGGACTGCCGCGTCCCAAACCTACTCTGTTTAACCTTCCCAAGGTTTTATTTTCAAAAGCCAAAAAGGGGTCTTTTAAGAGCTTCCGGACAACTGACACAGCATGCTCAAAAGCTACCTTTTCCCTCCTGTTCTATCCAGCTTTTCAGGCAATTAAGACAAAGGGGAACAGAGATCTTTCCAGCTAAGCAAGGATGTTTTTCTTTAGTTAGAAGTCTCTCAGACTAATGCTGATGTATTTTAGAGTATAGTGTTTGATTTTCCAAATCATCTTAGAAACACTGCAGAGCACTTGCACTCTCAGTCAAGCTTTAACATCCCTATTACAGAAATAAAATTTATACTAGCTTTACAGATGATGAGGCACAGAGAAGCAAGGAACATCAGCCATAGCTGCACAGCTCGTACGTGCCAAGGAACTAGCAGGACCCAGGCAGTACTTGTTATAAATCCTGTGTGACTTACCTTGCCACATATTCAGCACCCCCACTGCCTTTCATAACCCAGTTTATGAAACTAAGTAATTCTGTAATATATCTGAGTCTGCAGAGGAAAGGAGGGGGAAGAGGAGGCAAGGGTGAATAGATATATATTCATACAATATAATAGACTACTGAGTCTCCTGAGAAATCATGTGTTCACGTGTCTTCCCATCATGAGGCTTTACCAATTTTTTAAAAAAAGTTAAACTTCCTATAATCTGTAACATAAGAATTTAATTAGTGCAGTGTGATTAGTGACTGTGTGAGCCACATCAGTAAAATATTAGAATGAGACTAATACTGTTTATGATCCAAGAGCTACAGTTTTCTACATATCTGCAATGAGATCCAGCTCTTGTTTTCAACATTGAACATATCTTCGGATGCATTCAATATGAGTTATTCCTAAGTTTTCAGTATGCTTATTTAAAAATAGATTTACATTAATAACTCTGCATTAGTGCTATAGTACCCGTTTGTAGAAAATCTGGTTATGGGCTATGAGTTCTGATTGCGAGACCTTACAAAAATCCCCTGATGACGGGTAAGACTCCACGCTGATCTCGTTAGCCTCCTTCTACTACCTGTAGTAAACAATCAATGCCTGATCTGCTCTGATTAAACAAACTGCATATTGCAAGGAGAAAGGAAAGGCTAAGCCCGCTCTGTCTAAAATGGTTAACAAAGACTTCGTTTCCATTAAAAGCAATTTAATGCTCAAAAGGTAGCAGGGAGTCTTATCTACAGTTCCCTATTCAAAAGTCCCCATTAACTGTCACCTTGGACACCGCATTTCTAACCCAAAACAACTCTTCTCAAGTTGCATGAAAAGCATACAGTATTAGGGAAGGGAATAATACAGTAGGAACAAGACTTGACCAAGGTCATCCAATCTTGCAACAAAAAAAAATTACTTTAATGCATTCAGCTGCATTGTGCTCTGAAGCAACATGCCCATGCCTGAGGAACGCCTGAAACAGTGCACAATAAATGCATATCCTAAATTGAGAAAGACCACAGAAACACCCATCCCACATCAGCCTGAGTTCCCAGCTCATCAGTGCAACAGATCATTTCAAAATACCCAATCTACCCATGCATGACGTGACACTGAACAGTGCACTGACACTATTTTAACAGTGCAACAGTTCCCAGCAACTAAGTGGTCTACCACAATCATTCACAGAGAAAATAAATAGGATTTGAGAAGAAAAGACAAAGATTTTCTTTTCTCATCAGCACTCTAGTTCAGCTTGGCCTCACTCTTGTGTTTTACAGACACGTTATATGACGGTCCATTCCTGACAAGCCAGCTTTGCCCCTTCTTGTTAACACAGGATAAAGCCTGGACACTCTAGGGAGTTTTCATTCAATAAGCCAGCAAAGTAAACCTTTGCTAGCGCCAATAAGAATGGCTTTTTTTGGCTCCAGGCACTCGCCTTTTGCAAAGTCTGAATTTCTCTTTTTGCCTTTGATGAACACTCAGAAATCAAGGGGGGCATGGGTGGGGAGTGTCACTCAATCCTCATTGCAAACTCCCTATATTTCACCTGAATCAACACTGTGCCGCTACATGAGACCACCTCCGCTCAACAGTGTGGGCAAAACCTTTCTACCACTTCTGCCCTCTGTGTCACTACAGCTTCCTGGGGCTCAAAGATAAATCCCCACCATCCAAAGAAAGGGGGAGGGAAAGGGATGCTGTAAGTCAATTACAACCACTATCAGCTGTAATATCTTAGTGTCATGCTGAGCATGTTAAAAATACTGATCACTGTGGACACCAGAGGCACAGTCTGAGGCTGTTTGCCGTTCTCTTCATTAAACTGCAAAACAAATAGCTCTCATTTTCAAACCTATGTAGGACAGCCTTTACGAACATCAAAAATAAACAAGAAAATAATGAGTACTTGTAAAAAAACACTGAGACCCATATGACAAACCAAAAGAAACAATTGTAACAGCTGAAAAAAATTCAAAGGCTTTTCAAACTTCTCAGAGAAATCCTCAAAATAATCTATTTATATTAAAGATTTCATTTCTCTCCCTCAGAAAAAAAAATTTAAAAAATCACTAGACTAACATCAACCAGAGACAGCAGTCTTGTAAGACAGGAAACTCTGTTGACAGTCTTGACAAGGCTTTGCAAAGGCCCGTATTTCTCAAAGCTGTTCTGCCACTTAGCTGATCTTTTTTTTTTTTTTCCTTCCCATCCACTGTTTTTCACAGCCGAGAACTTGTTTGAAGTGGAAGTAGACTGAAAAACAAACCAAACAGAACTAAGTCCTGGGACTGTGGTCAGACATGTCAGTACCTGTGAAGCGATGTGGTGTTTCTCTAACTTACTGCAAGGATTTCAACACACCTGATCTGCTTTATGGCCGTCCATCACTGGGCTTAAGCAGGGCAATGAGTTCTGATATTGAGTACTGAATCCAGCCCTGAGGCCCCCCGAAGATAAGAAGTACATGGACCTGTTGGAGCAGGTCGAGAGAAGGCCACAAAGATGATCAGAGGACAGGAGCACTTTTCCAACACAAACAGGCTGAGAGAGTTGGAGCCATTCAGCCTGGAGAAAAGGAGGTTCTAGGGAGAACTTGTATCAGCTTTCTAGTACCTAAAGGGACTACACGAGAGCTGGAGAGGGACTATTTACAAGGGCCAGTAGTGATTAGACAAGGTGGAATGGCTTTAACTGAAAGAGACTAAACATAGATTAGATATTTGGAAGAATTGCTTCGCTATGAGAGTGGTGAGGCACTGGAACAGGGTTGCTGATGCCACATCCTGGAAGTGTTCAAGGCCAGGCTGGATGGGGCTTTGAGCAACCTGGTCTAGCAGTAGGTATCCCTGCCCATGGAAGCTGCTTTGGAACTAGATGATAATTTAATGTCCCTTCCATACTGTTCTATGACGATATGCCTTTCACAGCTGACATACTGAAGAAAGACAACTCCACAGACCAGCACAGAGCCAGAAAAACACCCACGAATTACTGACTTCCAAAATAAAATCAAGTTACAGGCAAAAGCAGACAAGAACACATTTTTATCCATGCATTTGCAGCACTTTTATCCAAGCTATAACCACATACATGAGGGCTGTATGGCCCCAATACAATGGACCTGTCAGGGGATGGCTGTGCTCCAACCTCAGCATCTGATACTCATGCACGAACCTCAGTTTGGTAGCACCAATTCCCTGGAAACTACTGCACTAAACCCCTTTTTTTTTTAGACATATGCCAAGGCATATTATCAAAAAGATTCATGAAGATGCTGGTTTAGCATTCATTTTAAAGCAATCATTTTCTATCAGTTGTACTTATGATCATATTAAGCGGTCTGTATTCACTATAAATGATATGGTTCACGTTTCCAGAACAAGCTTGAGCGTGCAGTAAAATCACTTGATTATTTTAAAAAATTATATCAAAAACCTTTGTTGTTACTAGAGAAATACCAACTCTTTATAAAGAACTGAAAAATATTTATCATTTTAAAAAATCAGAAGTAGTAAGTACGTAGATATACTCACTATGCATTGGGTGTAGTTTGCGGCAGATCCTTGCTCAGAGAGGAACATGGTTCTAATGTTAACATCTGTGAGACCATGGCCTAACCATTGTCCAGTGAAATATGAAACAAAATCAATGGTGGCACCTAAGATGTAATCTCTGCTGTGTTTGGCTCACTACACTGAATCCTTGACTCATAAATCATTGTTACTAGCTATTCAGTGAAATCAATATTCAGATTCCCTCTTGGTCTATACATATGACCACTAAATGAAATAATAATGGCCAAAATCTGTCATATATTAGGCTATCAGAATTAACAAAAGGGATTTCTTGGGAGCAATGAGGTAATCTAAGATAAAATACATCAGATGAGCAAGCAAAGAAGTATGAAAAACCTGAAACTATATATAGACAGCAGGAGGAAGGTATTTTTAAATCTCTCCTTCCATCATATCCTCAAGTATTAAAATTTATCATAACATCATAATAATGCATTTTGTGAAAAACCATTTCAATAATGCATTAAGCATTTTCCTTCTTTCAAATAACCCCTTTTTAAGTTATTCCTAGCTTTGTTGCTTTTCTCCAAAGCACAATTAATATTACAATGACCAGAGAGTAGTGTTTTCTTACCAGCAGCCTAAGAGAAGGACATTCAGAAGACCACATTTTAGTTCCACTAAAAATAATCATCAAACAAGCTTCTAAGAGTAATTCCATAATGCTGACTTTTCCAAAACATTCACAAACCATTTAGTTATTAAAAGGTTATGGATCATGTCTTGCAGAGAAACCTGGTAAATTCTGTGTGTTACCATCCCATATATGGCCATTAGCCACAACAACATTTGTAATTTTAACGATAGAAGAAGGGAAGAAGTCTTTAACTACTTTTTAAGCATACAAGAGATTCTCAAGGGAAGTATGACTTCCAGGTAGAAATTTCACTGAATTTACATAGGCCTTTGGAGGACTTCTGTATGTTCTTCAAAAGTACCAAAAAAAAAAAAAAAAAACCAGTGACAGAGCACACAACTTTCAGGATCACCACTTTTACATACCAGTAGCACTTAAAAGGCTGAAAACTCTAAAAATCATGAAATAAAAATCAACACACATCTTTTTTTTCTCCCTTCACAACACATTCATGGCAAAACCAAGAACTGCACAGATTGCACTAAGTCTCTTCCTTGCACCTACACACAAATATAAATGCTGAATTACGTAACTATTGCTTGCCCATCATCAAGAATCTGAGAAATGTATGAAATAAATTCTATACAGAAATGGCCTGATTCTAAAATGAAACAAAGAATTTAGTTCTGTAAAGACAGAGTTGCCTAGGTGTCTAATGATGCAACTACAGTTAAGAGCATTTTCTTGCACAATTTAATAAGCAATGAACATTCCGGTGACTATTCTTAACTGTGCAATGCAGCTGAATGACTACCAGTCATTCATCAGAGTTGTAACATCCCTTCAGTTGGGGTAAATTGTGGGCTTTCTTATTCATTCAAACTATAACAGAAAAATAGACATTTAATTTTCTTATTCTTTTTGTAGAAAGTCTAAGTCAGGAAACTGTAACGATTACATTTGGAGAAGTCACAACCAAGAAAAGATATAAATTATAATACAACAGAAAGGCTCATTCTACTCCTATGTACCAGTGTTTAAAACTCTTCTCCCCTGTTGCCTACATAACATTTTCTCTTCTTCAGAGACAGGGGGAAAAAAGAAAGAAAAAGCAAACATACATTGTGGAAACAGTGAAGTTCTTTATGGAAAAGAAAAGTGATGGTGAAAAGGGAAATGTGAAGTGGTATCTTTTAAATATTAAGCAAAATGAAATACTTGTTATCTCCAGCACTGCCATGCCAGCCACCATGAGCACTTGAGGACAAAGTATCCTGAAACTGCTTTCATGAGAAGAATTTTTAAAAAGAATGAATACTTTTTAAAGAATTCAAGAGAATCCAATCCTTCCCTTGGAGTGACTGAAAATATTATATTGGCCATACATTTTAGGTTTTTTTTAAATCATCCATACAGCACAGATGAAATTTGAGACACATTTTTAACACATTTTTTAGCAGCAATGTAACCTCTGATATGCTGTGGTTTCATCAAGCAGACCAAAGACTCTGTGTCACACAATCACTATTTCTTTTAAGTAATAAAGGTCTTGGTGGCTCAAAGTGACAATGACACTGCTACCTTTGGAAAAATTTCTTTAATTAGGTTATATTACTATTTTAGATGACAATTTATTTAGCCTTTCGTGATTACAAGTACTTTTGGCTTTTATTTTGTATTCTTTTAATAAAAATTAAAGAGAACTGGTTTTTTATTAAAACCCTGCTCTTCAGACATTCTTCTGCAGTTCATGAACTGTATGTGCAACTAAAGAAAAAAATAAGTCTACATTTGTCTATCAACAGTATTTATAAGTAAGAAAGTGGAAAGATTACGAAATTTTAATAAAAACTTTGTATTATAGTAGCAATAATCTAAGTGTTTTACTGGGAAGTGAAGTGGATTACTGTAAATGAAATTTTAAATGTCCTTTCCATTTTATAGATAACACAAAATGACTCTTTTCATGTCTGCAGCGATAAGGATACATGTGCCACACATTTAAATAATGCTTTCACCCTATCCAACCCCGCTCATGAATTAATAATTCAGTGACATTAATACAAGAAGATAAATGATAAAGAGGTTACAGCAAAAGGGCCAGTGGTACACATATACTTCTTTTAAAACAGCTAATACCTCTCTGCCAATTACAGTTAGAACTTTTTAACAGTTTTCAATGGCATTTTTACAATCTAAATAGCAGCTTATGCACACACAATTTCACACAACTCAAGCTTAATAAATCTCCTGCTGCTACCAAACAATCATTCTGGGGGATTAAAGTGCAACATCTGCTAACATTAATAAGCATTTTACATAGCAATATGTATAAAAGCAGTTGCTATCAGTCTTCTGAAAAAAGCTTCCACACTGGTTTGGCATAAATTGCACCTTTATCGTTCAGTTGGTAACTTTACCTTACGGCTACAATAAGGTAGCTATAATTCTATCTAGCAAGAAAAAAACATTGAAATTATATACTGACTGCAATTATCATTTATAGTGGAACAATTTTCAAAATACTTCAAAAATAAACAAAAAATGTATGTATGCGAAGACTTTCAGGTAAGAACCTGGTAAAGTCACATAATTTCAACACTTAGAAGAAACCAAAGCTACCAATCTGTTTGCAAGAACAATTTCTCTCCTAATACCAGTTATAACTTTCTAATTCACCTTGGGCTTTTATAATTTTTATTTGTATTTCTACCAAAGCAGCATCTACTGTGAAAGAATGCATGCCTTTCCAAGGAATAAAATAAATATCAAGCGGTTTATTTAATTAGGAATTCCAGCATACATTTTTAGGTGGAATTTGGCAAATGAACATACTTTGGAGTCGAGAGACGTGTAACATCAGCTTGAGCCAAGAACACAGTTGGCAAAAACGGCACAAACTTTTACGTGCAGCCCTGCCAAGGCAACTCAAGCCCTGCAGTTCAGCTGTGGACAGCTGAATGCCAGGGCCTGCCAATCACACCCTCTGCAGTGAATAAAATGAACAAAGTCATATTCTAGCTGGTGTTACCCCCTTACTGGAAAGCAGTTTTTAAAATGCTTTAAAAAAAAATAGAGAGGTGTTTCAGCTTCTTACTATATAAGCCATATAATCATAGAAACTCAAAAGAATCAATAGTAAACTTTGCAATAATAGATACTGTAACACTTAGAAAACCTTTGTACAGTGCCCTGAGATATAATTTTGTTGTGTGGACACATGGGGGCCAGTATCTGCAAGCTCATTTTTTTATTTTATGAAATAAGAAATTTGTATAAAAATATTCGTCTACATAAAAAACCAGCAAACTGGATCAAATACATATGCAGAAAATATTTAATATACTTTTTTAATTATCTATTAATTTTCCCTGATTTTTCCATTATGATTTGCCTGAACATGATTGTTTTAACATTATTTTTTAAGTCAACACAGTGCTTTAAAAATTACTATTATCGTATTCTCTTGACATCGCCCACATTCTTATTTGACACATTTTAAGACAGATGAAGAAAATCAAAGCAATAGGATAATAAAAGATTCCAGCAATGCCAGTGCTTGACAACTAGCACTCAGGACCTTTTGATGATATTAGGCTTTAAAGGTACCCAGAACTAGGGCTCAAACCAGTCTTAGCTGAGAAAAAAGCATTTAATGACAGAAGGAAAAAGCTTAAAACAAAAGGTAAGTACATTGAGCATCTACATTTTCTTACAACTCATGGGGTTTTTTCAGCTGAAGTCTGCACCTGAAGTTCCCACACATTTCAAAGACCAGAGTCACTGCTGCCAGAGGAAACACATGAGGTTTAAGAACCCAGATGCCTCAGTGCCACAGTCTCTTGAATGCAGCTTGAATTTTAGATTAATATTTCAAAATACGCTTTTATTAAGTTACTGTGCATTGCCTGTTAAAACACAGCTTTACGTTAAAACGACAAATTCTTGCTTTTTTTATTTTAGAATAAAATTACATTGTCACACAACTTTCTTTTCAGACTATTCCTCAACGCACACTCTAATTCTCACAACAGACATATCCCCGTCATGTGCTAGCCTTACATGTTCTGGAAGATTTATTGCTGCTGTGATAGTCTCATGGCTATTTCAAATCCAGGTCACAACTTTCCACAGTTACTTAGATTAACATTTGCAATTTAATCTATTTTAACAGAAGAATTCAACCGCGCTGAGACAAAAATGAGGTGACTATTTCTCAAAGATGACTGAATATTAAATATGAAATTTAACAGGTTGTAATCATAACAGTTTGTAAACACTGTAATATATATGTCTGCCCTAATTTAGCAAGACTGAATTCTCACATAACAGTCATCAAACTGAGCACAAAAAAATTGTTCTGGCATTTGACTAAATTAAAAACTTCAGTCCCCACAGCCAGAATGCACAAATTTAGATTTTATTAATACCTTAAATCAAACTCACTTTTATGAAAGGCAATTTACAAGTCATCTTCTCTTGCAACAGCCAGGAACAGAACAGGGTTTTAAGCATATTTTTACAGACACTTTGATGATAGTCTAACCTTTTGGTCTGATTGCTACTTTTAACTAAAATAGCATTTTCTTTGAAATCCAGCAAACTCTTGTTTGCATGAATATAGCTTTAAGCTTTCAGTGATAGAGTGGCTGACAGCTCAACAGATAGAAGGCAAATTTAAGAGAAGCTGTCCCTGTTAAGAAAATGCATGCCATTTTACCAGGTTCTTATGGAGCAATCTGAAAAAACTCTAAATTTGATCTAGATCACCGTATTTCACATCTTACCCAAAGATATTGTATTGTACCAAACCTTCACACTCACAAAACCATTCAAGTTATACACAGGCTTAGCAAGCCACCTCAATTTAACTGGTGCTCTATGTACTTTAATATTTTAAATTTCTAACACTAAATAACACTATCGGCCTTCGGCATTGCAGGCTGACTGAATCTTCTGCAATAGATTACAAATCAGATGCACAACGAAATCATTATCATCAGGTAGACTCCCCCGTGCTGCCAGTTACTCACCAGAAATCAGCGAGAGTCACACCATGGGCCAGGAGGAAAAACGAAAAAAAAAGGAAAAAAAGCTAAGTGAGCAGGCAGAGCTGGAAGAGGCATTCCCCCCAGCTAGTTTCGAGTGGAGAGGAAACGGGAAAGCCGTTGGGTAGGGCGTAGAAGGAAAGCAAGCAGATGGAAAAGGGAAGGCTTAAGGACAGAGAGCCCCAGCAGTGCGGGCAGGCTCACCCTGCCGGGTCGGGGGTGGACAGTTCGAGGAGCCTCAGCAAAATAAAGAGGCAACTGAAGGAGCGAAGAAGATTTACATTGCAGGAATGCAAGTCAATAGAGATAAGAAAACTTTGGCACCGCACAGAGAAGGGGACGACTTGCTAGCATGAAATATCTGAGTGTAATTTGATTTTTTTCAAGCTGACTGCGAGCATTTAGGATCGGCTGCCACACCCTCATAACCCAATGTACAGAACTTACTTCTCTGTAGGACACAATCTCAAACTACAAGGACTGCAATTATTTGCTTTTAAATCCATATGAAAGGCCCACCGATTCACATCACAATCCACAAAACTGTATGAAGAATGAGTCAAAGCAGTAATAAATGAGGAGACAGAGAAATGAGACCACGGGCACTCAATTCTACAAGAGGAGCCAGCACACACATGCAATGAGATGCAAGTCTGCATGTGTACCTGCACAGAATTATTTTGAAACATCTGCTATTCTGCAAGTAATCATATTCTATAAATGACTGATGATTTCACAGTGCCATAACAACATTCTATAGATGACTGATTATTTCACAACATCATAATAATAATACTAATTAGAAAAAGGCTGACCACAATTTCAACACATCTATCGCCCATTCTGGGCTTTGTTTGTTTGTTTAAAAATCGAATCCAGAAGAGTTTGTGACAGTAATAAGCATACAGTTTATTTATGGGTCGCTACTGGTCTAAGATTTTATTTCTTGAGGAAGAGAAGAAGACAGAAAGGAGGATGAATAATACAGACAAAAACGGAAAGGAAAAAAAAAACCAAATCAAAAAAAACCAAATCTTCTCAGATATGTAAGAAGAGAGAGACGGAGACAGGACAGAACACTTCACCTGACATGGCCTGGTTATCAGCACACTCCCCAAAAGTTACTGAGTTTTATTTTAATATCTCTTCAGTCAAAAGGTGATTGGACATTTTTTACCTAAAAATAGCAGCTTTATAGGTATTTTAAAAATAAAAATGTCTATCTAACCCACGGTGTACAAGAAGAGCTTGCAGCAAGCACAGCATAAGTTTTCAACAGCTAGACATTTCACACCAACGATTTCTTGTCTCCAAAATAAAAAACAAACTCACTGTAACAGTATTATTTTGCAACAGTTAAGTTAATACCAAATTTTAGCCTTTCCACAGAGTTGTTATTTACTAACTAGAACATGTAGCCATACAGTCCAGCTGACTGAGAGCAGAAGGAAGGAAAACAAGCTCTTCCTGGCTAGCAGCAACCTTCATCCGTGACTCTGGACACACATTTCTTCTCCTGATCTGCCTCACAATTTTATCAAATGATGAACTGGACACGTTTTACTTTTAAATAAGTAATATTTTAATAAAGACCCAGACATATGTGTACTCAACTATATACACATTCATGAGCAGATATTCATTTACTATTGGTAAACCTTTGTTGTTTCGTTCACTTTCAAAAATATTTATAAAGAAGTCTGTAAGAATAGCAGAAAATAACTAAAAGCAAAAATATATTCATCTAAATACTTTCAAATATTTAAATGTGCTAAATTTAAGTTGTATTCCTCTCTGGGAAGGTTATTTACCTTGCAATGACCACGAACGGGTCTAACTTCCAAATAGCAACTACTCATTGCTTCAACATTCACAAAGCAACAATTTCTTAAAGCCTGAACTTACACAAAAGTCCATTTCCCGCTTTTAAATTTGAGCCCCATTCAATAAGCCATAATTATGATTTTTTTTGGTGGTGTTATTCTACTACAGGTACCAAAATATAACTCATTAAACCAGGGTTGAACAGGCTGTGGTATGGAGGTAAAATACCACTACTCTTCCACAAAGGACTGAAACATCAATAATTCAAGATGATTGGGAAACACTATTCAACAAGACAATTTTTAAGAATGTGATAGGGATAGTAACAAATATTGCAAAAGAATTTTAAATTTTACAAGACGCATCAAAGCAGCTTGCAAATACGAAGCTTTTGAAATAAAAAAAAAAAATCTACCCCTCTACTTGTTCCAGTTTAAAGAAAAATGGACTCTAGGAAACACTCTGGAATCCAGCCAGCAAAACGACAAGCATTGCTTGTGACTCCAGCTGCTGTGCAGAGGTTCTCTGGTGCTCCAAGAGAAGTTCCTCCTCCAGAAGAGAGCATTCAGTAAAACTGAATGTTAGCAAGCACACCTAAGAACACAACTTAAGAAAAAAGAAAACAACCTACTAGGCAAAAATTAAAATCATGAAATACAACTATCCTCTAAGGTGGCTCCATTTCCTACACGTTCATAAAACCACACAGATGCCAGACACGCCACTGCTCAGGACACTCCAGCAAGCTTCCCAGGGTCCCCCCACCAGTCACCTGCAGCACTGGACAAGGAGCATGGCCAAAGTCTTCCCCAGCCCTGGCAGACACGTGTGCCCTTTCCAGGAAGAGAGGTAAGTAAATCAGTGTTTCCCATGGAGCACTGGATGAACCTTTCCGCTCGTAAGTGCTCTTACGGTTTCCATAGTGAATGTCATTTACATGAAGGCATTATAAAGGTTCCCACATGAAAATGCATTTCTGACATAATTACATTCTTTTGAGTTACTTTTCCTCCCACTTGCTATAGTTCTTAGGTGAAAGGAAAATATTGACAAAAACAGGACATGAGGGGGACAAAAGACAACCACACGAAAACCATGAAACCGCCAAGTCATTTACAATTTTTTTTTTTTTTAAACTTTAACTCCTCACTGTGACTGGGCAGTCTGAGATCAACTACACAGGGTAAAACCCTTTAATTTATAGCCTAAAGGCTCTTCCACATTTAAGAGGAAGGAGCATGTAAAGAAATACAATACCTTTCTCAGCCCCTCTGTTCTTTGAAATGTCTTCATTAAAATGGAGATTTTGACTTTTTGACTGTGAATAACAGAAAAAGGACAAACCTGGTTTCCAAGGATCTTTATCTGCAGACAGCATTTACAATGCTTCCTCTACGCTCTCACTACAATCACTCTCAAGTATCCCAGGAAGTTTTTCAGGGGGAAGGGCAGATGTGACCACCTCCAGTTCATGATGATCACCTAAATTAGTCCTAATTACACCTTTATTTTATCATAAATCAACTGAAAGAATACAGCCAAGAATTTGGACCTGCAGAACAGGACTCATACGTTCCTGACCCAAGTGGCAGCTGTGACAGAGACCACCACTAGACACAGGACTGACAACAGCTACACAGCAGCCACCAGAGAGCTCCAAGTCACAAGCCTACAGTAAAAGAAATGTTCCCTAGTTTTTCAGGGTTTTCCTCCTTGTGGAGAGTGGGGTGGTGTGAAAATCTCTTGTATATTTTGACATTTACAGTGTTTCGACAACACTGCAGAGTAAAAACACAACTTGCTCAATGGTCGGGTGGACTTGACTGAATCTGAGGGCACAATACCAGGAGCTACTTCTTTATACCATTTGTGAGCCCCACTAAAATTCCACCAAGCATATTTGCTCAGTCAGTTTAGCAGCAGCTGATATTTACTATATATGCACAAGCCCTGAACAGGTTCTTTTAGATGACTTAAATAATGGCTAATTAAAATGATGAAAGTAAGGATATATTAATCTTATCTCTCAACCATGCAGATGTTGTGAACACAGTTGTGCAAACTACTTAACCACAGCACTGAAACAGTGGCAAATTCTCCCACTGCCCCAAGTATTTTTCATAAATCCTCACCAATTAGTTTTAATATTCTGTTAATGCTGCGGCTTTATTTGATGTATTGGTTATTATGTATCTATTTGAGAGAAATAATTTACTGGATAGCTTCCAGTAGATGTACTATAAAATTTTCATTTATTTGACTTCGATTCAATTAACATTAGGATTTTTAAAACTTTTTTTTTAAATATATAAAATTGTACTGAATAAAAAGAATTGTTTTAAATAATTGTTTCATATATTGAGTGATTTTCTGTGGAAAATACGTATGAACTAAGAAATTTATTGGTTACAGTACCTTAGCAATACATCACATGAAAAAATCAGTCAATGCTGGGGAAAAAAATTAAGCTAAATATAATAAACCAAACTTTTCAATTGACCATTAATTAGACAGATAACAGAAAGATGCTGATTTTACTGTAAATCACTATATTTATTTTTTTAATTAAAATCTAAGGGACCATATGATCATAAGCAGGCTGAAAGCAGTACTTGCTTATCATGCCACTGTCTAAACACTGCTGTAAACATAACCGTAATCAGAAATAATACTGTTAAAAGTGGAGATGTAGTGAGGATGTATCAATTCTGTACAGGTGACATAAGGAAGAATTTTATTTACGGGTATATTTGAAAGATTGTATTGGTTTAATGTGCTCTGTTTGGCAGATTTTTCAGTCATGAGTCAAAAAATGCTGATTACTTCCATCCCATTTGCCAAATACAAAAGCTTTATTAGTCATAACAGCACTGCTGTTCCAAACAGAGAATAATAAAAAAAGAAGATAGACTTGCGCCTTTTTCAGGGTTAGCTGTCTGTGGGCAGTTAAGTATGACTTTGTGGCTTCATTTTTAATGCACACTACAAGTAAAATGACTACATTGTGGATTTGTGTTTTGATTTCTTGCCTTGCAAACAGAAAAATGCTGATTTTACTAAGCCATTCATTATGGCATTTGTACAAAAAGAAAAATGGTTACTCTCTATCTTAATTATACATACATATTCCGAAAATGCTTCAGGAGAGCACATAAGGCTAACAATTTGATCAGAATATCTCTGCATATATATTCCTCTATCAAAGGTAGAAACTGTCTTCTAAAACATTAAACTTTTTTAATGATAAATACGGGTAAAACGGATCCACAGTTTTAATACTTTTAAAATTAATTATAAGCAATTGTAATATTAAAGCACGGATAAAATGCTTTACCCCTTACTGAATTTTTATGCATTATTCTCCCTTTTATTCCAAGTACCAGTTTCTTCTTAGCTAGAGCATAACAAGCCAAGCACTGCCCTCAACAATGCAGTCACAGTTCACGCTCTTAAATCGGTTGGAGCTCCACATTCACCAGGGGTAACATTCATCCTTTTGTGTTTTCTTTTTACTTACAGACAAAAGATACGATCGTTTTCCACAGTTCAAAATGAATGAAATGTGAAGCCCATCTATGAACCTACAGGACTTTGTCTAAAATAGAAAATGTTATTCTCCAAGTCATAATTCTTCCGAACACAAAACTAAAGACAAAGTTCCAGAATTTTGCACTAGATACGTGTATGAGCTACACAGCTGAAGCCTACGTTATCATGTCTACAAAAATAAAGAAGTTGTGAATATTTAGTTTAACGCAGTTTTGAGGTCCCCGTTATTTTCCAGTAACCCACCAAAAGAACATTTAAGCCTGTGTGCAACTTCCACTGCACATTTTCAGTAGTGGAATATTTCATGTAAAAAGAAATGCGTACAGCTTTCCCTTGGCTTCCACTAATCAATAACAATTTAAAACAGATGGTACAGGACCTTTATATAGAAAAGTCTTATACAGAATTAATCCAAAACATCCAGGAAATGTTGTGTCTTACAAATTTAACCAATACTACCAATGCATGTGCACAATATATGGAACAAGTATTGGATATGTCTTATACTATGAGAACTGCCATGTATACAATTTCTTAATCTGGAATGACCTTATTATCATATTATTACAGTAAGTCAGGGAAAGAAAGGTCTTTTATTTGTTTAAACACTCATTTCAGTATTTACTAGTTATAGCTCAAGATACCTTAAAATATGTGGCTGTTTCGTCACACTCTGCCATGCAGACTGCTGCACTACTCAGTGCAGTTACCCATAAATGACTATATAACTGAATGTATTTTGTTCAATTAGTCCCCATAAGCATTTTTTATTGACAAAACCTAATTTAGTTTTATTAAATGTGACTGGTACATTGCTTCTGCCAAATGAGTGATTATTAATGTCTCACTTTTTTTGTTTTTTAAAAACCAGATGGAAACTTTTAAGAATTAAGGAACAGCTTGAATGTCACTTACATGAAAATTGTACAAGTATGACATTATTGTCACTTTTGTTGCTTGCAGTAATTTAAAGAAGTATCTAAGTCACTTATCACTGTAAAAACCTGGCGCTAATGAAAGAGAAAATGTGTTACGCTACAGCTAAAAAAAAAGTGACACAATTTTATTCAAGTAGGCTCTTTCAACATAGCACATAAATTACCATTGTTCTACCTTCAAAATACAAGGGTGTTAAAAAAGATACCTTAATCCCAGCTACATCATTCTCAGAACAGAACTAAAGTTAAATATACATTTTTATTTTCATATTGTACAGCAATCTCCACTGAGTGGAACTTCTGAAACATCCTTACCTCACCAGGAAAGAAAAAGACATATTGTGTAAAGAAAGATTATGCCCATTGCCTCCCTGTAATTCCTCAACAAGATTAAATTAAGAAATCTCTTTCTTCATCATGACTAATACATCAGTATTTCCCCATGCAAAAATGATGATACAACTTTTCAACTCCTAGCACCAATCAGAATCTCTACGGAAGACAATTTATATATTTTCTGTAAATCTTACCATTATAATCCTATTGGAATGTAATTGCTGTGGCTAATATTCTTACCCTGTTATGAAAATGCTCAAAATAAATGTGGCACTGAGTTGTTAAGATAATACATGATCATGCTGTGAGAGGGTAATACCTATACAATAGCCCTTGCCAATACCATAAATCTCTTTATTAGACAACAACCTATTACGGGAGATCTACTTAACTGTTTCCCTACTTAGAGGGCCATTTGGTGTTACAATAACAAGCTGACTTTTCACATTAGCAAGGATTAGCCAGTATAAATAATAAATCGACACAGAGTTGCTGCTCTTTTAGATATGGTAAACCTTTCCTGGTGTTTAAAAAGAGAATCCAAACTAAATCTCTAAAACCATGTTAGGCTGGACATATGTTAAGTTTAAAGTTCTGTTAGTTTTAGCTGACAAAAAAAAAAAAAAAAAATAATCAACTCTTGAACCAATTTATGCCACAGATTTATTACAGGAGAACATGTTACAGTTATGGAGAGCTGTTGCTGTTTTATGGAATGTGCATGCATACCGCTTTATTTCCTAACAGTATCATAACAAATCATCTTTAAATTTACTGAAACATTTAAAGTAAAATTATTGCCATCATTTTTCCAGAGATAAATAGTGCCGAATTCATCTAAGTACCATCTATTATGCTTCTTGCTCAGCAAGCTAAACTGTATTATAAATTAATTATTTTCTTCTCTGAAGTCTTAACTTTCTGAAGGATCACACTTTCATCATCCAGATAACTACAATACAAATTATAAAGCCTGCTATACACCACATCATTTATTTCATTGTGCTAGATTAAGGAGATGTCACTATTTAAAATACGTATTTTCGATTCTTCAAGTTTAGTTTTTAAGTTACCGTTTACAAATAAACTTTGATCATGACATTCCTTGCTCTGAGTTGTCAGTATTTACAAAAGCTTAAGAGAAAAATCCTTACAACTGTTTGTTTGCTTTTGTCCAATTGTATCAATTCATCAATTATATTTGAATGAAACTCCTTTTTATATTTTAAATAGAGAAAAAGCAAAATTGAGAATTAGTCTTGCATCTGCAGTCACCTTGACCATGATTCACAACACTGCTTGCATAAATAGAAAAGACTTACCTATTGTTTTTTGCTAGCACACTACACTGCACGGGATGTACCGAAGACCTGAAAGTACTGTGCTGTCTCTCTCATGCTGACAAGACATTTTTAGAATCTGAGAAGAAAGAGTTTATGCAACAAAAATATGCTTCCCACCACACAGAGTACCAAAACTGTCCTCTTGCACCTTGACAGGCAAGAATTGTTTTCCTCGGTTGCTTCTTAGATTTTTTATAAAAAAACCCACTTCTTTGAAATATGAAGTATTTTTAAAGTCAGCTTTAATGATGTTTTAAAGTTTTTGCTCACTGTTGTTTACTGCTACTAATGGACAGCATTTTTAAGAGCTGTCTTGCAGAGCTTATCTGCTCTGCATAACAGAGAAGGCACTGTGAAATGAAATTGTACTTACTGGAAACAATTCAACTTTGAATGCCTTGATTACTCTGATTATCTCATATAAAAGCTCCCTCTGCAGGTAATAATAAGAATGAGCAAAAATATGTGAAAAATGTGGGTAACAGCCAGCATAGGAAATCAAATTATCAGTCATTTTAAAAAAACTCCCCCAGAAATCCTTCCCCAATGATATCCAACATAAGGAGTTAATCCAGAAAACATTGTTTTGTTCCCAGTACTCTGTCTATTCTTGTCCCCTTGGAAAAGATAAACATTCAGCTTTGGTCTTTCCTATATCAAAACACAAATTTCTTGTTCAAAATCAACTAAATGCTCTCAGTGCAGAGGGGGGTGGAGGGGAAACAAACAGAGAGAAGAATGAAAACAAAAGGAAAAAAAGTTGCTCTGCTTATCCAGAACTGAACAGAAATGAAAGACCACCTCAAACAAGAAAAATTCATCATATCTGATGCTTGTCCCTAACCAAAATCAAACAAACAGCAGCATCCCTCATTCTATTTACTGCTGGGAGATAAAACTCAGTGTCACTCTTGGATACAATTACATACGCACTCTACCAAAGTTTAAAATGCAATTGAACTGAATGGTAATTAATCCTGAAAATTAAAAAAAAAAAAAGTCCCTACCAATTTATATCAAATCATGAAGCAACAACATAGTTTTCATCCAACTGAAGGCAAATGGTTTTCTTCCAAAAGACAATATCCTGACCTCAAAATGTCTTAAGTTTGTTCACCATAATAGCATGAGCTTTACAGACAAAAATCCCTTCAACACAAATGGGAAAATGCTTCAATGAATGAAGCTATAAATATTAAGTACATCATAATTAAGCCTTCATCCTATCTAACCTCTAGCACTCACAAAAAAAACTGGGAAGCCATAAGGCAACATTAATTTCTCTTCTAACATGGAAAGAATGAACATACGCCTGTGGTTTTGTTTCTCTTCCAGATCCAAATCTCATTTTCTGCAAGCAGTGCTATTAGACTCCTGAAGAACACCCATAAAATAAATGCATATGCATAGGACATAAAGTCACATATGCGCTGTGTCATTTTCACTGGAAAAAATAAACTCAAAAATACAACCCTTCAAGATTTCAGTTAGCTTTAAAAAACAAACAAACAAACAAAAACAAAATCAAACAACTCATGATATTTCAGTATGGCTACAGCCATTATATGAGATAAATGTAGGACAAATTTTGGGTGTTCACTGAGATGAGACTGCTGCACATGGGGCTCTTCTTTGCTGCTGGAATATCTTTAACAGTTGGATCTACAACCAGTTACTATCAGATACACCTCCTCAAATGAGGGAAAGAATAAGGAAGTAAAGAAATCAGGAAAAAAAATATTACATTTTGGAGAGATGATGCTCTAATCAAGCATGGGTAAGATGACTGCCTGAAGGGCAAAAGGATTTCTTCTCACTTTCAAATTATGTCAGCCTACACCTCCCCTCCCTCTTCAAAACAACTCCCAGCCTCAGCCCATTCTCCTGGCACAGCAGCTCAGACAGGAATACACCACTGCTGAGGCACCTTCTCTCCTTTAAGCACTTTGTACTGATTGACACAAGAATCAGCCTCACCTATTGACAGTCTGCATTTAAGAAATACCTATTACACGGAGGTAAATAATGCTGGTGACACTGCCCTTTGACTTTTAAGTAACAAATTTATCAACAAAACAGTTATGAACTGTTCTTCTGCAGAACACTCATTTTGTTCAAAACGAAGATGCAAATCTTTATTCATCCTCAGAAAGCAAGATTTTCCAAAACTGGTCACTTCACACAGGAAGTCTAAAAAATAGACTAATGAAAGGATCCCTAGAGCAGATTAAAAGAATTCTGCCTACCATCAACACAGGCATCGGGAATTTGCCAGAGAAATGCAGAGTCAACAGCAGAACTTGTTCTCGGAAATATTTTCTGAAAACGTCACTTTATTTAGAAGCAATGCTGTCTACTGCGAGGGACTTGTTTCTGAACACTCTTCACCCACCGTAGACTGCTATGCTGTAAAAAATTACAAATATGATACTGTAAGAGAATATACAGAAAAGTGAAGTAAAGTCTCCTCCTGCTATGTGATCGCTCTCCACCCTGCAGGACTGGTTTCACAGTAAGGCTTTCTAAGCCTTACTACTGCTGGCCAGAGCCCATCAACAGCAAAGCAAGTACGATAGTCAGGAACAAGGTCGGTCATCCCCTCTCCAGCTGCCAGAAACAACTTTTAACTGTAATCGGCATTATTATTCTGTCATTCAGATTCAGAGCAATAATCGGTATGAGGTGTCAACTGACAGAAAATACCAACAAAGGGCACAAAGGAAAGCAGCAGCCTAACCCAAACAAGAGACTGAGGATTTTATCCCATCCAGAGGCAACCAAATAAACAGAAATAGTCTATTTTTTAAAGCAAAAATTACCCAGTGATAAACTGTTTTGCTGCTGCTTTGCTGATATTATCTATTTTTTCAACAGCTGCAGACACAAATCTAATCGTACGTGAAGGAGCTACACCTCTAGCAGCGGTTCACACCGAGTGCTGGGCTGCTCCCACACTCTCCCCCACCACAGGAAGCAGCAAAGAAGCCCAAGAAATAAGAAAATCCTTTTCTTTACCATAACAGGTATGAACACTCCCACACATCTATGCATCAAGACATCCCTAATTTAAGTATTAACATATTAAACACACTATTTGTACAATATCAGAACTCAGGATCTTAAATAGCACTCTTCGCTCCTATTATTTCATTCCAGCTTTTGTAGCTCATTATGATCAAGTAACACATCATTAACATAGTATAAAAACACTCATATACAATTGATCACTGTCAAGTCAATCTGTGTTACATTTTACAAACTGTTGCCCATTTTCCTGGTTTTGAAAGAGAACATATCTTTCTTGTGTGGTAAATACATTGTAAAACACTGTTAAAGACAAAAGACAGTAATTTCAGTTATTTAGTACACCAAGGCACAAAAAAGGCAGATCTAGACTCTCCTGTATTTGTGGGAGGATATGGCAAAAGATAAATCTCCTATGACAAAGAACTGCATTATGTTAACAAAAATATTCCTAATATTGCATCTACGTGAGAAACACAAGTAGCTGCTTATTAACTTTAACTAGATTTTCTCTGAAGATTGCTACACTCACTACTGAAACAGACATTGATACTTAAATCTTTTTGTGTAAATGTTAGTGTTGATAATGTGTTCCTAAGAGATTAAGATTAGGAAAAAAAAAACCACACACACACAACCAAGACAGGCCCTATTTTTCTCAGCCCATGATCACTTGTCAAGCCATGATTAATGCTGTGCTCTGTAGAGGGAGACATTACATCTAGGCTACAACAGAACTAAATTTTACCCTAAGGCAGAAGTCTGATTTAAACATCTCTATTCAAAGTGACATTTGTCCTCTCTTTTCAACCAGTTTCCTCTGAAATTCCAGTAAACTGACTTTGTGACCTACAAATGGTCCATTGATTCTAACTTGTTGTGTTGCCTGTCCTTGTAGCAAAGTTAGTTTTGGTGACTGAATGAAGCAAGATGTTATGCATTCAAGGAAAATACAGGAGCAGAGTCCATTAGGTGCTCTATTAAATGCTCGGTTGGGTAACAGCGACTAAAATTTATGGCCATAAAGATCCCAGCTTACACAGAAGAGCTAAAGATGAATATCAAGGTCAACATTAAAATCAGAATATATTTTTATATTCAGAAGTAACAATGGCCTTCATATTCTGAGGTGATGAGCAAAGATATATTTTTTTGTATTACAGACAAGAACACGGACATCGTCAGAGCCACCCTGAAAAGTAATTACATTTTATCTCTTGCCTTTCACTCTGAAATGTCTGCTAAGGTATTTACATTTGTCTGTTACAAGAACAACAAGAGAAAAAACTAGTTGTTATCACTTATCTCAAGTAAATACTTTTTCTCCAGTGAATGGTATTATTCCATCTCTATAAAGTTATTGTTAGATCCTCCGATTTATCTGTAACTGCTATTGTAGGAATAAAAATAAGACATGGTTATACCTTATAAAGAAATAGACAAACAGCAGACCCGGACAGGTAGAATAGTCAATATCCTTCTCACTGAACATGAAAAATGGCAACATTTGATAATATTAAGCAATTTAAAACAGTGCTGGCAAGTTCCTACTAGCCAAGATTATCTTATTTCTGAGGCTTTTCAAGGTAAATTGATTTTTTCCTCCTCTTAGCTGCTCTGATAATTGAACAAACAAGTGTGATGGGATTTTACTTAGCAGACAACACACAAAACATTCCCCAAACAGGAAGTACCTTGCCCATAAAAAGGAATTTTTGTTGTAATTAAACAAACGAGCTTGCTCTGTGCCAGGGTAACATTCAACAGCATTTTGCTAGAGACTGCACTCTACCTGCAGGTGTTAAGCACTGTGCTTGCTTCAGTCAGGCTGCAATGCTTTTTACTATTATGCCTTTCTAAACAATTTGAGTAATGGGAAGCTAGTTGGTCGAATCATTACAGTATCTTATGAAAATGAAAAAAAAAGAATTCATGACATGTACATATCACATATTCTTCTAAAACCCATAAAATACTCCATTTAATGTAACAATCCATAATCTGGAAATGCTACGATTCTGAATTTGAAAACATTCTTCTTCCTAAGGCATCAATTTCTGGTTGACTATCAGTTTGCATCTGGAGAATGCTGTAAGACCGCAGCACTCACTAAGCAAGTGTATTTCTATTAAATCGCTCATATTAAGTGACACAATCTTCCCAGTCTATGCTGTAGAAACACATCTTGTACAGTGCAGGCTGAAAAAACATGAACTCCAAGAAAATTATCTACTGAAGAGTGCTTTAAGCCTATCATCTTTCACCTTTCAAATGAAGAACATTAAAAAGAATCACATTTGTTAAGTAAAAACTAGAAGTATTTCCTACACCAGGTATATATTCACTTTAAATTGCAAGTTACCAATATTCCAGAGCCACCTGCTACTTTTATTTTAAAAACTGTTGGAAACAAAATACAGCTATCTTTGAAAGCTATTTAAATATTAAACACTATTGTTAAAGAGTATTGAGAACAGCCTTAAAATAGCTTGCTGTTTTTCCAGTTTTCTTGACATCCAATTACAACCATGATGGTTTAAATCTTTTCCTTGTTTTAAACTGAGGTTTTTTTTAAAATAACAGACAGCTTTTAAGTTTAAAAGCTGCACATAAATACTTAAAAAGGTGAATTTCTTGCAATTTCAAATCACTTTTGTACATCAGAAACATCAATCCTAAGAAATACTTCGAAAGAATCTGTTTAACATGACATCTCCAAGTAACATGACTGACTATAAATTTCACTTAGTCTGTGCTCTGAAGTATATTGCTTTATAACTGACTGCTTGTCTACGTATGCATGAATAATATTTCCATTATACACCAGATATAGTTTAACTTCACTTACAGTTGACCAGGTAAAAAGCACTAATTGTTACTTCCAGTTCCTGTATAATTATTCATTCACAGCTATTCCTAAGAGGAGAGGAGACATAGAGCATTTTCTGATATAAAATATCTACAACTGGTTACTGGCAAGTTATTCGTTATTATTACTATTATTAGGCATGGTGCCACCCTCAGCAAGAGCCATACTATAAGTTAACAGTATTTTCTTACACATATGTCAACATCTTATGTGGACACGGGATGAGCAAGGGCTTAGAAATACATAAACTTTAAGCTCAAATTTCAGTAAAAACTTATGATTGTGTTTCTGTGCTCTCTAAACATCCAACAATTCTTTCTACTGTATGGTATTATGATTTATATGAATTTATGACACTATCTAGAAACGTATTTCAAATATAACTTCAATAAATATTTTGCCTAACTAAAGGCTTCTCTCTTCAAAATCCTTAAGTAAAAATTACGGAACTTTCTAAAAAGCTGTCATTCACAACTGTAGCATTTTTGCTTCATCAAAACTATTCTCATTGTAGAAGTACCTACTAATCAAAATGTCATGCCCACATATCACATTTTCGGAAATAAAACCAGTCACATTACTACATACAATTAGCCATAAAGACTACAAGTTCCTAAGACTATACTACCTTGCTTATTTAAATTTTAATAAGGTGCTTTCTTACTACAAACTAGAATTCATGAGTAACCCCCTTTCCTGACTTTACACATTAGAAGCAGTAAGAGATAAATAAAACATTGAGAAAGTTCTTATTTGATCACTTCTGAAGCCAACTAAGCAAACTTTGGGTTTTTTAAAGCTCTCCTCTTGCCCATTTTAAGAAGGGAAACACCCAGAAGCCTGGTGTTAATGTCTCTGCTGATTGTGAAAATTGCAGCAATAAAAACTCCAACTGCTTGTTTTAAATTAAGACTTGCAAGACTACATGTGAGATCTGTATCTTTACATTAGTTTTTATAACATTTGGAAGTTTGGTTGCCTGCTTTGATGTTGGTCTATTAATGAACAGGGGAGCCAAAAGCCAGAAAAAAAAATGTTTACTGGAAATTCTCAAGTCAAAACCTGAAGTAATTGGTTTGTTCTACCCCACATGATTCAACATCCTGATTCCCCCAACTACCAACTCCCTGAGCTATCTGGATGTCTAGGTTTTTTCACTGTTGCCAACACATAGTAACCCAGAGTGATTGAAAATGGCAGCTGAAGTGCTGCTGCAGCACATTAATTTTTCTCTAAGTGGTCCAATTTTGTCATCTGAATGTTGAAAATCTTCTTTCCACTACTTTTTTTTACCTTCAGAGATTTGTCGAATTTGGGGCTGCAGTCATATAAACCAAAGTGCAACATTTTCAAGGCAATTTTCAGATTATCCCTAATAGCTGAAAGGATAATGCGCATTCTTTATAGCACTCTGCATTCAAAGCAGACTAGTTAACAGCAACTTAAGTGTGATAATGGCAATTACATCAATATGTTCCTTGTACACCACCAAAAGGTACTCCTTCACACAGCTGAAGACATTAGGTAAATAAACTGCTGGAAATTACCTGAAAGTAATCATGTAATTTTAGGACCCCTAAAAACATCTATTTACAAAATGCTCAAATGGTCATGTCCATCTAGGAATAACAGAAATCTATATAAATTATTTGATTAATTGCAGTGTTTTTCACCAAGACATACCATACATACTAAGTTCCTTTATTAAATGAAAAGAAATTGAAGCATGAGTGAAGATATCCTACTCTCAAGGCACATTATTTTCATGGCTTAAAAGAGACATTCCTCAAATGGTGAGCCAGAAGGAAAAAAAATATAGAACAAACGAAAACCCCAAAACAAACAAACAAAAAACCAAAACACAACACCACACACCAAACAACAGACTAAATGCTACATATCAAGCACTTAAACCAACTTTTTAAAAACATACAAAATGTATGTTTTAGTATCTGTATCATTCCAGTAAAAGGTTTGGAAAGAAGCAATAGGCAAGGAAAGCATAGGAAGTTCTTTTCCGCCAGAGACATAAACCAGAATATAGCTCCCAAGAAACATCTGGTCCCTGGAAAAGGTCCCAACTTACTGACGGATAACTGGATTTTACTTGGCTTTTGAGTTCTTGGATTATGAATACTGATTTGCAAAGGTAATAAAAGGGTACAGTGGGCCACATCCCCTTCCAGACTCAAGGAAATAGTAACAAAAGAATAAAAAACTACAAATATGTAGTCACGTAAAACAACTTGTAATGTGATAAATGTTCTACACAGGCACCAAAACAGCACTCCTGCCATAGGTGGCTTCAAATTATTTATTATAGAGTAATAGTAACCGCAAATTAGGTTATCTTAGTAAACACGGTGTCACTGATTAAATAAGATTACGAGAATTACTCATTTTCACTTTTTCTAGAATGAAAAGGAAATGGAAGCATATGGCCGGTAGTGATCAAAACTTGTTTTAAAACTCTCCATAAAAATACCTATTATTCCAGCCTACCCACCCATTAAGGAGAGAAGCATATTTGTCTCAAAGGCCTGGAATCGAGAGGTCTTTTATTACAAGATTTCATTTGTTTTCTAAAGTAATTAGAAGGTCTTCCCCATTCAGCCCTGCACGCAGTAACATGTAGGCCATACCCAAAGCATGAGCGCGGTAGAAAGGGCTTTCTAAATCCCCCTCCCAGAGACATCAGAAACCACGCCACAGTGCCTGTCATAAAAGGTCACTTTTTTCCTCGGAACAAACCATTAATCAATAGAATGTAATTGTCTGAGCGCTCACAAGGGCTTTGCAGCGGAGAGACCCTGTTTTTCACTCGCATAATTGCAAAACAGCAAAAGTTCAGAAACATAACCCAAATCCACCTCCCCATTTTACCCCTTTACAATTCCCACTGCCCTTTGGGCCTCTTCTTGGAAGCAAATGGAAGACAAGCTGAAGTTTTCTCAATTGAGCCGGAGCTAAGAAACCTTTGATATGCTAATATCCTCCTTCAAACGGTAAGAATTCACACTTGCATTAATTCAAACAATTTCTGCAGAATGATGCGAAATGGCACCTCTTTTCGTAGCAAGCAACAAAAGGAGGGAGCCGGGGCGTCCGAGGAAGCCAAACAGCAGAACATTTGTTCCGCAGAACTCCTTCCGTCGCGCACAGGGCCATTTCTGGGCAAAGAAAACACACCTGAGCACCAGCAGAGCTCTTTACTTTCTGACAAACCGCGCTCAAATCCCAGCAGGGCCGGCGCAGACTAACAACAAGATGTTATTTTTAGAGCCAGACACAGCAACGGTGCCTCATGACACACTGTTTTCTGTCTCCAGATGGCCCCAAATTTCTACATATGAAAATAAAGAGAAATATATATAAAAACCAAAAGTTGTTCTTACCCCACACCCGAAGAGTAATTTATTCCTCTTCCCACAGCTACCCCCCAACTCACACGGGCTGGGGGACGGGCGCTCAGCAGAGTTACACAAATAAACCCGCAACAGGTAATTATTTACCGAAAGGATGCAACTTTCCCCGCTGCGCGGGGCGCTACGCGGAGCACCGGGCCTGCTTGGCAGGCGGAC
>WEIV01026250.1:48305-66885 GCA_013390005.1 Calyptomena viridis | reverse complement strand
CACTGGAGAGTACTGAAATACTGCATTAAATAAAATGGCCATTATTTACACTCACTATTCCATACTGTGTTTTTCTGTTTTTAAAACAATGCTGGTAGCTTCCAGCAAAAATCAAAACTGCTCTGTCTTCAAAGAGTTCACAGTTATAAATGGAAAATTAATCTAAGACTGTCTGTGCTGGTGTCTTTGCTTAGATTAATATTGTCCATTTGTAACATGAATTATTTGTACTAAATTTTCTTCAGCATTAGAAAAATATTCTAAAACTATAATGATAATCATAAAAATACTCTAAAAACATTCTAAAAAATTCCAATGGCACCTTCAGCATAAAACTGTGGTTGGATTTTGGTTTTCTAGGGGCACACTCCAGAAGGATCATACAGGTAAATTGCTTGGCAGATCAGTGACAGAGCAGCTGAGTTTTGGTCAGAGGGGACAAATACTTTCCTAAATTGACCTTGGTGTTACTGGCGTGGTGACTTGGGGGCTGTCTTTCCAAAGCCAGGTTTAGCAGCCAGGTTCTTTACTCGCTTTGGGTAGGGGATGGAGCCTTTCAATGTCTGCTGTAATAACAACCCATAATCATGAACTCTGAAATCCACCACTGTGGATTGAGCCATATTTTTGTCTACATGCCTAATTATAGCCAAAATGCTTGTTAGTATTGTCTGCCAAACTTATTGCTGTGGTCAGGTAATGATTTTACATACATACTTTCCTGTAGTTAGAGGTGAAATGTGGTTATACCAAAAGGGTGACTCATATGTCGTGAATAAGCTGACATGTGAACTTTACCAAGCACATCGTAGTACCACATGTCAGTGAAAAATAAAATGTTATGAAAGCGTTCCTCTCCTACAGAGCAATGAGCATCACAGAGAAGTTCCTTTATTACATTTAAAAAATGTCCTATGAATATTTTTGTGGATGCCGTAGAATTTTCTTTGAAGGAAGTAAGTATTCAGAGACACACAGCTGAGATCAGGTCAGTACAATAGCATAAATTGTGTAGGGGTTTTTTTGTTAATTGCTTGGATTATAGTTTCATGTCTTTCAAAGAAGCAATAATGTTTTGCTTTGTATTGCAATACTCTGTTTTAGGGAACATATTTCTTTGGTCATTCAGTAAAACAAAACTTAGATAAGTATAATTCAGGTAGAATATATGAAATTTCATCTTCATTATCATGCAAATGTAGTGAGAATGTGACATTTCCCAAGATGTCATTCGACTATTAGGATCTTTAGAAAATGGTCTCTCAAAGCCACAAAGCTAATATTCCAGAGTAAAGCTATATAATACCTAAAAATTGTCTATCCTTATTCTATAAGAATAACAAATGTAATAGGACAGGCCATTATTAGAATCACAAAAGAATGTGTTGACCTATTGGAACAGAGGGTCTTTTTTAGTTTTTCAATTGATGATGAATTCTGAGCTTTTCATAGCATAGAGGATGAACATGCAAATACAGATTTCAGAAATCTGCAGGGGGAAAAAAAGTGGGATAGTAACTGGAAATCTGTTCTATTTAGTTTCAGCACATAAATTAAATTGGTGGGCATTTATATTGATAACTATTTTGTTGTAAGTAGCGATATCCTATGCAAGCATTATGTATCTTTTGTGTCTGCACAAAAGTGTGTGCAGAGATTGTGCGTCTGCAACACTTGCATTTATTTTAAGCTGTTTTTTGCTGGTATTTGTGTCAATGAATGTAAAAGATGGGCATGAGCTAAATCTCTGTAGTAGATGGGCTAATCTCTGTAGTAGGGAGTGAAACTTAGTTTTACTTCTGAAATAAAAGAAGATCCTGAGTATCTCATAGAAGCTCATTTACTGTGTTATGCAGTTAAGAAAAACACTGGACTTGTTCATATGTGTGAGCTATGCAGGGCAAGAAGACCCAAAAAATTTCTGAGAGCAAAAGAGATCTTTTGCAAATGGCTTCAGTTTGGGGGAAAAAAAAATGGTCGAGACATGATTGTTTATAAGCAATTAAAATTAAGAAATCTAATCTCTCACTTCAGGTAGAAATAAAATGTATTTGTGGCATGCATAGCATTGTGCTGTTAAACGAAGTAGATGCCTTAGAAAAACGTAATGAAGATGTGCATAGGACTTCCAGACTTTCAGATACCCTCCGTATTGTGTAGTGATATTTTTCTCAGCAGGTATTTGCAGCTCCAAGCGATGAACTGGATGTGTTGAAATAAGTGTTTTGAATGGGTTTTAATAATTGTTTGATTGCTGGGCATCAGAAATACAACCAAACCCTTTTGCTGATAAGGTCTGGATAAAATAGACCAGCACAATGTAAAAGCTCGTATTTCAAGTTTTCTTGTGAAAAATCTAACTTCCATGACAAAAAGTGACATTTTTCATGTGAAGGGCTGATGTTTTCCAAGTACATAAAAAATAAAATTTCAGAGTCTGTGGTAATTTCAAAGTCTGTTGGTTTGTGTAGTTTGTTTGTTGTTCTCATTTATTTTGTTTTAGTTTGTAAAACTGTGGTATTTAGGGAATGGAAAAATTACAGAAGGTGTCTGAAGTGTTGTTTCTCTCCCATGTCACTGAGACATTTTCATTTTACAAGCACATTACTGAAGTTAAGAAGTAGTTCTGTACTGTTTTACTAGGGACATCTTTTCAAAGTCCAGGTAGTGCTAATGTGACTGCAATTAAGAATGTTTTCTGCTCCTTCATTCCTTCCTATATGATGTAACTGGCAAACTTCCACCACCTGGGAGATAGTGTAAGTGCATTTTTTAAAAGTCACTGAAGTTTTTTTTTATGTTTTTTTATTTTGGTTTGGGTTTTTTTGAGATAAAATGAGGTGTTTAAGCAACAAGGACTTAGTCAAGAACTACTCGACACTTGTGATCTGGTGCAGCAGTCAAAGGAGGGAATGATACAGCCTCCCTGTCTCACTCCAGAAATGCTAATTTTCTATCATGTTCTTATTGTGACGAGAGGCTGCACTGAGTTTGATACGGACTTCTTAGCATCAGATTTAGTGGGGTCTCAGTTTTAGCCCTAGTTTATTACCGAAAGGGTAATGGGTACTAGCGTTCCTAACAACAGTGTGCAATAGAGGCAAAACAATTAGAATTATCCTGCTCTGCAGACTGTCATGTTGCTCCCCACTGCCTTTCTTTCTCTTGGGAAAAAAATCCAAAGCAATTGCCCTATTTAAGTGGAGGCTAAATCCTTTTTTGGCTAGGCAAAACTAGCCAAAATTTTTATTGAAATGCATAGCAAATAATGTTGGTTTATTTTTTTGCATGGCTTTGGATTGTACTTCTTTTGTATGTACTCAATACAATTTTTTATTTTGCAGTATTCTGCTAGGTACAATCTAAGTGAATTTTTTTGCTTTAATTGTGAAGCAAGTGCTACATTAGAAAGGAAATTTAAAATTTCAGTGTCTGTATTTGGTAGATTTATGTGAATCTCTGGGAAAGGATAGCAAGTCTATAGTTTATAATAGCACAAAATTAAATTTAGTTATATAATGCACATTCCTCGAGATACCCTTTTTGGAATTAAAAAAATCAGCCTTATGCTTCTCTTTCATACAGACTAAAGTAACTTTTTGTAGTATAAATAAATATTTCTAAATGAGGTCATTCAGGAGACAAATCCTGTAGAGAAAGGCATCCACCTTCATTCAATAAGCATACATGCATATGTCACAGCGTGCTGTTCTATGCATCTCCCTGCATACATCTCATAAATCTCCATGTGCTGTACACACGTTGTACATAGTATTGGTATAAAATCTGTAATAAGTTTTAGCAGAGTAATTTTCTGTTTCATCAAAGACCTATTGATGCTGGTAATGCAAGATGTGTGTTTCAGTCCATTGCTGCTTTCCCCTGACCTCTTGCAGATCAACACACTCCCCTTCAATTACTCCTCTTCCATGCAGATGTATCCCAAGTGAAAGGTTCCAGACCATCAGCAGCAAACGCTCGATGTGTGCCCTTGCACAGTGGCCTGCATCCATCCCTTCCCTCTCTTTTCTGCTATGCAAGTACACCCCAGCCACCCACTTCAAACAGCAGAAATGCCCAGGTCCCCAAAAAAAGCCTCCTCTTTGATTTTAATCCCCCTTGTAGTGCAGAGATAATGGGTAATGCTGAGAGGATGTCAGTCTTTTGGTTCCTCTTTTCTTTTGCTGGTGTCACTCATGCCACACAGATGCCTGTGCCAGGCTGCGTCTTGTTTGTGTGCTCCCTGTACTCAAGAGAGCAGCACACGGCCTGAGCTTTGGGTAAATAACAACTGCTTTCCTCTGTTAAATTTAACTTTTGCCAGCCAGCCTAGTGTGTAACCTTGTGTCACATTTTCTGCAGTAGGTTGACATCCTCAGACATGAGTGATCAAGCAGTGCTATGGCAAGCAACCTTGTCTTTTCCTCAAAATAGCTGTTAGCATCTTTGCATTTGACAGGGGAAAATAATAAAAATTTTCTTCAGATTTGTAATATCTAATTGCACTTTCATCTTCCACCTCCCAAACCGTTCTGTGCTGAGCTGAACCATGCTGGGGTTTGGGATGGGCTCCCCAGGTGGCAGCACCATCTCCAAAAAAAGGTTTAGTGATAATAGCCACAGATACAGCATCTGCAGTAAAACGCAGTTGGATGTTTCAGTTGCTGTTGCTAACTTTTTGAGAATGCTAAATTACTGCTAAAATCTAATGACAAAATCTTCTAAATCAATTTTTATCTGGCTACATTCTGATATTAAGCCTATATGTGTATATTGCATTCAGAGATTTTAATGAATCTTACACAATTAAATTTTTATTGGTAATTTTACCCTAATGGTTATTTTGAGATGTCTAAGTATGTGCATACTGTCATTCCGAACTTTGTGTGTCCAAGCATTTGTCTTTTAAATTAATATGTACTTGCTGCCTTCAATTTAAACAGGAATCAATTTGTAATGCTTGTTGTAGTCTTTTCATAAAAACCTAATTATGTACATTGGTTTCTAAAATGCAGGTATGGGAATAAATGTGTATTAATGCTTTAGATGAAAAAGGCAATACAAACATATATGAATATATTTATCAATAGTAATTTGCACTTTTTATGCAAATTGAGCAACATTGTCAGGCTTCAAATTTTTTTTAATTTTTGTTTTTACATTATTAGAAGACTGGGTTATTTGACATTTCCTATAGGTCTTTTTATAATGTTCAGGTGTTTTTCCGTGTGCCTATAACTGGTACCATCCTGCATCGTTCTTTTATGTCTTTTCTCTGTTTCTTTATTTTATTGCCTTTACTTCACAGAAGATGAGAATGCTAATGAACATATGACATATACCATAATTCACAATATGGACAGATAACTTTCTGTCTTTGTTGAATCTTTATGCAGTAAAACAAAAAATTAAACTCAGCATTGAATTCATTGTCATTTCAGTTTGAGTAAAACATCTACTGAAGTTTTGTAGAATTTTTCCCATCAGAGAGAAATTGTTGGAAGTGCTGGGAGACTATTTTTATATTCAAAGAGTAAAACTTGAGGCAATTTGCTAGAAGACCTAGAAGTTACCTTAGAAAGTTGTTGATACTGGACCATAATAAAGTCTAGATAGTGTTAAACTTCAGTTAACAAAAAATGGGGGGGAAGATATCAAAACACTCATTACACATTTAATTATATTTCTGATGGATTCAAAACCTAACTCTGTTCTGGCCACTCCAGTTTAGCCCTTCTGCTTGTGCTGCCTGTATTGTGTATTCAGCAGTTCCTGTTAGACATCTTCACAGTGAGTGATTCTGCCGGGCTTTCTGACACGCGCTTTCATGCATGGCCTGTCACTTCACACTGAAAGGGTTTTTTTTTTCTTGAGCTGCCTGCAACATTAAATATGCCTCAGCCGTGTCAGGCTCAGTGCGTGTGTGTGTGCACGGGTACGGTGCATATACATGGACACAGCATAGTAAGTGTATACGCTCGTGGGTGCACGTGCGCCGCTATCCAGAAGTGGGGGTCGCGGGATCGCCATCCACGCACCATCTCCGTGCACGGTCGTGTATCCACGCGGGTGTGATGCTCCCTCTCCCGCGGGCGGTCCCCGCCGTGCTGCGAGGGGTGGATCTCGGCAGCCGGTGACGCTAGAGGGCACTGCTTGCCGCCGGTTGCAACTTCCTTCTGGGACAGCTAGCAGAACTCTGCTGAATTCCATAATCTTACTTTAATTAACAATTGAATTCTTATTAGAAAGTCTGGTGTGTTTAATTCGTTATTGTTTTGGTTTTAGCCTTTTGTTAATATTACAGATGGAGTCATCAGCACTTGCAAACAAATGCAGAAGCAATTGTCCCAAACAGTAATAATTTTATTAAAAAACACCAAACAAAAAACCAAACCGAATCAACCAAACAAAACAACCAACCCCAACTCAAAATGTTATTCTTGGCAAAGCCAGGAGGCTGAGTTTGTGCAGCGATGGGGTTTAGATCCCTTGCCAGCTGTGCTTTCACCCAGCAAGATGCACAACGTTAGAAATGTGTCAGAGAGAGTCTTGACTAGTTAGAGTGATTTATTTCAACAAAGGTCAAGAGAAAGACAAGCAGAGGACAAGAAAAGGAAATTTAAAGAATCCATCCTCTGTATGTGTAAAATGCGTATCATTTACATTACCATTGGAAAAATGTTTCTCAATTACAGAACACTAAATCACCTGCATTGCTTCTCCAAGTTCAAATGTTTTTTCCATATATGGATTAATTTATTTCGAATGAGAGTTACAACAGAGGTGTAGTAATCAAGTTAATCAGGCTAATGAAACCAGGCATAATTTCACAAGGATCAGAAAATTAATACCAATTTTAGATATGTTATCAAAATAATAACAACTAAGCTCAATGTGAAAACACCAAGCACTTCTATTAGCTTGCCGATATCCTCTGCAGCTGGCAGAGCCCTGTAATGGGTGCTGTGTGCTAACCAGATTTGGAAATTTTCTTTTCTGTGAAATTCCAGTGCTAAAAGTTGAAGAAATCAAGTCCTTTGTTTTTAAATTATTCATTGCTTAAACTGTGATTTGGGATCAGGCTCTATATCAAATCTTTTTTTGATATGTCTCCCTGGTGTTTAGCCTGAATATTTCTTTCTGGTAAAGTGTTGCAGACTTTGAGTGAGTGTTTACATTTTCTCACACCAAGTGTTCATAAATGTGTGTGGTTAACAGCTGGATTGACAGATCCATGTAAATGACCTGTTAGTCAACCTGGCTGTTGGTGTAGCTAAAGGTTTTTCCAAATATGAGTTCTAGCTTTAAGATGTTTGAAACATAATGATTGTCTTACATAGGAAAAGTAATTTTAATAAACTTCTAAAATACTATTCTAGCCAGAACTCATTACCATTAAAAGGCAAGCCAGTATTGCAACAGGTTATGGTTTGTGCAGAGTGAATTGGAAGTATTGTATTTTAGTCCAGCATAATTGCTTGCAAATGGTAAAATGATTTTGAACCATTCCAGTTCTGAACAATGTCTTTTTAAACAATGAGGTGAGTGCGTGCATTTCTCAAAAATCCTTCTGGAATTACTTCACAACTCCAGAGGATAGTGTAGTATGTTTATTACAAATATGTAGGTTTCCTAATTTTTTCTTAGGATCATGTAGTATCTTGGACAGTCTGGTTGCCTACCCAATGTTTAGTAATAGAGCTGTCATTTAAGAAGAGTGAACATCACCTAGTTTTGTTTTATCAGCTCATAAACAGAAAGAAATAGAAAATACGTTTAATAAATACAACTCTTTTTACATTTACCATTTTGTAATTTGAAATCTTGTTTTGTACATCCTAATGGCCTATAAGTAGTGAGATGCCAGAACTGCTATAATAGGATTTTTCCTCTCCTGGCAGGATGTTGCTTATGGCTATAAAAAGTTAATTTCAGATCCTGATACACTTGCGTTAATTTTTGAGACATTGGCTGAGTATAGTACAGCAAAGAAAAACACAAACACTGCGCCGCTACGATGTAACTACTTGTTTATTACCTCCAACCAGAGGAAATATCATTAATGTGCAGGCCACAGTGTCTGGAAAATAAAAAAAAAGGAACTAGGAAACTGGCAGCAAAGGTCTCCCACATTTCTTCCCGAGCGTTTTGAGAAGAGGACTGAAGACGAAAAGGAGAAACAATAGCTTCATCGTTTCCTAAAGGCAATTTAAATGGGTCTTAGCACACTTGGGAAATCCTGTTTGTGCATTAAAATAATATTTGATGATGAAACTAAAGCACATACCAAATCTTCCTGCTTCTGAGTGAGGAAACAATCTTTGTGGTTGTATGATTTATGTACGAAAAACAAGTGATTTAGATGCTTATACCCACGATACTTCAGTAACATGTTTATATTCTTTGGAGTATTTGCTGACAAAAGGAGCATGCTTGCCGGTGAGGGATCTGTTGACTCCACAGCTATGTAAAAACCTCTCATCAGCACCTATTTTAATCAGCAAGAACTTTACTATAAATCATTATCAAAACAAACCATTGTGCTACACTTTTATACCAATACATTTATTTTGAAATTAATAGGGAATATTAATACAGAGCTTGTGCTTGAGATGGGCTAATAAGCGTGCCCATGAGACTTTCCTTTTCAAGCACTAAATGAAAGCTTTTGCATTGCTAACAGGCTACAAAAGTTGCTTAGGTAATAAGACTCTTTTTCTCTTATCAGTAAAAAGAAAAGGGGATGGATGGGATGGCTCAAGAGATTGGTAATCAGATTACAAAGTCTTTCACTTCTAGGTCACTGGTTCAAATCTGTCCCCTATTTAGTTGTGACCAAAAGCTGTTCCCATCTGATGGCTTTTCAGTAGCCTTTGTGGAATCCATGAATGATCTATGTCCAATGCCTGGTGAAAATCACTCCTAGCCATTGCGTTGGGAGTCTCAACTGAAACCCTTTAAGAAGGAATAAATTACCTGCTCATGCATTAAAGGGTTTGGTGGGTTTATTTTCTAGAAGATAATTTTAATGATTTAGTGGAGTGGTGCAGCTGAATGCACTGTCACAGCTGCTCTGAGCTACAACAGCAGACCCTGCTTTCCAGTACCAACACCATCACTTACCACTTCATAAAAAGTTTTTACTATCTTACTTAAGAATTGGACTGATATCTCTTAATTTGAGCCACATAGTATCATTCCGATCTACTTTCATATTAGGCTAGAAGAGGAAAAAAATCATAATTGAGAAAAAAAGCAGAAGTAAAAAGAAAATTACTGAATTTGTTCATCCTAGAAGAAATATCATACTTACTCGCAAAATTGATTTTGGCAGATAGAGTGTGAACACATTTTTTATTGATGGTTTTAGTGTTAGAGTAATGCTGTGGAAGCTGTGAGACTACAACTTCAGTGGGCTCTCATGCTGTATGTAACTCTTACTGGTGCTTACCATCTGACAGTTAAATAATGGGCTTACAGACTTAGCTCTTGTCAGCATTTTGAAGTGCTGTTTTCCTTAAGGTAGGGGTGTGCTCGAGGACAGTTGCTATAAAGGGAATATAATTACTGGTTCATTAATATAGGACCTTGAACTGATGACTCTCTGCTACATGTGCATTTTGGTGGAAATCACTGTGATAATTTAGGGGTGTGTTTATGTCCATAGAGATGCATACAACCCATTATAAAACTATGACTTTTCGCCTAAAACTTGCAAAAGTAGAACTGTATTTCTTTTGAGACAGCAGGCATGCCACATTATGATGCAGTAGATTTTTGTAGTAGATTTCTTTTTCGCACAGAAGTAGATATTTCATCAAACCTAAGTGATATTTCATCAATACAAGCCATATTGGATCAGATGGGTCATATCAGACATTACTCTCTCATTACTGATATAAACTTTGGAATTTGTTGATAACACTTCAATCTGGAAAAATAAAACACATGCATGCTGAGCAGAGCTTAGTGGGTACCAGCAAGTGGGATGCACATTTAACACAGATCTGGCACAGGTCTTTGCTCTCCAGGGAACACGTCCTTCAGTGCTGGGAATAATCTGCCTAACATGCTTCTAGCTTCATCTTTGAAACCTAAGCTGGAAGAGTGTGCTGATAAAACCTGTGTACTGCAACACCCATGTTTTGCAAGAATAGCTCAGGTGGGATTTACTACCACAGTTTTCAACATTTAGTCTTCAACAGCCTTTAGTCTTCAAGCTAGCTGGCCTGCAGTGCAGTGTGATCTGCCCTGGAAACTGCAGCAAGTACAGAAAAGGAAAACCCTAGACAATGTGTTTATGGTCCAAAACACAACATTCTCACCTAATAATGCATTGGTATCAGACATGTGAGATGCAGAGACCAGAGACGTTTGGGACATGGAGTAACTGCTCAGGCTTTCCCAGCTCCTGCAGCAGCAGTGTGTCTCCTTGTCCTAGCACCTTTTACTAAAGTGTTTTGTGGACTGTTCATCATGCTTGTCTCCAGCTTGCCTGAACCTACATCTCTGGCCCCATTAGCAGGGGAGGAGTGGGAAGTAATGTTAGCAATAGAAGAGGTGAAGGTGAAAGGGACTGCCAGCTTCACAGGGAGTGCAGGTTTGTAAGCCAAAGCCATTCATTTCAGAAGTTCACACAAAGGTTATAGAGGGAAAAAAAATAATCTGAAAACACTGGCAGCACAGGTGTTGTTAAGTTTGAGAAAGCTTCCTTTCAAGTTTGACATGAACCTTCACTCCCTTTGTGGAAGGAAGGCTGGTTAGCTCAGGTCCTCTGCTCTGAGGTGGCACCACAATGTGTTAGGAGTGGGCAGACCCAGGGTGGGTTCAGCAGAGTAAAGTTTGTCTAGATTTCAGAGGTTTGTGAGTTTAATCATTAGTTTGGGAAATAATTTGGTTAAACTTAGATAGCCTCCCAGCAAGGCATTTTTCCTGGTGTAATGATGCTTCTTGTGAAGTTTAAAAGGACTTTTATATGGCTGTAATTGCATGCATATAGATTGAACTGTGATTTGGCACTATATGTGTTTCTAAAGTATGTTAAGAACTGATGTACTCCATTGCTACACCCCCTCCCAAGGCATGCAGAAACCTTCAAGTTGTGTCTGATGGACTTATTTAAGTACTGGAGATGTGACTGAGGTGTCATTTTTGTAAGAGGACAGACATGGATATTGAAGCTCCTAGAGAAGAGAGTTGTGAACTCTGGTGTCATGGTCCAGTTAGATGATGACTTTCAACCTGATGGCGTGATTCAGCCAGTCTGCTCCTGGTAGTGGGCTGCTTATCAGACTTGGCTCTGCCTTGCGTAAGCTGTGGTGGTGGTGGGAATGAAATGAAAACATGGAAAACTTGTCCTGGTTTGCCTTATTAGTGAAGAGAACTTTGGAAGAAAAGGAGCAGAAATAAAGCTTCCGGTTGCTTTCTTCTTTAGTGTTGTTTATGAACCTTGTGAGATCAGAGGGTCATGGGGAGTATCTTGCTAGTGATGTGTAATGGTTTGGAAGTAAACACCAGGGGTGGCTCCAGCTGCCTTTGATCTAACTAAATAGCTATTATGTGTATTCTATTTAACTTATTTTAAAATTAGGCAAAGGGCATACAGGAATGCTTCTCTGTGCGCTATATGCTTAAACTTCCAACTGTGTGTTCAGGACCAAACAAAAGGAAAATGGTTCTCTTTGAAGGAGCTTATCATTTGGTAGATATATAACACAAAACAGGCATGAAATGCTGTGGGAAAGAGGGGCAGACTTTCTGCCTTATCACAGGTTTTTAACATACGAATTTTTATCGATGAGGGCCAGAATTTGCAGTTTTCACTCTGAGTCTTTTACTTTCCACAATATCTCTGAAATTTTTACTTTTAAGTGGGACTTCTTAAGTTGAAAATTATTAACTCTTAGCTTAAAATGATGGGCAAGTAGTTAAATCCACAGCAGGCCTTTTTTCAAAGTACACTGGCAAGAAACTGTAGAAAGTGTGCGCAGAATGTTCAGGAGATGTTGCTTTTGTTTTAGTACAGCGGTGGCTGATCTTCATCATTCTGCAGCATCCTGACAAGCTCCCTGAAGACCTTGTGGTCACATGACGAGACGATTTCTTCAGGTCCTACATGGTGGACCAGAAACATTTACCAGAGCAGCTCTCTCTGCTGATTCCTCCTGCAGTGAGAGGGGAGGGTTTCCCAGTGCTCTCTGTGCCATCCCAGCTTGCCCACTAGTGTAATCTAGTTTCAGGAGCCAGCCTGTGTGTTTCATAGCTATGAGAAAGTCTGGGTCTGGCAATCTGAGTGCAACCACCAGAGGCAGAGTCCAATGATACAAAATTTACAGGAGGACTTTTCGATTTCTTCTGCTTTACTGTTTTTTCAGACTTTGAAGATGTCAGTCATATTGGTGTTAAAACTAGATGATCTTTAAGGTCCCTTCCAACCCAAACCATTCTGTGATTCTATGATATTGTGGTCTGCTTTGTGTAATTGGGGTTTCTGCCACAAATATGAATACTTTTTTGGCAAAGGAGTGTGCAAGCAGCAGCAGCATTTTAGTGGGAAAGAAGAGGGAAGCTGCTACTCCACTCTTTTGGNACTAGTGTAATCTAGTTTCAGGAGCCAGCCTGTGTGTTTCATAGCTATGAGAAAGTCTGGGTCTGGCAATCTGAGTGCAACCACCAGAGGCAGAGTCCAATGATACAAAATTTACAGGAGGACTTTTCGATTTCTTCTGCTTTACTGTTTTTTCAGACTTTGAAGATGTCAGTCATATTGGTGTTAAAACTAGATGATCTTTAAGGTCCCTTCCAACCCAAACCATTCTGTGATTCTATGATATTGTGGTCTGCTTTGTGTAATTGGGGTTTCTGCCACAAATATGAATACTTTTTTGGCAAAGGAGTGTGCAAGCAGCAGCAGCATTTTAGTGGGAAAGAAGAGGGAAGCTGCTACTCCACTCTTTTGGCTGCCTGCAATAACAAGTCACAATTTGTCATTCCCTAACCACAAAAAAAGTTATCTCTGTGAGTTTGTGTGACCTCAGAATTTTCAGTTTACATACCCTCTTGTTTCAGAGACCTTGCTTGTGGAGAAACTTTTCCTTTCTGAAGTTACTTGGAGGTACCAAAAGTTGAAGCTGAGGCTTCAAAGGACAAGAAAAATTAGTGTTATCCTGTGGCCAAAGTGGAAATCCAGATGTCTGTGTTTAAATGTCAGACTTCATGTCCATCTATGAGATGCTGAGCTTAACACTCACCTTTTCTCATTTTATTTCAATGAAGTCCACATAGGCTGATATGTTTGTGTCCACGTATGATAAAACCAGGGCAACTTCCTCAATAAGTGATTGGTTCTTGCTCAGACACAACCAACATCTAGAAATCTGTGAAGGATTTTTAAACTAGTACAGTTCTTTCTGTTTCTCTATATATAGAATGAAATACATGGAACCTGACTATTTCCTTGAAGAATGTACCAGCATGTTATTTGCATAAAGCTGTAAATAAAGTTTTTCCATGTACCATTCGAACAGGCAATGAAGAAGTAATGGCAGTTTACCTTGTTGTGTTCGATACTTAACATGTAAAAACAGTTATTTACTTGATTGTTTCACATTCATTTCACTAATATGATTGTTCACTTGCAAACTGAGTTCTGGATTTACACATTTATAGAAACATAAGAAAATTACTTCCATGACTTACTCCAGGCCATGGTTTTTATTAGATATGAACCATTACCTTTGTAATGGTAAAATATCAAAACAAAACTCCAACCTCTTGGATCATTTCATTTCCAAGCCTTTATCTTGTGTAAGAAAAATTTTAAGAACCTAGTTACTCTAGTTCAAGGCTTTTAGAGGTTGTCACCCTGCATGATGCAAAACCAGGAACCCAACAAAGCAGACTGAGAGAAAGCTTTATTCATCCATTTTATATGCATACTGGGTTTTTAAATACAGTAAAGCTGGTCCACTGTAATTTAGATGTTCACCTCAATTAAGTACCTTAGGAAGAACGTTTTTCCTGGTGTGCAAAGGGCTTATTTCTGTCTGCTTCCTAATCAATCTGAAATCACCCAAAGTAACAACTGCAGGGAGGTTGAGCACACTTGAAGCTCAGGGACTGAAAACGGTGGTGTGGAGCCGGACTGGAGAGTAGGTTAATGTCTTTGCACTGGAGCAATCACATCCCTCAGATGGGTGGACCAGATGGCTGAGATTCAGCTTCAACAGCCCAGCTTCTTTATGCTGCCACCCTTCAAAATACACCCCGCGAACTACGGCGATGAGTCTGACAGGCAGCAACTGGAGGAGTCATTGTAACTCAGTTGTCTGGCTGCACCCCAAGACCCTGCTTCTCCCTAGTATGGAGACTCCAACTCCTGTCAATAACAAGAAAACTGATGGGTTTGAAAACTTACTAATATTTGCCCATTGGTCGGTCTCAGGCAGAGTTCAGCAATTCGCTGAGGTATGATAGGGTGTCTCTGATGAAATGTCAGTTGAGCGTCACTGCTGGGGGGTCAACTGTGCACCCATTGCTGCTCTTAAATGCTGCCAACTGTCCTTAATGGCTGCAAGATCAGGCTTAAAGTCTGGCACCTGACATACATTTAAACAAGGAAATGTGTTCAAAATTATGGCTTGTGGTTTGTCCATGCTCAGAGGTGACTAGTGCTGTGAAAGTTCTTGTGAAAGCTGAACCCAGGATAGCAAGTCTGGGAAAAGAAGCTGAGGGTACTCCCAATTTCTTGTTCATGTCATTTGGAGAGGTGATGCAGCCTCCTGCCACAAAACCTCCTGCATCTCTATTAAGAGGATGCTGCTTACACAGATGAATGGTAAAGCCAGAGCAGCAAAGGATCTTCTGCTGTGCTGAAGGTTTAGGCATGATCATGCACACAAATCCAAACTAACTGTGAGTACAAAATGAAATAGTTCAGTGAACTATGTGGATTTTTCAAGCATGATTTTCCTGGGGCTTATGTAATGTACCAAGCTACCTTTAAACAACCCAGCATGAGTATCAGATGCTCCTCATCGTTAGCTGTACTAAGTAATGAACATGCTCATATTGGACACTTCCTGGCAGCTTAAATTTACCCTTGTGGAGCTCCACATTCCTAAGACTGGATTGGTTTTTATCCCATATATTAGAGGCAAACCAACAGCTCTCTGCTGCTATCAACAGCATAGGAACATTAACATTTACACTGATTAGGCTACATGTTCTTTTCCTGGATAAGCTGTTGACTCTTCAAAACTTGATTTTCATATCAAGGAGATTTCCCCAGTTCAGATCTCCAATTCTGAGACAGTGAACTCCTGCTGTCGGGAGTGAGTCCTAACTGACTGACTCCACTTAGACTCAGCTGCTCCAAACCTCCTTTTGTGGCCATCACTGTAGTTCTTCAACAGCCTTCACTGCTGAAATATCTTGAGATACAGTAAAAAAAAGGAGTTAGCTTTTGTTCATTTTAGTTGAGCTTTTAATGGGAAAAGCTTCACAAAACCCTCTTGTCTAATGTACATTTTTGGTCTGCAAGGAAGTTGCCTGCAGAATGCCAACATTCATTGTGCTCCAGATGGTGGAGGATATCCCTGCCACCAGCTTGCTTTGGTTTGGTTTGATCGATTTAAAGATTTTTACCCCCACAGTACCATACCATACCAGTTTATGTTATGTGATTGGCTTTCTATTGAACTGTTACGCTTCTTTTGTGCTAGGTAAATTGCTGGGAGGATTGTAAGTGAGGTGAGCCAGAACTCTTGACTTGTAGCCTTGTCACACCTAAACCACATATGTTTGGAAACTCAGTGTTCCCCACATTATTACAGGTCCTCAAAGGCTTTTCTCTTGTAAGCTCCCTGTTGTGATACACTAGGGTCAAGAGAAGTGGGAGAATTGAATTATTAAGTTTAAAGTTTTAATAAAGCTGAGGCCTAAGGGTGTACAAGACACCCTTGAGTTTTGTTTGCACTGTTCAACAATACTACCAGCAGAATTTTGTGTACAGGGTGTTTTCAGTTATTGAGGCTTTTATGACCCCAACGCTTACTTTAATCTTGAATTATTTTGGATTTAAATATTTTTTTAGTCCTGATTAATTTTAAGAACCTACTGCCCAAATGTAAGGTGTGTGTGGAAATCTTCAGTAGAAGTTCTGCAACAGAAATTGTTTTACAGTGTAAACTTTAACAAGTCTTGGTCTCCAGATGCTCTAAAGCAATCCATTCTATATGTTCATGCGTTATTATTACTGTTGCAGTGTGTTTTATTGGTATATAATAGTATCACAGTTGTAGATGTAACATCCAATAGATCTTTGAACAAAATATCAGAAGGTACTTGTCTGTGCTCTTTCTGTGATTGTATCTTTGCAGGTATCTTCTTTTGCTGTTTAAAAACCAGTATGTATCAGAGGCTTTGTCTAGTGCAAGCAAGGATTTTGTCAAATGTCTGTGAATTCATTTAGGGAAATTTATTGCGGTTGCTAATGAAAATGAGGACTAGTGGAACTTTGGATTATTTATTATTTTGCTTTGTGCTGCTCAAGTGTAGTTCCTCAGTAATTCTAATCCCTAATGAATAATATTATATGATGACTTGAGGATCTAATTCTGTTTTAAGATGTGCAAAAAAAATAAGAGTATTTCAGAAATTTGGGAATTTTATTCAAGAAGCAGTGAAAGGTCTTGGGAATCCTGGACCAACAAACTTGCACTACAGACATACAGAATAACATACTTCCTGGAGAAGAGGCATTTTTCTCAACTGGGAAGAGGCTCAAATGCTGCCAGTCACAGACCAATTACTTGATTTGTGTGGGAATGAGTGGAAGGAAGGCTGAAGAGGATGACTGTAGGCATATAGCAAGCTCCAAGGAGAGCATGTGAAGTTACCAAGGAAGAATCTGCATATCTTTCTGAAAGTGTTAAGTAATAATTGCTCTCTTGCACAGAATTCCAGTCATGTCATTTCTTCTCTCTTCCCATTTACCCCTGCTTTTACAAATATTTCAATGTCCATCTGATGGTGTTTTGATACACCAGAATTTCTGCTGCAAATTCTTTCCACTCCTGGAAACTATTGAAGATATTTGGACAGGGGCTTCCAGTTGTTTCTTCTGAAAGGAATTCATTTTGCGGATACCAAAACATTTTAAAGTCTCAAACCAGTATGATGCAACTGGGGACAATGGAGGACTTGCATAAAAATTATATTGCTCCAAGCCAAATGCTTATTGTTGACATGCCTGCTAAAGCTCAGTGCATACCATGTAAACACCATGCCACAACTGAAATTGCAATGGAAGACAGAGGAAGTAGCTGCAAGTTTTTTTCCAAAAGTTCAAGAGTAATTAAAATTTCAGTGCATTTTTTGCTTATTTTTCAGTCCATTTTTCCTAATCCCTAATTACAGGCAACTCAGAAGAATGAATATTCCCCAAATATGAAGTCATGGTTGTTGATTAGATTGTCTGAGCCTGGAAAAATAAAAACCTATAAAATAAAATAATATTTTAACCTCCTTTTACTTTTCTCAAAAGTTTGAATTTTTAGCTGTTTTAAATGTTAGGATGCATATAAAGGGTATGGAGTCAGTGCTGCAAGGATTTACTCCAACAGGTTGTATACCTAAAGTCTAACTGGGTTATTCATGGATTTTTGTGTTTGCAGGATTTAGCATGCTGACACTTTTATTTGACTAGAGTCTTATGCTATAAAATATATACCAAAGCTATATTTTATCATCTATTCCAACTATACATACTATACATACATGCCAAATATACTATGTATGTATTATATATGTCAGGCTGTTTTATATACATACACTGTAGATAATAAAGGTATCAACCTCTTGTCATTATAAAGTTATGATAACTGTGTAACATAAACTTACAGAGGATTGCTGTCTGACTTTACAGACAAATTAGCAGTAGAATACATACTAAATTGATGAATAAATGAGTAATTATTATGTGTGCATTTAAGGAATGCATTTTTAGGGACTTTCAAGTTCTTGCTTATGTAACTTATGTAACTGTTACAGCTGAATACTTCTGCAACTAGATAATTGACACTTTCCTTTCCAGAGTGAAGATTTTCACTGTCATAGAGAGAACTTGCAAAACGATGCTTGAATGCTTTCTTGTTGCAATGAAAACTGGTCTACAACTTGTCCTTCTAAGGGAATCAAACATACAGTGTTGAGAAATGGCTAAAGAGAGAAAATGGTTGGGAAAGTCTAGAGGACCCAGAATGGTGTGTTGAGTGATGCAGTAATACATGAGAACCAGTTTACATAACAGAGAAGTGCCAGATTACCTACTTCTGGTTGTAATTGAATTATTGAAAGAAGGAGTATAAGGGCAGAGTGAGTAGAGCTGTAAGCCATCCAGTGAAGGGATTCACCTAGAGTTGTCTTCCTGCAAAATCTATTCAGCTAAGAATAATATAAAGTTTGAAAATGGGCATTGAGCAGGGAATTAAGAAATTCCTAGGCTGTGAAAACTTCCTGTCTTTGAAATTTACTGATGTACAAAGAGTATGAGGCATAAAATAGACTCCTAAGACCTTTG
>WEIV01026250.1:21549-43359 GCA_013390005.1 Calyptomena viridis | reverse complement strand
TGTACTTCATCAAAACACCCTGAAAAAATCTGATTTCTTAATGTTGACAAACAAGCAGGCTCAGTGTTTATAACAACATCTATTTAAAAACAGCAGAAAGTAAAAGCTTAAAATGTGCAGTGTGTGATTCAAGCACTAGTTGGTCCAAGCACCTCACGTCCACTGGCACTCAGAATAACGCTTAAAAACATGCTATTTAAGTTCATTACAAATCTCCTGAATTATGCACTTACTCTTAACTTATTTAGTATGAAACTACAGTATTTTATTATCAGAAGTGTGAATAAACTGGTGTAGTGTACTTTCCAGTCCCCCTTGGATTCCTGTGTAAATTAGAGTATTTTGATGTGATCGTATGCTTACATAGAACATCCATATTTGTTTTTGTTCGGAGTTTTTGGCTTACCCCAAAATTGCCTGCCTGATCTTACAGAACTGCTGTAACTGGGTGTCAAGCTCTGAGCCCCTGGACACTTCAGTGGAATCCATGCTGCCAGATTGCCCCCGTGTCTCTGCAGGTACATCCATTTGTTTGCAGTAAGCCAGTGAATGTGTTTGTGCCCAGGAGCAGCTTGTTTATTTGAAAATACATTTGGTTCTGACTGCATTTTAACCCTTCTACAGTAAGATATTGTTGAGAGCATATGGCTGCTGATATTTTATGCTATTTTATACNTTTTTCTTAATGAGCCATAAATCATAAGGAGCACATGAAATAATACAGATAATGTGTAAATTCCAGAAAGTAGATATTGTTGTCAATGTAAAAGGAAAATCTCCAGTCTTTGTAGTAAAGTAATCTGAAATACATAAAGCTGTTACTGAACTTTCATGTTTGATTATCAGATTTTCAAACAGCCATAAGTAGCATATTTCTATAGAATATAAAATTGGGTTCGAAAGAAGACACAGCCTATACAATATTAATTTAAAAGCTGCAAAGTATTTGACCTTGCTCTGTGGGATGCAGTTGTTCATTTGGCAAGTTAGAGTTTCGTATCTGTCTGCATTTGTGAGGTTGTTAATGAGACCTAACCTTGCAGATAAACCTATTTTACTGCTGGATATTTTTAAGGCTTGGAAAATTAGCAGTACTTTGTTTGAGAGCTCACAATAACTAGATACTTTAATCACATTTTTGCTATGGGTTGGAATCTAACCATGCAGATCATCAGCTCTGTACAGCTGCCTGCAATCTGACATTGCTTTATAGTACTTTGAAAAATGATATATTACTAAAATTTTCATAGATTCAGCATTTGTTTACCAACTTTTTGCTCCTTTAGGGGTGATTACTGCAGTTTAAAAGGAAAATATTGTTCAGGAGTGGAATTCTTTAAAACAGGATTAACTCCCAATCTCTGACATCTGTTTTGCTGTTGTGAAAGACTGCATGTTATAGAGGTCATTTTAGTCACTTAAATAGGGGGTTGGGTAGCAACCAGTCAGTATTTACGGTACACTAGCCAGCACTCAAAATCCTCCATCACAGCATCTCCTCTCTTTCTTTGTATTCATTCTTTGTAAATAATCTAAAAGGTATTCTATAAAAGCAATTCTAGGTGTTACTTAAAAAGCATACTGGTGATTTAATAGGGTGTGAGTAAGTCTTGATTTCTCTTGAGGATGGGTCACAGTGGCCATAATGTTTCTACACCACTTAATAAGCTCCCAAGCTACACTGAAGTGGCAGAAGAATTAATTTAAGTAGGGTAGGATTTCATCCAGTAAAAGCTGTCTGTTTGTATTTACATGCAATGCCCCTAGATTAAGATCACTAACATTTTAGAAGTTCTCAACAGAGATTTTGGATAATGATTTAATGTAAGCCAACTATTTCCAGGCTAATTCTTTGTAATAGAAAAATAGTTTAAAATAGTATAACTTTATGTGACTGCTGCTGAATTATCAGTTTGCTCACATGTTTTTGCTTGTATTTCTTGTATTCTTGTCTTATATGAACAACTGGAAGACATTCACAGAGGACCAAGTGAATAATTTGTACAGTGTGTTTATATGAGAAATGATCTAAACCTGCATTAGAGTAATCTGTAACAAATTTATGAAATGCTATTAAGTGTAGGAGCATTATCATTTAATGCGAGAGATTTTATTTCACTCTTTTCCTGAGAATTGCAGTACTGGAACAGTCCACACTCAAATCCTGGCAGTATTGCCCTTGGTATTGCAATGAATGACAGCAAGAGCAGTCAGAGCAATGACAGGAGATCCTTTAAAATAAACCTTTTGCAGTTGGAAGATTCACTTTTCTGTTTGGAACCCCATCTTCTATCTCTGTTTGCAGTGAGAAGTCAGTTCAGGAATAACTGCCTCCTGGTCACATCTCATGAGCCAGTTTTTCCAAAAAGGGGTCTGATACACAGCCATTCACCATATTGGAATTAACAGGCACTCCTGGTTTGTAAGCAATACGTACTGCAGATTATGCATTGCTTGCATTTCCCTTAAAATCATTAGAGAGACATGAGTGTCCTTTGAACTGGAAAAAAGACTTGTATTTCCAGATAGAGTTGTTAGAGCTTTTGATTAAAGCATTATTAAGCAATTAAAATGTTTGCTATAATAAATTCATGTCTCAATTACAACCTGCTGCTTTGTGCTAAGTAATAGTAAGTAATAGAATAGCATCAATAATACTTCCATGGGACTATAGTAAATTTAAGTGAAGTTATTATGGGCTGTTAGATCTGATCTGAAAAAACGGCTTGCATCACTTGGACAGCAAGCCATTCACAGGAAGAGCAGGTGTGCAACCTGTGGCCTCACACAGAGATGCACTGACTCATGAGGTAGAGACCTTGTTGCAAAGTTTGGCTTGATACCAGCAAAACCATGAATTGCCCTTTAGATTATGCAGGTGGTAGTTTTTTGTTGGCTCTGCCTAATAGGTGACTCCTGCCTGCTGTTTTAAGAGCTCAGTTGTGTATTTCTGTAGAAAAACCTCATCTGTCTGCAGATGCACCTCATGCTGAGGAGATCCTGGGGTTCAAACAGGAGGATCTCCAGAGAGGTTAAAGGGACTCTCCAGCATGCACAGAGTTTGTGCACAGAGATAATTACATCAGTGAGGCTTGTGACCACCATAGGGAAAACCAGCTTATCTCTTCCTGCTTTTTTTCTCACCTGTATTTGCACCACAGTACATTTCCACTCTTACACATTTTGTAAGAATATCTTGCTCATAACAAACAGAAACAACCATAAACTGTAGTAAGTGCTGAGACAAACTTGGCTCATACACTTAGCCCAGTTTACCAATGCTTCTCTTTTTTTTTCAGTCTTCATCAATTTGATGAAGACTGTTCTGGGCAGTTTTCTAATATTTATGTTTTGTGACCAGGGATAGGTTTCCAACAAATCCAGGAATACAAGAAATAAGTACAAAATCATCCACTCTTTACAATAAGGCAGATTAAGCAATTTATCCATTTCATTCAAAATGTTGTTTCTTCATTCACTGGTCATTCATAGAGATTAAGATTACAGTAATCAGTGTTTTCTGTAAACCTCTTTGCATTTTATGTCTTCATGTGCATGTAGTTCTGTCAATAAAAGCTGTGCATTTCAGGAGAACAGTTTAAATGCTGAAGCTTTTTGTCAAGGTGGCAGGCTCCTGTGTTTAGCTGCATATTAACTTGTTTTAAGGTATTTGCAATATTAATAGCACAAGAGGAGGAGTGCAGGAATCTACTGTGTGAGGGTTGCTTCATTGGCCGTCTTTTCCTGCTGCTAGTGTTGGTCCTGCATTTTCATTCCTGCTTTTGTACTTTGTCTGTCACAGCCTATAAATCGTTATGGTAACTTTGAAGCATCAGCCTGTCTTAGCTACGGCTCTGGAAGTTGTTGCACTAAATCCAGCTTTAACTTGTGACTTAGCTTGGAAGTAAGTAGCTTTTTCCCGGCTACTGATTCTTCAAAGGAGCTCTGCTTTTACTGTCCTGCTCAGTCTCAGGTGTTGCAGACAGCTTTTCATTTCATATGTAAACCTAGCTAGAGTCAGAACTGATATTAGAGAAGCAATTTCATCAAAAATTATTCTTGTATTTAAACATATCTATTTATCATTGCAATTTTTTAGAGTATAGTGAACTAGTTAGAGTTGTTTTCTTAGAGTCCCTGAGGCTGTCTTTGATTGTGGTAATAATGAGTAATGTAAATTATTACAGTCAAATATTCCCTACAAAGTGTTTGACAACTCTTAAACAGTTACTCTTTGCTGTAACTGTTATTTCTGGTACTCCTTAATGCTATCTCATTATTGCCTTATATATCTATATCTGCAGATCGATCTGTTGGCAGGTCTTACTCCAGTGTGTGGTTGCAAACTCTTGAGCTCAGGGACTAAAGTTCAGTGCTTGAGCTTCTCAGCCCATGCTGATGCCAGATGTCAGAGGAGTTGTTGCTTAGCCAGCCTTTGGCATTGTCATGCTGTTAAAATACTTATGCCTGGACTCCTTACGGCACTTACAGACAGTGTGACAGTACAACAAACAGATAACACATTCATGTTTTGAATAGGCAAAAGCACCTTTCCCGCACAGTTCCAAGTGACAGTTCAGTCTGACATTCTAAAGAGCAGTATTACATTATTGCTAAAAAGCCAGTCTGATATTAGTTCAGTCTGCACTAGTTTTGTCTATTGAAAGGGACAAACTAGAACAAGAGGAGCAACAAAGCAAAGACGTGAAGGGCTAGAACACAAGTCTTTTGAGGTGCAGTTGTGGGAGCTGGGGGTGTTCAGCCTGGAGAAAAGGAGGCTCAGGGGAGACCTTATCACACTCTACAACTACTGGAAAGGAGGTTGTAGCCAGGTGGGGATTAGCCTCTTCTCCCATGTAACAGGTCAATAGGAAACAGCCTCAAGTTGCACTGGGGGGGAGGTTTAGGTTGAATATTAGGAAAAATATCTTCACCAGAAGTGTTGTCAAGCACTAAAGCACTAGACTGCCCAGGGAACTGGTGGAGTTGCGATCTCTGGAGGAATTTAACAAACATGTAGATGTGGCACCTGAGGTCACAATTTAGTGGTGGGCTTGGCAGTGCTGGTTAAATGGTTGGACTCAATAATCTTAGAAGTCTTTTCCAACCTAAATGATTCTATCATACCATCAGGATCAAATTGACCTTTTTCTCTGGGGCATATCAGAATATATGCCAGAAGAAATAGGTGGGTTTCCACCTTCTTTTGCTTCTTGTAATGGCTGGGAAGGTGTCACCATTTAAGGGGACAGTGAAAATAAATTCGATATTAAATTTGCAAGACTCACTTGAGTATAAGGATAGAAAAACTTTTATTGGGAAAAAAGATAAAGATATATATCATGTATTAAAACGCTTTTATTAATGCAATATCAAACCAGAAAATTAAATTGAATATTCAATGAAAGGACAACGAATAGCTAGACAAACAACAAAATAATCCTTCTCAATGAGTTACACAAGGTCTTGGCTTGAAGCAAACTTCTTGCAAGCAGTGGGCAGAGGGATGCAGAGGGAGTTCCAAAGCTGCAACAACTCCTGGTGGCCAGAGGGGATGTTGGAGGGATGAGGGGAAGGGAGAGCAGGGGTTCCCAGGGTAATGATCCCAGGGAAGAGAGAGAGAGACTGGAAGGGCCCCACCACCCCTGGAATTTGTGGGCCTGCAGGGGGTAGGACTGGGGTGTGGCCATGGAAAGGTCCCGGGAACCAGAGAGAGAGAGATGGGGAAGAAAGCAAGGAGCGGCCGCAAAGAGAAAGAGAGACTGAGAGGGCCCCACCACCCCTGGAATTTGTGAGCCCATGGGGGGTAAGACTAGGGTTAGGAGGAAGGAGGGCAGGGTAGGTTTTCCAGCCAAACCAGGAGCTCGTAGTGAATGAGGGATTTGAGCCAATATCGAAGCACTGCTTTGTTTGTCGGAGAGCAGTCTCTGAAGTCCTGGTCCCGCTTACATGTGGTCAAGATGGCATTGGCAGGGTCCCGAACAGCAGAGGTTCTCCTTGCAGCTTAGCAGCAGCTGAAAGAGCATGGAGTCTCAGCTGGGCAGCATGTTTATACCCTCTGTCCAGTCCCGTCATTCCTCGCGTCTCACACCTGNCAAGCAGTGGGCAGAGGGATGCAGAGGGAGTTCCAAAGCTGCAACAACTCCTGGTGGCCAGAGGGGATGTTGGAGGGATGAGGGGAAGGGAGAGCAGGGGTTCCCAGGGTAATGATCCCAGGGAAGAGAGAGAGAGACTGGAAGGGCCCCACCACCCCTGGAATTTGTGGGCCTGCAGGGGGTAGGACTGGGGTGTGGCCATGGAAAGGTCCCGGGAACCAGAGAGAGAGAGATGGGGAAGAAAGCAAGGAGCGGCCGCAAAGAGAAAGAGAGACTGAGAGGGCCCCACCACCCCTGGAATTTGTGAGCCCATGGGGGGTAAGACTAGGGTTAGGAGGAAGGAGGGCAGGGTAGGTTTTCCAGCCAAACCAGGAGCTCGTAGTGAATGAGGGATTTGAGCCAATATCGAAGCACTGCTTTGTTTGTCGGAGAGCAGTCTCTGAAGTCCTGGTCCCGCTTACATGTGGTCAAGATGGCATTGGCAGGGTCCCGAACAGCAGAGGTTCTCCTTGCAGCTTAGCAGCAGCTGAAAGAGCATGGAGTCTCAGCTGGGCAGCATGTTTATACCCTCTGTCCAGTCCCGTCATTCCTCGCGTCTCACACCTGCATGTATGTCTCGTTCCCACCCCCCTCCCTGCCCTGGGGAGTCGTAGACTTTTATTCTATTGGTGCATCACTGTCCCCGCCTACTTCCAGTCTCGTCTGGCGGGAAGCTTTCTTTGTCTCTGCCATGTGCTCTGACCAAGATGGCGGCCACCCTCCCCCAACCCCAGTGCCATCCCGGGGCACCCCATCAGCAGGGTGGCTGGGCTGGGCTCCACACCAGACCCAGTTCTCCAGTGCAGCACCGCTGCCCGGGCAAGGGGAAAGGGAGTGCTGACGGCAACAGGATCCTGCCGGGCTGGGCTGGGACGCCCCGCCATGGGAAAACACGTGGCGGCGCACTGGGCATGTGGGCAGCGAGGTTGGCGCAGCACTGCATGCGTGGTGAGCGGGCTGCGGCAGGGGAAAGCGGGCTGGGGGCTGCAGGGCCCCACCGGGCCAGGGGCTGGGTGGTGGTGTGGGTTCCACTGGGTTGGAGGCACGGGTGCCAGCAGCCCAGTGCTGCGTGAGTATGAACACTTCTCTCTCCAGAGCTGTGATGGAGCAGGGGGTGGGCCCTGGCCACGTGGCCCCCACTGAGCCAGGTGGGGGCTGGGCTGTTCCTGCGATGGGGTCCCAGGGGGCCGGGGCTGCAGGCTGACAGCAGCAGGGGTTTCCCTCCACGCCGGGTGCCCTGCCCCTCCCCCACTGCCACAGGAGGGGGAAGGCGGGAGGCACGGGAGGTCTCCCCCAAGCCGACCTTGAAATCACAGCATTCCCCTCCCATGGCCCCGTCCCTCCCCTGCAGCAAAACAAAAAGAAAGTTTTCCATAGTGCAACAAACCATGACAGAAGGGCATGTAGTTCACTTACCGTCCTCTTTTATATACAATCCTTAACTCTTCACTAGATGTTATGCTGAATTTTGAAACTTGCATTTGGTGAAAATATATTTTCCAGTAAGTCATTCAGCCTTGGCTGGAAGGATTCAAGAGATGAGGAATCCATTGTTGCCATCCCTGTGTAATGTGTCAAAATATTGAGAGGAGTGGCTCATTTCTGGTTTCACTGTCCAGCTTCATATTCCAGCCATTAGTTTTTCTTGTGCCTTTTTATACTAATGTAAAGAGCCATTTATTACTTTTTCTTTCTGTGAATTACATATTGGAATCAAGTCAACACTCCATTTTGTTTTGAGAAACATAACAGATTGAGTTCTTTAGGTCTCACTGCAAGTTAATTTCTCCGCGTTTCAAATGCTTTTATACNGGTTTCCACCTTCTTTTGCTTCTTGTAATGGCTGGGAAGGTGTCACCATTTAAGGGGACAGTGAAAATAAATTCGATATTAAATTTGCAAGACTCACTTGAGTATAAGGATAGAAAAACTTTTATTGGGAAAAAAGATAAAGATATATATCATGTATTAAAACGCTTTTATTAATGCAATATCAAACCAGAAAATTAAATTGAATATTCAATGAAAGGACAACGAATAGCTAGACAAACAACAAAATAATCCTTCTCAATGAGTTACACAAGGTCTTGGCTTGAAGCAAACTTCTTGCAAGCAGTGGGCAGAGGGATGCAGAGGGAGTTCCAAAGCTGCAACAACTCCTGGTGGCCAGAGGGGATGTTGGAGGGATGAGGGGAAGGGAGAGCAGGGGTTCCCAGGGTAATGATCCCAGGGAAGAGAGAGAGAGACTGGAAGGGCCCCACCACCCCTGGAATTTGTGGGCCTGCAGGGGGTAGGACTGGGGTGTGGCCATGGAAAGGTCCCGGGAACCAGAGAGAGAGAGATGGGGAAGAAAGCAAGGAGCGGCCGCAAAGAGAAAGAGAGACTGAGAGGGCCCCACCACCCCTGGAATTTGTGAGCCCATGGGGGGTAAGACTAGGGTTAGGAGGAAGGAGGGCAGGGTAGGTTTTCCAGCCAAACCAGGAGCTCGTAGTGAATGAGGGATTTGAGCCAATATCGAAGCACTGCTTTGTTTGTCGGAGAGCAGTCTCTGAAGTCCTGGTCCCGCTTACATGTGGTCAAGATGGCATTGGCAGGGTCCCGAACAGCAGAGGTTCTCCTTGCAGCTTAGCAGCAGCTGAAAGAGCATGGAGTCTCAGCTGGGCAGCATGTTTATACCCTCTGTCCAGTCCCGTCATTCCTCGCGTCTCACACCTGCATGTATGTCTCGTTCCCACCCCCCTCCCTGCCCTGGGGAGTCGTAGACTTTTATTCTATTGGTGCATCACTGTCCCCGCCTACTTCCAGTCTCGTCTGGCGGGAAGCTTTCTTTGTCTCTGCCATGTGCTCTGACCAAGATGGCGGCCACCCTCCCCCAACCCCAGTGCCATCCCGGGGCACCCCATCAGCAGGGTGGCTGGGCTGGGCTCCACACCAGACCCAGTTCTCCAGTGCAGCACCGCTGCCCGGGCAAGGGGAAAGGGAGTGCTGACGGCAACAGGATCCTGCCGGGCTGGGCTGGGACGCCCCGCCATGGGAAAACACGTGGCGGCGCACTGGGCATGTGGGCAGCGAGGTTGGCGCAGCACTGCATGCGTGGTGAGCGGGCTGCGGCAGGGGAAAGCGGGCTGGGGGCTGCAGGGCCCCACCGGGCCAGGGGCTGGGTGGTGGTGTGGGTTCCACTGGGTTGGAGGCACGGGTGCCAGCAGCCCAGTGCTGCGTGAGTATGAACACTTCTCTCTCCAGAGCTGTGATGGAGCAGGGGGTGGGCCCTGGCCACGTGGCCCCCACTGAGCCAGGTGGGGGCTGGGCTGTTCCTGCGATGGGGTCCCAGGGGGCCGGGGCTGCAGGCTGACAGCAGCAGGGGTTTCCCTCCACGCCGGGTGCCCTGCCCCTCCCCCACTGCCACAGGAGGGGGAAGGCGGGAGGCACGGGAGGTCTCCCCCAAGCCGACCTTGAAATCACAGCATTCCCCTCCCATGGCCCCGTCCCTCCCCTGCAGCAAAACAAAAAGAAAGTTTTCCATAGTGCAACAAACCATGACAGAAGGGCATGTAGTTCACTTACCGTCCTCTTTTATATACAATCCTTAACTCTTCACTAGATGTTATGCTGAATTTTGAAACTTGCATTTGGTGAAAATATATTTTCCAGTAAGTCATTCAGCCTTGGCTGGAAGGATTCAAGAGATGAGGAATCCATTGTTGCCATCCCTGTGTAATGTGTCAAAATATTGAGAGGAGTGGCTCATTTCTGGTTTCACTGTCCAGCTTCATATTCCAGCCATTAGTTTTTCTTGTGCCTTTTTATACTAATGTAAAGAGCCATTTATTACTTTTTCTTTCTGTGAATTACATATTGGAATCAAGTCAACACTCCATTTTGTTTTGAGAAACATAACAGATTGAGTTCTTTAGGTCTCACTGCAAGTTAATTTCTCCGCGTTTCAAATGCTTTTATACATTTTTCTATGACATATCCAGTCTTTTAACATCTTTCCTTTGTCTACAACCTGTCTGCAACTCACTAATGTAATACACAGACTTCAAATCCTTACTACCTGAATAAAAATACTGACTTTTAACCGTATTTCATGATAAACATTTCTAAAGTTGTTATTTTCCAGTAAGTTGCATTGGCTTGAATTAATTACATTTTTGTACCTTAATTCTTCATTAGTAGAGTCCAATATCATAGCTTCGTGGGTCTCAAAAGGATTGTTAGTATGCATCACCTTCATCCCTCAGCCTAGAGCAGGAGCAGATGTTCTTACATCACAACCTGAGAGGTGCTCATCTCCTTGATTCTTTCCTTTGTGTTGTGTGATGACACAAAGGCATCTCTTCCAAACTTCCAGCTTTAGTTACCCACGTCTTCCTTGGTGCAAGCATACAAATTCAGGAACAGTTGAGTAAGCAACACTCACCCCCAAAAAATAAACCTTGTTCTTTGTGCCTACAGTACCTAGAGTAGGAATTTATGGACTTATATATCCATTTTTCCTTTATTTTTCTTGAGATTAATGTCAGGCTATCCATGCAAATAGGTTTTTTTCTGAAATTTTGGATCATGATTTTCCCATCTTTTGTACCTTCCCTGTTATTTCAAGCATTATATAAAATTAACATCACTAGCCAGTTAGCTGACTTACGACTTTTAAGTACAAACCCTACAAGCCTGCCAATTTAGAGATATATTTATCCCTGAGGAGGTATTGATGAGCACCAAAAATAATGTACTTCATCAAACACTTCACCTGTTTTTTTTTTCAAATAGGGAAGAGGAACGTATTGAACAACTTCATACTTTATTCTGCATTGATATTTACAGTTTCGTTGGCTCCATCTGAAAATTGACTCATTTTTGCTACGGATTGCTTTTGTTGCTTGCTTATAAACAGAGTTCTCCATTATGCTAAGTTTGCCAGCTATACATTGTTTGTACTCAGATAACTTCAGCTTTCCTTGGAATATTTGGCTGATAACAATCTATTTTCACTTTTTTCTATATTCCTTGACTGATTTCACTTTTTTGCTAAGCCAGAAGAACTAACACTCTTAGGTGCTTTTTGCCATCCAACAAACTGTTTAAAAATACCATTTATTAATTTGTGTTTAAATATCACATCTTGATTAAATTTACTGACCTTTTTTCTACCTTGAAATAATACCCTTTTTGAAGCCCCAAGTGTTTGTGTTGCCAGCGGAAGCTTCTTTCTGTTAAGTCCCATCGACGTCGTCATGTCAGGTTCAAGCAGCCAGCCATTTGTCTTTGTCCACCACAACACTGAGCGAAATGGTGAAGTCATGGAAAGTATTATACCTTTTTGTCTGTGAACACTGTTCATTGTTTTTAGAAATTCTTAATATTTGTGACCACCAGTGTCCATCTCCTGAGCTAACACCTTTCAGGGTGAAACTTTCAGCACATTGCAGAGGTGTGCCTAGGGAGAAACTTACCTATTCACTGGTTTGCGAAGGTTATCTCTCACATGCTTCCTCACCAACATCTTCTCCTGGGCTTTTTTAGTGTGCTAATTTACATGCACCCAAGATTAAATTTATCAGTTGAAATAAGTGATAGTGGTTTGATAGTAGAGCACCACATCCTCACCACTTCTATGCTCTTGAATCACTCTAAATAATAAGCAGACATTTTATTACTCCAGGTATATAAATTATTTGAACAGCCATCAATAATGCCAAGTATATCAAATTAAGCCTCATGGCAGTGGATGGACAACAAACAAGAATTGGAGATACAATGGCATAGCATTGATTTTAACATTCCTTTTCATTTGCCACATAAATTTATTTGCAACACATGGAGATTAAATTTATATCATATTTGCCTATTTAGCACCCTGCCCTCAAGCTGCTAATTTAACAGTTTTCTGGCTGCTCCAGCTAGCTGTCAGCTGGGAAGATTAGTTTACCAACCTGAGAGATAACCAAAACATGAGAAACATGGAGATCCATGATACCATTTTTAGAGGCCCTTTTCACAGTATATTTGCACTTTAAACTTCTTCCTATCAAGGAACATTTGGGACACCTAATTTTCTGTGGAGAGGACTTGTCATTTTCTGCTAACCTGCATCTGCAACTAATCTTGTCATGTTAATGTGCAGGGACAGTTAACTGACTTGTTTTAAATACATTATGATTGTTATATAGTTATTAAAAACAAAAGTAAACAAGTGCTAAGAATTCAGATGCCAATTGTTTACAGAGATAGTGTTAAGGACAAGGCTAATTTAAGTAGATATATTATATTCTTACATTACAACATGAAAACTGTACCCTATGAAAGAATTGTTTATAATATATATCTTGATATTATGAATACTGATGTATTCCAGTAAATGCTTCAATTTAGTGAACCACACCTAATAAGCAACATTTTTAAACTGTATTCCAATTTTTATATGAAACACATTTCCCCCCACATTAATCCTTTTATTTTAGATAGGTTTGCAACCTTGATACCTACAGCAGCTTAACAGAGAAATAATGCACATGGTTAATAGAGTAAACCATTTTAGATTATGTTCATTACTACTGCTGTGATATAGTAGTCAGTTTGAAGGCAAATGTCATGTACTTTAGAACAAACACTGTTAAATGCCCATAATTGCTTTTAAGGACAAGATTTGTGCAGATGAGGCATTGTGTATAAATGTTCTTGTCACTTTATCTGAGATTTTTTTTTAATTGTATCTTTTGAAATGATATGTTGTAAAATATAATATGCACACATAGGATTTTTAATATATATTAATAAGCCCTACATATATTTGAAATCTGAAGACCAATTTTTGACTCTTAGATACTTACATGAGGATCTGTTTGAGTCCCACAGACAATTTACATATGTGCATGAGGGCAGACCTTAGCTCTGACTTCACCTTGCTGGGCAAGGCTGGCTGTATTTTATACCCATCTTTGCCTTCAGCTTGTTAAGGAAGCTTCCTTGTCTAACCGTTCAACTCACACATCTACCACCAGAGACTATCGCTGCTGGAACTGAAGGTCGTTTTCACTGTGAGCGAGAGGTACCTGATACGACTCCTTACACACCCTGCTTTTCAACATTACCTCTGACTTTGCCTTGCTGGGCGGGACGGTAATATTTTATTACCATCTTTGCCTCCAAATGATCAGTGCTATTATGTCAGAGTTTAGAGTATATACTGAACTGGGTGTTAAACTGGAAGAGCTTTTCCTCAGTTTTTTAACACTCATGTTTGGCATAGAAGGGAGCATCCGAGCACTGCCTGAAGGCATGCGTGCCTGGACTGCTCCAACTTGATTTTTCCAGTGCAGCTGCTCATGCAGCACAAATAAACAGGAATGTAAACATATCTCAAAACACTTGTGCCCCCGGAGCAGGCATCACTCTTTGATTCTAGGGAAATCAAACTTCAAGGACTTGTCATTACTGTGATTAATTACATTAAAATGTTTGTTATTTGGTTAATTTGGGGGCAGAGTTCTAGACATCTGTTTATGAAACTTGTTCCATTCAGTAAAATCCATTCCCTTTTACAAAAGAGAAATCTCCGATAAAATCTCATCAGATAGAACACATGTAAAGTAATGGCTGAAGTACAGTTCCAGCAGTACTATGCTGGACACTGAAAACAGTATGTGTCACAGCTGTGATATGGGATTTGGTTCATTTCAGGAGTGCTCTGGATGTTTATGATTTTGACAGTTTTCTGCCACTGACCACAGAACTTAGACTCACATGAGGTGCACCTTGCAAATTCAGCACAGTTTATGAACCTTGCAGATTCCTTTTGGCAACCAGTTTTCCAGTGTTTTTGGTGGGTATCTCTTCAATCCTTGTGCATGAGCACACCACTATTTTAAACCAAATGCTGTGTGAGCTAATGACAATTTTTTAAGAGTGTTCTTTTATTCTTCTGTTAATAGCCCTGGATGAAACTTACTAAGAATTTGTCATGCTTTGCCTGATATTATGCTCTCCTTACTCTTGAAGCACACATTTCCTGTCCTTCAGAAAAGTGTCAGCTTCCCCTAAAGATCTACCTGCCTGGATAGAGGAATGTCTGCAACCTTAGGGGATGAGGAACTAAAAGAGCACAGGAGGAACCCTGCACTCTTGACTGGCAGTTGGTCACTTTCTTTTGAGATGTTGGCTTGAGACCCCATCCGCTGACACAGGAACTGAAATTGGTTGTTGCTTCTAATGTCAGTGGCCTAACCACTGCACAGTCTTATAGGTGAAGGCTCTTATTTCCTTATCTGTCCTAAAAAAGAGTGATCTCCACTCATTGTTTCCAGGCTTCCAGGCTGCGGCATTAAGGCATTGCTGGTTTCCATGATTTTAGTCGGTCAGTCTGTCCTAATTGATTATCTTTACCAACGCCATGTAAATGACATGCATTTTTTGAAAAAGTAGGTTCTGGGATGGAGCAGCCTCACAGGTGGAGAGGCAAGTTCACTCAAGCTAACAGTCGGATTTTTCATACACTAAAGGAAGAGGAGGAGTTAGTGACAGATCAAAGGAGAGACAAAAATATTGGTTTTCGTATTCTGTCATTTCTGGTGATGACAAAGTGAAGAGAAACCACAAATATCCAGTGCAGACGGCACCCAAATGCAGTGAACTTCCTTACCAGCCGAATGCAATAGGTTGCTCTCGTTGAGCCAACAAAGGACAAACATGCCTTGAACAAAGAGATTAGATGTAAACTGGTCATTAATACCAATATACCCAGCCTGTGAGAAATCTGAGTGAACTGGAAAACAGTTACAACTGGGGAATCCACCATGTTGCATGATGTCAGTAGAGGATGCACGTGCATAAGCTTTGGAAGATCAGTTCCCCTTATCTCTCCACATCCTTTTGTCTTTGTTCTAGAGCTGCTCAGGGCTAATCAGAGAAGTAAGGACTTTTTCTGTTGCTATATGTGTGGATTATAAAGCTTATGTTTTATTAAAGTTTTAGAAATTACAGATGGAATGGTAGTATAAGCATTTATATCACTCGCTGTCAGATTGTCTCATTTTGCTTTAGGAGACCTCTACTACGTGATACAGGTGAGTCCTGGTTTCTGCTGGTTTGTGTCTTCACTGGAACTGGATTTTTATTTGTATGGTTTTAGCAATGTATTCACACCTTGTAGTTTGCACCCACAGATAAATAATGTTATCTTGGTAACAGAGGTACTATCAGTCCCATGTGGACTATTACCATCTAAAGCTTTTATCCACCATGTAAAAAATACTCTTCCTCTAAATGAGGAAATAAAAATTGATTTTGATAGTTATTCTTTCCATACACAATTTGTTACACAATTTGTTAATTCTGGTGTGATTTTTGTGCTCTATATCTCTTTTTTTAAACTTTTCCTGATTTCATGCCTGACTTTGTTTAATACTAGTAAATGATTTACTGAAGCTTTACAAGTGATATGTCATTTGCCAGAGAGTCTGTTTGAGCTGACTGCTGTCCCCAAATTTAATACAATATTGTGTTATATTTAATATGAATATTGATGCAAAGTTAATGCAGATAGACTCCACATCTAATCCCATGCTCCCTCACTAAAGTTCACTGTCAGAAACAGCAAGTTACTTCTTTGATTTCAGTGCTGGATATGCAGTATTTATGAGGAGTTGCAGTTAATCAGCTTTACTTTGGATCTCATTACTCCAGTGCACTTTAAAAGAGTTTCTGTAACTGAATTTGTTTCAACATTGTTGCCAGACCCCACTCTGACAAATCTGACTTTGGGCTTTGGCATATTTCGCTTATGGCTTACCCCATAACAGCTACACCAGCTTCTTGAAGCTGCAGAACATAATCAACATCTTCCATGTTGTACCTGTACAGGACAACACAAACAGTGATCACAGTTGTTAACACCCACAATAGACAGAGCAGTATTCGGCCATTTCACTTTTATTCTGTATGTCTGCAAAATCTGGCTTGAATGCACTATTAGACTGCAATTGGTGTGACTAGCAACTAATATAAAATAGCAGGATAGAAGTCATCACTGGACTTCAAAGGTCTTAACAGGTTATGGTTGGAAGGTAGTCTATCTCCTTACTTAATTTGTTGCCATATCTTCTGAGATTTGCTGAAATATTCAGCAACCTCTAATCTTGACATGTTACTCTCCTCTGATTTTTTGGTCATATGTCATTTTTTTAATTTCTGTCCATTTATGGGTCTTTCTGATCATGAAATCATAAGCTTATGTAGTGGTTTGGGTTGGAAGGGACCTTAAATATCATGTAATTCCAATTATGGGCAGGGACAAATATCTCCCTTTTGCATTTAGATATGTGTGCCCAGGTAAACAGGGTTTTGATGTGTAATAAAGACGGGTTTAAATCATTTTAGTCCTTGTCATAGTTTAAACGACAGGATATGATTTCAATATGAGGCTTACAAGACTACAAGAACTGAATAAAAAGATAGAAAACTTTAATTTGGGAAATACAGATATATATATACATATCTGGGTTGAGGTTTCCCAGAATGAGATGGAAGGGTTACCAAGGAAATCCCAGGGGCTTGGGGACCCCGGGGGAAGTGGAGCCCCTGGGGAAAGAACAAGGGGGATAGGAGAGGGTGGAGTTGTTGCTGGCAAATCCGGAGAGCTGAGGAGAAGTTGTTGGGTCGCTGCTACCAAGGCGTTGCGTGCTGCTGAGATGGTTCAAGCAGCTGCAAAGGTGTCTAGGGTGTTGCAGGCTGGCAGAGGCTACTTGGAGGTTGTGGCAAAGATGGTGGTGGTAAGCAGAGTGGCACAGGTCCTCTTTCCAGCTCTGCGCGGTCCCAAGAGAGCCAGAAAAACTGGCAGCAGCCTTTTTATACAGTTTCAGTCCAGTCTCAGAGTCCTCCACTCCTGCACATGGGCAATCATCCATCCCCGCCTCCTGTTCCCACCCTGGAAGGCATGGTCTGCGTTTCCATTGGTCCATCTGGCAGTTCTACCTCCTCCCGTTCCCACCAGCGGGAAAAGTTCTCTGTTTTGTTAGCTGCATCGTCTCAAAATGGTGATGCAGCCCCACGGGGCCACCCTCACCGCCTTCACCATCATGGGGAAAACTGGGACTCAGGTAGGCAGTGCCCATGGCATGCTGGGTGGCATCGGGAATCATGGCATCATGGCAGAATCATGGCAGCAGGCACGCCGTAGTCAGCAGGGGCATAGTCGGTGGCGCAGGGGCCACGACAGTGGTGACAGGAGACAGCTCAGGGGACGTGCCTGCTCTGTGGTGGAGGCGGCTTGCAGGGGTGTGGGGGCTGTGGCACTGGTGCAAGGGCTGGTGGTGGCAGCCCACAGTGTTGGCGATCAGGGCATTGAGGCTGTGGTGTAGCAGCTTGGGGAAAAGTTGGAACCAAGCTGCAGGGCTTTCGGTTTCAGCAGCAGCCGTGTTGGCAGTCAGGGCGGTGGGGCCACGGTGCAGCAGTCAGCAAACGGGACATGTCCCCACCGCTCCGAACACACACACAGGCAGGGAGTGAGGCATCTCCCCCAGCTGGGGCACCTGCCAGCTCCAGCTCCTGCACTCGGCAGACGCCAGCACGGCACAGAGCAGCACCATGCTCTGCGGTGAGGGTAGTCCATTTCTCAGATACAAATAAAAGTTTTTAAAATGTTTGACTGAACCATAACAGTCCTCTTGCTCTGCTAGCTTCAGACTCATTGAAAATGGTTGCCTGGATATGCTTCAGCATGTGGTTTATAGATTATGTTTGATGTAGATTAGGCACAGGTTTAAAATCTGTTAAAATAAATTGAGCATTGTACAACCATTTTCAAAAGATCAGGCTTTTATGAGTTGCTTTCTTAAATCTAACTGTCCAAGGATAATTTTGTTTATATTTTCACTAAACATGAAAGCTTATATTGGTTAAGTGTGCAGCTCAATGGCAATTTATATTGTGGCAAAAATCAGTAGATATTCCTTTGTGGTGTTTCAGTATGGGAAACAAATACCCATCAAGAAAACTTGCCTGTTCCTGTTGGGTTTGGTCTTTTTTTTTTCCCCTTGGACTCAGCATTGCATCTCTCCCATCAATCCAATGTACACAGGTGAATTTCAAGAGTGAAACCTCTTTCCTGGGCATCAGGCAGTCACTTCTCTGCAACAGTGTCCATCCCAAAGCAATGGGCAGAGGAGAGGAGTTTCCTCCTCCTCACCTCATGGATGCTTTGTCTTAGGAGAACTCTTGACTGTTCCCATGAAGGGGAGGCAAGTAGATCCTTCTGGGTACACCATCAGGTATGCTTCTCTGGCTTCCAGCCTCTGCCCTTTGCTGCTCCAGCAAAAATCCCACCCTGCAGTCCCTCATGATGACTGAGCATTGTAGATCTGGGGAGAAAAATGCTTGAAAACATTTCAGCAAAGCAGAATAACATGCAGCAAGCTACTTGCCTCCACGAAACCGAGCATGGGTTTAATTATCCTTTAAACCAAATAAAACACTTTAAAAGAGATGAAGAATGACTGAGAGGGAGTGAGAGAAGCCTAATGGTAAATTTAAAGCTGAACAAGAGAAAAAAAAATTATACAAGGATTTCACAAGAAATGACACTTGGATGGTATTGTGGAAATCTTTTTCTTTCAAGACTATCTTACGATTAACTATGGGAGTAACACATCAAAGCTGCACTGACTTCAAAGTTTAGAACCACTTACAGCTTCCAGCTATTACTAAAACCTACCACTTCACCCTGCCAGCAGCTCAGCTGCCTCTTTAAGTTACACCCATCTACTTCCTGCCTTCTGATTTTGAGAAGGTAAGGTTAAAAAAAAAAAAAAGTCAGAAAAACTTGTAAATTAAATATAGCTGTTCACACTGAAGCGATGTCAGAATCAGAGGAAAAAGACAAAAGAAGGCATTAAGACATTAAAGATGTCGCACAAGCTTATAGTGATTTACATATGCATACTGGTTTGGCTAACTCTAACAAAGCTGTCTCCTTTGTGGAAGTTCCCTGAGTGACTTTTACCCCTGTGTAATGGCCCCTGAACAAGATGTGCAAGCCATGTACACCATTATTGAGGTCCAGATGTTACCTGTAGCTTGGCACAAGCAGCAGTGCCTTGGGACTCCAGAATATCCTCTTGTATATAATATATATAATTACATCCCATTCTTGTTCCATAGGAACAGTCCACATGCTTTAATCTGCCGAGATACCTGCTTGTGCACCTCAGAACAGTATGCCAATGTGGGACAATGGTGACCATTTATTGCCGCAGTATTACTGATTCTTTTGTATTAGTGTAGAGACATTTGGGCTAAATTTCGTATATGTTATAATTTGGGTGTTCCTGAAACAACTTAATTGTAGTAGCATAGGGATGTGCTACATTCTCCAAACTGATACAAGAAGCCCAAAATCTACCAAAATGGTAATTTATTGCAGTATTAATATTGTGCAACACTTAAAATCGGTACATTGTTATTTTCTGTTTGGGAGGTTTTTGCGCATGATTTTTTAAATGGTACATTAATCTCTGAATAAAATTTGTCTTGCAAATGACATATTAATAGAAAGTTAGGAACATGTGTGGTCTCTCAGTGCATTTTACATAACAGTTTGTATGTTTGGTACAGATCAATGACATGCTCTCTAAAGCTAAATGCCATTACTCCATTTACATACGCTCATTGCAATGAAGAAGAAATTACCACTGAAAGAGACAATCATTAAAGAAAATTTCTTTGCTTCTTTCCTTCATGTCTTACATTTTGAAAATGCCTTTGTGAGTGTTTAAAGTTGATTCTTTTTCTCCTTTATTTCTTCTCCTTACAAGGGAGGATTTTGGCAGCAGTGAAGATGCTGGTGGCTTCTGCCAGCTGAGCTGAAACAGCAGAGGTAGCCCCATATGGTGCCGACCTGCTGTTTGTGGCCACTCTGTCCCGTCAGGGGGTTGTCTTATCCTCACCCAAACACACAAATTATGCTTCTGCATCAAACATGTGGCAGATCTCAGTACAGAAATGGGAAGACAATAGGCTGTTTTGCCTGAATGGTGGTTGCCACGGGGTGTAAATAATTGAATTATTGTGTAGCACAGTCAGTTGACAAAAAGAGTGTTATCTTCTAAAGAGTTGATGCATGAAGAAAGTGTAGAGAGACTTACTGTTAAATCTGCAATATGTATGACTAGTGTATGTTGTCTCTGAATAACATGCAAAGGGCAAGAGGGAGGACCTTCCTGACTGACTGATGCAATCAAAATGTCAGATTATTTGAAATAAATTGCTATTTTAGACTAAGGTATGACTCCACCAATTTATATCTTTCACTATGTGTACGAGAGACTGGAATATTAGTGGTTAATGACTCAAAACAGTCTGCCATTTGCAGAGGCAGCAGAATGCTTTGCTGAGGCCCGGTTTGCACCCTGCGTGGAGTAGGAGTAGAGTTTTCTTTGTGCTGGGTTTTGAGTCAGAAAAGGGAGAAGGCCGATAAGAGAAGCAGGCCCTGCAGAGGCAGGACAGTGTTCTTTATCATGCATGTCCTCCTTTTCACAGTTGGCTTAGTTGTAGAACTCCTCCCCAACACCCACCACCTCCATTTACATTGACAAATGGGACATTCACACATTGTCATGGTTTTGCCCTGCATTTTGAAACTNACTGCCGCCTGCCCCACCCCAGCCCGCCAGGAGCTGCCTGGCACAGCCGCAGCCCCGCACCCCACAACGGCCCCCGTGTGCCCCCACGGGAGCCCTGCGACGCCCCCGCATGGCTCCGGTTCGGTGGTAGGGAGTCGCTGCACCTCGGGATCGGTCCGGGGGGAGCCCCTCGCCCTGCCGCCCGGCCATGGGTGCCTGCCTCCTGTCTTTGCAGTCCCCAGCCCCGGTTGCCCTCCAGGCCGCGGTGCAGGGGAGGGGATGGAGCTGGTGTGGAGGGCCTCAGACCACGCTGCGCTCCCCTCAGCTCGGTGAGGGTCAGGGCCGGCTGGAGCTGCCCGGCTGCACTGAGCCGGGCGTCCGTTCCCACACCCCCACAGTGAATGCCAGGCCCCCGCACCCCAGGGGCCGCTGCTGCCACGGAGCGCTGCTGCTGTTGGGATGCGGGTTGCCAACCCACCCCCCTTTTCCCCTGCCCTGGCCTTTGCCCATCCCGGCCCCGGTCTGGCGGCGGGGTAGGGGGGTGTGGTAGGGGCTGCCGGTCCCCGCAGCCCCAGCCGTGGGACTGCTCGGGGACAGCATGTGGTAGCCCAGAGGAGAGGCGGCCGCCAAGGTGGCCATCGCACATGGCATGAAGACACAGAACTCTACCCACTGAACAAACCCTTGAAGTGGGCAGGAACAGTGGCGATCCAATGGAAGATCCCCGGGGCGGGGAGAAGGGACTAGACAAGACGTTTGCACATGCACAAGGTGCACAGAACTCTGGGGCTAGATGAACAGTATAAACTTGCTGCCCTCCCAGCCTCATGGTTCTTTTGGGATCACGTCAAGCCAGGAGGAGGACGTGACTTCACCGCCACCATCTTGACAGGACCTCAACTCTTGGAGTTGAGACCAGGACCTTGTGCCGCTGTGCTCCTGTTCACTGCCACCTTTTCTGACAGGACCTCAAGATCATTCCAACAACAGGCAGCACAGACCCTAGCCATCGGCTTGACCTCTCCAACACTGCTTGTCTCTGGTCGGCTAGAAAACTGCCC
>WEIV01026250.1:0-21293 GCA_013390005.1 Calyptomena viridis | reverse complement strand
CTGAACAAACCCTTGAAGTGGGCAGGAACAGTGGCGATCCAATGGAAGATCCCCGGGGCGGGGAGAAGGGACTAGACAAGACGTTTGCACATGCACAAGGTGCACAGAACTCTGGGGCTAGATGAACAGTATAAACTTGCTGCCCTCCCAGCCTCATGGTTCTTTTGGGATCACGTCAAGCCAGGAGGAGGACGTGACTTCACCGCCACCATCTTGACAGGACCTCAACTCTTGGAGTTGAGACCAGGACCTTGTGCCGCTGTGCTCCTGTTCACTGCCACCTTTTCTGACAGGACCTCAAGATCATTCCAACAACAGGCAGCACAGACCCTAGCCATCGGCTTGACCTCTCCAACACTGCTTGTCTCTGGTCGGCTAGAAAACTGCCCTATCCTTTTTTCCCTTACTATTCCCTCCCCCTCCACCCTTCCACGGCACCCCCACCAGACTTCCCTGGGGCTCCCTCTTCGGTCCCCCGGGATCTCTCCTTGGCTAAACCAAATCCTACCCCCCCAGGGGCCCATTCACCTCAGGATGTCTCGCCCNATGTGCATAAATAAGGTTACTTAACTATATATATATAGATATTAAATATACATATATATTTCTTTCCAATAAAAGTTTTTCTCTCTTTATATTCAGTCAAATCTCATAGCTTCTATATTAAACTATTTCCTGTCCCCTAAACGGTGACACACATGTAGGCCTGAAGGTATTCATCCTTTCTGCTGGGGCATGATTGGCTCAACTATTNAACTCCATCCACCTCAACCCCCTTTTTCTCCTGCCATGCGTTCCTCTTCCCCCTCCAGCACCCTCTCTGGCCACCAGGAGTCACTGCAACCTCAAACTGCCCCTGCCCCCCTACCCCCCACTGGTCGTAGCTGTCTGCTGCAGGCCAAGAGCTTGACATCCTCTCACTGAGAAGGACTGGTTTTTTCTTTGTTTCCTGGCTGTTTGCTGTTCTTATGCATCATTAATATTCAATTTAATTTACTGTTTATATGTGCATAAATAAGGTTACTTAACTATATATATATAGATATTAAATATACATATATATTTCTTTCCAATAAAAGTTTTTCTCTCTTTATATTCAGTCAAATCTCATAGCTTCTATATTAAACTATTTCCTGTCCCCTAAACGGTGACACACATGTAGGCCTGAAGGTATTCATCCTTTCTGCTGGGGCATGATTGGCTCAACTATTCTGGTGTGAGAGGCAGCTGTCATGTCTTAGAAGGTGTCATAAATCATCAAAGACCCCTGAAGTGCCCACAGACTCATTTCTGAGGCCTTCCACCAAAGGACTGCATATAATACACAGTATTATATGAGACAGTGTAAAACTCTCCCCCACAGAGGAGGTGCCTGGGCATTCAAGGTAAACCTAAACATGTATTAACTCATTGAACTTTGTGTTTTATGGGCTTTGCCCCACTCTGACAGACCAAGACAGCAACCATCGTTTTGATCAAGGGACATACAATCAAGTCTTGTCACTGGATCCATGGACAGTGATATCTTTCTACACTTATTCTTTTATTCTCTTTCTTTTCTTTATACATTTTCTTAAGTGTTATTTTTATGCTTTTATATTGCTATATTACTATAGATAATAATAACCAAAACATCTACATGCATGCTTTCCATTTCAAACAAATTGTTCTAAAATAAACCCTACATATATATATTTATAAACACCAATCAGTTAGTGTAATTTCATGCTAATACACCCCAAGATATCTATTAACAAGAACCTAGGTCATTCTCACCTTCTGGCGTGGGTCAGAACAGTGTGATAGGTTTTTTCTCTTCTTAAAGAATGCATTTCTCTCAAACTGTGCAAACTAGTAACAGCACAGTCATGTGAAGTTCACTGAAAATATAAGAGGACATCATGTTTCCTGCCCTTATGTTAAATTTGGTATATTGATTTTTTTGCACAGCTTGCAGCCTAGAATTTTGATCTATGGCAAGGCAGGCTAATCACATACAAATTCTTGAAGTACTGCTGGATTAGCAGGAACTGACAAGTGTGCAAGTATGGAGACTTAGCTTCTGTAACTTTTCATTTATGACTTAGTCAATTGAAATAACAAGTTTGGGTTTTATTATCTGTGAATAAATATGAAAAAATAATATGCAGGAGCTATTGTTTCACATGCTTACTTGTTTTCACAACATAAAGGCTCTGTGAGTTAGGTACAGTATGCGAGTAGAGCTGGGAGTTGAAGTTAAGGATCAAATATGTAAAGAGTCAACAAATATTTTTTAGATTAGTGCAGAAATTTCAGGACGGCATAGCGAGGTTCTTAACTTGCCAGTTTTTATCTAAATTTCCCATTACTTTTCTTTATATGTTCTTTGCCTGTTTAATCTTTTGTTCTCTTCATGTTCGAAGATGGCAAGAATATGGAAGCAACCGGCAGTGCAGCCCACATTTAAATTTAGTTAGTATGGCCATGTGGGAAGCATTCTTCTGACATCAGGCTGCCTCGCTCCTCTGTCTACACTATTAAAACCTCCTTAAATACCTCCAGTATAGCATTCACTTTGCTTGACTTTGAAAACCTGTGACCCACAACTCTGCTGAGTGGGTTACATGTGGTTTCTTAGAAATGCTAATGTGTTCTCTGTCGTGTTTATGAAGTTATCTGTTTGCTGTTCTGCAAGTCTGGAATCAAAATGATAAAATGACTGATAGGAAGACAGAGATATTTGGGGATTTAAAGTCATTGCCATTCACCTTTTGCAAGCTTTTCCATCCTCCCCCCCAGAAAAAAAGAATAATTAATTCAAGAAGTTATTTTAAGGGAAGCAAACTTGACGTTATTCCTGAAGAACCTCTTAAATGTGATCTCACTGAGTCACTCAAGAAGAGGATATGGATGAATGAGTGGTTTATCACTCAGTTTATAGGTAACTAATCTATTCAAAATGTTTTAAATTAATTAAAACCTGGCTTGATCATCTAAAGAAAATGGTCAAAACAGAGAAGAAAGTGCCATGGTTTGTGTTAGGTGATACTGTGCCCTGATTGTCTAAATTGATTACACAGACCCACTGAAGCCCCAGGCAAAGGTGATTTTAGCTATCATCAGCTTCTTAACCTTTTGAGATCTAACATAAACACTACCTAGTTAATTATGTTGCTCTGCTACATACAACAAAATGCGAAAGTAAAAGTGTAGAACTGAAGTAACACATATTGTGACAAGATCACTTCAGTGGATTACAGCCCTCTGTGTTTTATCTGCACTCACTGATTTCTTTCGTAAAAATTACAAATCGGCTATGAACAAGGAGCACAGGTTTATCAATTTCAGGCTGCATTGCTCGCTTATGTTGCTGCCTCATCTCAAATTTCTCTTATATACAGAAGGGATTACCTACTGTGGGCTGATCTGCTATGGTGGTGGATCTGCTATTTTTTAATTATTTAGGATTAATTTAGTTCTAATTACTTACTTGTAATAAAGCATGCTTGCTCCCTTCCTCTATGAAAAGCATCTTCCAGAAACTTTTATAATCTCTATTGTAAGAAACACCATGTCCGTATGAGACATCTGTCTCTAGACAAGATAAATGAGATGAGTTTTCTTTTCAGATTTTGCATATGCATATATGGGCAAGAAGCAAAATCTGAGTCACAAAAGCTGGGTCTTTGCAGAATCTGTATATCCTACCTTCCGGTGTGCTTTGGTTCATATGCTTCCTATGGTTTGCCAGAAAAGTTGCATTTCCATGAGCTTCAAAACCTTTAGGAGATTTCTAAGCCAATGGGCTTTCAGTGCATTCTGAATTTTCCTGACCTATGCTGATCCCTGGTGTCTGTGTAAGGAAACCTTGAACTACTCATCTTGTATACATGCTACTTTTACATACTTGCTTGGAGGTAGCATGTTTCCTCTGGCTTTTTTTTTCTACACATCTACACAAGAGATGTGTAGAAAGTACATCTCTTTTACTTTCTGTCTCACTGCTCAGAGTAGCACCTGTAATGTCTTATCATTATGAGCAACAATACCACAGGTGTTGCAGGGAAGGCTTGTGCTGCTCGTGTACTCCACTTTTTCTCAGGGTATGTTGTGGAACTGAACCACCAGGTCTCAGGATCTTCAATGCCTTCAGCCCACCTGTTTCCCATTAAAATTGTAGTGATGCACTGTGAAAGCTGATAGATTAGCAGGGATATAGTTATACCAGGTAGATAGATGATCCCTCACTTAATTCAGATACTTACTTTATTAACTAAGATAAAATAATAAAGCCATAATGACTAGAGTTAATAAAGCAATTATACTAAAAAAATCCCACTAATGACTAAACAACTACAACAAATAATGACACACTTGCACACATAAAAATCTTGTTGAATATATAGATATATACAAAGACCTATAAAAGTTATAAAGAAATTCAGAGTTGGTTTTCTTGCAGGCACTGACTGGACATACACATATTCATTCATGGCAAAATTAGTGTGTTATGCAGAATTTGGGTAGACTTCTAACTTTCGAGCATCAGAGAGGTGGCAGATTGTTTTAGCTGACTCTGAGCATGGATGTGAATGGATTCAAGAGTTGTGGACAGGAATGAGAAATCATTTGTGAGTTGCTGAACAAATTAGTGATACAGTCTTCATCTCAGGCTTCATGGCTTTCTCCAGGAAATGAGTGTACATAAAGAAACTGAGACTGACTGTGACCCTTTGGATTTCTTGCAAACCCTTTGGCATTTCAGCCTCGAGTTCTGATGGCCCTTCACAGCCTGCCAGCTGTATGCACAGCTTGGTAACTTCTGACTGTGCCCTGCATTTCCAGTAAGAGACATGTAAAAGATGTTCTGCAGGCACAGGGGACTTCATCTGTTGGTTGCAAATAAGTTTTTTTCCAAGGTTTCACATGGACTGCATTCTGCCCCTATAGCCACCATGTAACACTTTCTCCAACCCGCTCTAGCCATTCTCATCTCTTGCTTTTGATTCATAGATGGTAAAACAATTAATTTCAAGCACTGGTTGTGTAGATCACCTTGGCATTGGTTGTGTTTCCTGAACTGATAGAAAACTTCATTTTTAGCAAAACTGGACATGATTGTTCTGCAGCAATGGTCTGTTGCTTCATCTTTTCCTCCAATAAAAAGAAGCAGGATCAGATTCTATCATCTGGTCCAGCTATTGGTGATGGGAGGAAAAGACTGCTGAAAGAAAACCCATCAGTGTCTATATTTACAACTAGGTGTCCTCATGCCTCCTTATTTCCTCAATACATTCCAGTTATAAGGGAGTTTTATGCCAAGTTTCTGCCTTTTGAGTTCCTGCTTTGCTACAGAATTATTATCTGGGGACTGTTCAGGTTCAGCTAATTGCTGTGGGTAGTACAAGGCAATGAACAGCAACAGAATTAGAGCAATGTCTTTGCCCTCCAAAAGGAAACTTTGGGGTCCCTTGCACAGAATATAATTTCTGGAGCACATGGCGCAAGCTCTGGAGTTTGGCTGTGTATTAATGAGTTGGGTAGCTCTATGGTTACTCACAAAGGAAATTAAAGACTTTGTTTCTGGATATACTCAGAAGCAAGGGAAAGCAGTGCTGCACCAGTACTGCTCATATCTTGACCCTGGCAGCAGCTATTTTCCAGTCCCTCTTTCAGGATCAGCTTTTCTTCCTATCAACTGCCACTGACTGCTGAAAGTAACCGTGTGCCACTTAGTACTGAGATCACAGCAATAGCAGATTTTGATCCAGACCTAGCAGATGTGGGACCTTGAAGAAGAGGAGTGAGGTTTGTGCAAGGGTGAGTTTATTAGGGCTGTACAAAGAAGAATCACAGGAGTCAAATAATATTTGTTCTTGCCTGCTAAAGAATAAGTTGCTTTGCAGCAGCAGATAGACTGTTGGTAAGTCAGCTTATCAAATCAGTTGATAAGTCAATTAACTTTTCTGCATTACTGCAGAAAAGACAAACCTTTTGCCAAAATGTCTAAATAAACCTATAGCTTACTATAGGTGAGGCTTCAGCTGGGAGCCTCTGTATTCTGATGGGCAGTATGATAATGAAAAAGGAGAATGAACTAGAGAACCTGCAAAAGAAAGCAGTAAAAGTGATGAGAAATCTAGAAAATGCGGCCTTCAGGAAAAGGGTAAAAAAACCTGAGAAGTTTTAACCTAAAAAAAGAGGATGAAAGAACATGGTGGAAATCATTGGGTGTGTGAAAGAGTGTTGCAAAGAAGAAAGGAACAGTCTGTTGTCCATATGCCTAGTGAATAGTACAAAAAGGGATAAAATTAAATCACAGCAGGAGACGTTTGGATTAGACACCAAGAGAAACTTTCTACTGGTATGTCTGGAGGATATTGCCTTTAGGTTCTCTATCACTGCGGGGGTGATTAAGGACAGGGGAGACAGATGTTTGCCAGAAAGAATGTAGGTGCAGCAGATCTTTAGGGCATCTCTATCATACCTGCTTGTCCATAACTGTATAAATGGGCAGAGAAAAAGAAAGCTAACTGACTGAAAATCCAGATGACACAGATTCTCAGCTTCATAGTTTTTTAACTGTTTTCGTAATTTTGAACACGTTCTTGCTTTATTAAAAATAAACACTGTACAGTACATACAAATTATTTAAGTAATGTGTAATAGAAATATTTTTTTAATATTGCACAGTTTTAGTTTTGCTTTCTGGCAGGTGTGTTGGGTGACATTATTGATGATGTTTATCAAAATACAGAGGACTGACAGTTATTGGTAACAGTGTCCTCCCTAGTCTGACATACAGTAGGAAAAGAAAGTCTGTTAGGAAGTGTTAACCAGGAAGATACTATGCTTGTCATTGCTTTTGATGTGCACAGTGTCCCCAGTCAGGGAGTAAAACAAATATACCGCATTGCTGAGGTGATCAGGTAATAACAAATAAGTCATAGTAAAGTGTTTATGAACAATGCCTTTATGAACTCACTGAATATATTCATACAGCAAACAGCTTGAAATCTGGATTGCTCTGTGAATTTGCTAACAAGAAAAAGAAAGGATGCATGCAGCTGATGTAACTTATTAGAAGTAAACAAACCCACAGTAAAACATGGAAGAGTAAGAAATGAAGTCTGCCTTTTATTCATGTTAGCTCCAGAACATCCTCAGGAAAGTGATTTGCAATAAATGAAATTAGTGAAATAATTTGTCCAGATCAGTTTGTTCCTGATCTTACAGCTTGTAAATAATTCTTTGCTGAGAACACTACCTTTAGCAGGCATTGTGTGGGCTGTGGCCACCTTAATTTCCACCCTCTTTCCAGGAAAGAAAGAAGCAAAATGCCTTTACATTTGCAACATTTTCCAGGGAGTGGATTGGATTAATGATATCACTAGGGGAAAAAAAATATATAAACCAGATCAAAACAGTACCTTGCAAACCTTTAATTTTTTTTTTTTTTATCTTCCATGAGGTCAGATCCCCAAACTCTTGGGAATCTGAACAGTGGGGATGCTGTAGTAAATGTTCAAAGAGAAAACTCCAGATTGGAGATTTCTTTAATATTACTGTACAAAATCACCAGCCATGCTTGAAAATAGTAGTTCTTAACAGAACACGCACTCTCAGACTGTGACTTTTAGCTGCAGGGGGCAGAATACGTGCTTTAGTGCCAGAAGCTGTTTTGGTGTGGGTTTTTTATTGTGTTTGTGTCACACTTTTTTAAAATATGTTTTTATATTTTAAGCTCTAAGAATTTATGCATCTATAATTGATTCTTTGTATTATATATAGACTGATGAGATACTCAGTACACACAGTGACATTTTAATTCACTTGGAAAGAAGGTTCTTTCTATTTTAAGATTAAATAAGGGAAAGCATTTTGACACTACAGGGTTTGCATGTGGTTGCTTTGTTAATTAAAAATATGCATCCTTCACTCAGCCATGAGGGATTTAATGAATCAGTCCAGAAACTTCTGGGCACACGGAGTTTGCGTCACTGTTGGTGTCACTGGGACACGAGGATTCTGAGTGCTTTTTTTAGGAGATGTCTAGCATCTTCTTGTGTTTGACTATTAGTTCTCCAGCTGCACTAAGAGATCACCCAGGATCCTCTGCTCCTTTTCTGAAGCTTCACTGAAATTATGCGGTTACAGAGGTCATCAGCACATTTCTCTCTGCCTTTTTGGGTTGTCCCAAGTAATTGCCTTGGTAGCAGCTGACCACCTTCTCTCCACCAAGGGATAGAGAGGCATATCCGTGTTCCTGCAAGATGACAACCTTAAACTACAAAAAAGATGCATTTGTGTTAATGTGCTGGATATGTAAATTTCTGCCAATTCCACCTCAGGGGTTGTCGTTCAGCGGAGAGGCAGGACAAGCAGCAGAGAGCAGCAGCACTTCAAACCCCTGCAGCTGAGTCTGAAGGAAACTTGTGTGCTGGACCCCTGAAATATGCTCCCCCGCCTGAAGCAGTTTTCAGAGCATGTGTAGTCATATTGTCAGAGTACATAAAAAAGCTTGTTCTGAGACTGCCTGTTCTGCATGTGTTTGGAGAACAAGGTATTTCAATTTCTGGGATTATAAACTGATGTATAGTTGTTTAAAGTACAGACATAGTAGAAATACCATTTGCAAGGTTATCAATCTCTTTAAATTTGTTTTTACAGTTAAATTTATAACTGTCTTCTTATTTAGTTTATTGGTCTTTGGGGCTTGGTAGTTTTTTTGATCTGAAGATGGTTGAAGACTAAAAGCTGGACAGTCTCTAGACAAGGCTGTGTCAATGCAGAACTTCTCTGCCATGCAGTTCCTTGTCTACAGGGGTCTCTGCCTGATTTGGGAAGTTGCTTGCCCTTTGCTAAAACATTCCATATTTAGAGGCAGTTTTGTTTCTTACTCCTTCCCAAGATCTCAAGGTACAGACAAAGTACTGCCTGCTGTAGGTGTTCAACAAAAAACACTTAACATCCTGCAGTTGAAGAACAGTTTCTTTTGTTGGATCAGGTCATCCAGAGGCACATCAGTGCTGAGCTTGTCTCTCCTCCTTCCACATGCCACTTTTTGGTAGAACTAGTCTGCTTGCCCTGTTTAAATATCTCAAAGTGGGCAATTAATAGTAACAAATATCAAGGCTGAATGGGACTACTGAACCCCACTAGGACAGCAGAACCAAAAATGTGAGGTCGGTGCTGAAAGACTTTTCCAGAGGGTTGTGGGGTGGTTAGTGGCACAGGGCTTTTGGACATGACACACCACTGGAAAATCTTCAGCGTGTGGGATGCATGGAGGTAGTATTAACTTAGCTCCATTCATGCAGTGACTTCATAAGAGGATTTAGGGACTGGAGCTGCACCTTGGTGGTGGATGTTGTGTTGAATGCTGCACAGCTACCACATCTCTTTTGCTTAATTGTGTGCTCCAGGTCACTCAGCATGCTTTGTCCTTGGTTATTCCTCTTTCAGGTAATTTTTCCTCACTGGCCACATGAGCCAGGTTGGGCTGTGGAATTGGTGAGTTGGATCTCAGCAGGAAGAGGGTTTAAACAGAAAAAATAAAATTATGTGATTTAAACAGAAAAAATAAAATTCAAATAATCCATTTGTGTGATTTTTTTTGTCATTCCCTAAAGCTGTCTGCCCACTATTGTCGTCTTAGGTGAATCCTGGCTGTAATAGAAAAATGACAAAGTAATTAAACCTTCTTGAATGAGAAAGGTCAGGAGGAAATCCAGTCTAACCAGGGGGATATATCTTAAGCTATTATAATACTGAAGCATGAAAATGCAAGCCTGGGAGGGGCCTCAGGTGACATATCCCTCTGCTAGGCACCAGAATGATAAAGCTATAGCTCCACTGTTGGGTGCTCTTTTGTACACATGCGTGTGTATAGGCTCTGTCTGTGTGAGTGTGGAGTGATGAAAATGTCTGGATGGTGCAACAGGTTCCATGTGCTGGTACAGACTTCTTGGAGCAGAGGCCTTAAGGACCCCATCCGTGGTGTCTCCTTGCAGGAGTCCACTTAATTTCAGTTTTCCAAATACTCCTATGTAGTTTAACCAGCCTTTCTGCACACCAAGGAAAAAGGAGGTTTTGCACTAGCCCAAAGCTCACAAGAGCCAACAACAACCATGTGTGTCACCCACAACCATGTGTGTCACCCACAGCAAACAACCATTTGGACAGTGTAACTCAGTCATCAGTATTGGTGCCTTCTGAAAATAAACCTCATCCTTTAGAGGTACTGCATCACAGCCTTCTGGACCTAGGTGGGAACTAGGTTGTCTGAAGGTATCCCTTAATTTCTCCATGTTTTGCTTCCCCCTCCTTAAAGCAAGGGTGCCACTTCTCTCTTGTTGTAGTAAGTATTATTCTGGTGGTGAAACATTCAGACTATATGGCAATGAAGGCCTATGTATGCCTAAGGTAGAAAGACCCAGAGTGCAGAACGTGTCTTTATTTTTTCTGAGATGTTTATTTCAGAAGGAGGAACTACATTCAGAAGATGGCTCTTAGCAAAATCTTGTCCAGCTGCTATGGAAACATCAGCTGAAGTTTAATGGATAGTGATAAAGAATAGTGGTATCAAGTTGCTGTCACTGCTGGTGACAGGAACTCACAAACTGAGGATTCAGAAGGGAAAATGCTTCAAAAATGCATCTGGTCCTGCCCATTCCGGAGATATACATGTGATATAGTGGAACTAAAACCTCAAAAGTGATTGAAAGTATATTTGAAGACATGTTACCTCTGACAGCCCTTAATATTTACAAATGAGAAACTGAGTAAGTATTTACTGCTGTGATTGTTTGCAGCAAACAAGTAAATCATGCAATACCCTTTGAAAGAGTAAAACAGAAAAAAACCTAAAATCTATAATTTTAATCAAAAGTTTGTTTCAGTATTGAAATTCTGTTATTGCTGCTTACAAACATTAAAGTGAATCAAAACATCAGTAACCTGCAAGATCAATATTTTTAATGTTTGCATCATTACAGTGCTGCAGATTTTTGGCTAATGGATCTCGCACATACTGATTTCCATGAGAAATGTTAGCCTGATACTGAAATAATTAAGAAAAACAAAAACCAGGTTATTGGTTTGGAATTTCGAGGGAGATAAAAGTATAAAAATTGGTTATTGACTGAATTGCTTGGGGTGAATGAACCTTTGGCACTTACAATAAACTTGTAGCACAGAGTCATTACTGAATACTACGTTAGTCCCTTAAACCTAAAATCAGTCAATATCCTATTATAACAATGCAAATGGTGGTGAAATAACATAGCAGGTCATTTTCAAAATAGCAGGATATTCATAAGCATCTCCATACATCTATGGATGGATGTATTAAACCACCTCTGGGATATGCACAACAGCTGATTTTCAAGTTAATTTTAATATACTGAGTTTATGTTGATATTAATGCAAAAGAGTGGATTTGAACTAATTGATTAAAGTAAGTTTAATGACTTTATGGTTCCTAAAATGATTAAAAATACAGTAAAATATCCTATACAAGTTATAAACAAGTATATTCAATAATATCCCAGTTCTGGACAAATACGGGTGATTTTTTTTTTTTTTCTTTTTTAATTTATTCTGTGTTTTGGGAGAGCGGTAGAAACTGCAAGCAGTGATTACCTTGAACCTGCACAGGTCTCCTGGACCCAGGCCATCCTCACCACACCCCACTGCTGTTCTTCCTAGCTTCTGCTCTCCTTATTTATCCCCTTATTCCATAAATATTATGACTTTGCTTACCTAGCATAATTCTCCTCTTTTTAAGAGAGGATTCTGCATAAACAGAGGCATCATGCCTTTCTGTGATACTGGATAAAATAAATGAGTCTCCATTCCAGAACAGACTCTGCATTCCCAGGCAGGGACTGAATGAACTAGCCTTATATTCTAATAATATTCTAATATTCTAGCCTTACTGGCTAGAATAGAAAGTTTTATTCCCACTTAAATGAAAAACACCTAAACAAAGAGTTGCCTTTTGGTTCCTGCTTTAAAAACACCCTGAGCCTCTGTGTTGCTTTACACAACTGGAGACCAGTAGCTAAAACTGAGTACTGCAATGTACAGGCTGTTGAGTGAAATATATTTTCTCATGAGCTGTATAAATATTTAAGAAGTATGTATTGAAACAGCAATGATAATTTGGTGCCTGTGGTAGTATGGGAAGAGGAAATCATGTTCATGTTTTATTATTGCAAATGTCCATCTGTGAACATTTTCTGATTTTTTGTTTTTCTAATTTTCTTTGCCCATACCTGACCAGAAACAAAGTGGACTAAGTTTTGATGGTCTTTGTGGGTCAAAATATTAGAAAATATGCTGTGTACTCAGCTCAGCAGAAATCAGGTAGAGGCAGTATCAGTAATTGGTGCCTCACTTTAACTACAGATGTCTGACAACGGGCAGGTTACTGTATCCTGCTGGAGGCTCAATGGACTGACACCTTTTGGGAATAACTATAATAGAGTCTAAAATTTCTTGATAAACTTATTAATAGAGTATTTTCGTTGGCAAGGTAGCTCTGTAGTTACTCTTCAAGTCATGTAGTTTCTGGATAATTAACATCCTCCAAATTGCTTGAAACACTCATTAAATACAGAGAGATGTTCATGGCAGCCCAGTCACAGGCAAAAGCAATGGGCAGTAAGCTGCTCACCCCTACACTGCGTGGGACCCCACACTACTGTGTAGGATCACGCTTGGGATGATTTTGTAGCATCCTCTTTCTTATTTTACTTTGACTGGGATGGATTTCCTTTTTCTAGTCTTTTTCAAAGTTTTTGATGTTTTTTAAGTAAATACTAAAACGACATTTCAGAATAAAGCTTTCCATATTTACGTGTTTTGTACCCCAGAAGGTCTGATGTGTATCTCTGTTCCGTAATTTTTAAAAGACAATGTAGAAAGATGAGGAATGTTTCCTAAGAACAAAGAACTAAGGGAAGATAAAATCCTTATTTGTAAAAATAGCTTGAAACTTGTTAAATAATAAAAAGTAATATTTTACCTTTCTTCCAGATCAGAAACAGAGACTCAATATGTGCAGGCAGGGGTAGTGAAAAAGGTACACACAACTTCCAGTATTTAAAATTTCATATTTTCTTAATGAGGAAAATTAAAATACTTTAAAAAGAAGTAAAAATAGTAGTGTGTTCCCCACACTTGTTTCTGTGGATTTTCATTTCAAAACAGAGAAAAATGTAAAAGCTTGAGCTTTAGGATGTTTCCTGAAAAGAGCAAACTAAACCAAGAAATCCAACAGTGTTGCAAATTTTTTTCCAAAACCTGTTCAAAAAAGTGTAGTTTTTATAAACTGTGAGAGTTGTATTTTTGAAAAAGAAAAAAATAAATAACCTTACATGGTACTGTAGGAAAAGTTTAAAAGAGCCAGAACGAAGGAGGATGAAATATTCTTAGTAGTTACAAGTCACCTTCATGAATGAAGTAGGACAGAAAATCAGTAAGTATAGCAAAGGTCTTGTGGCAGGATCCCTGCCTCACACCCCGCAAGGGGCTTCTTCAGGGAGGGCAGTTCGCCAGACCCTGGCTGGTGTCCCTGGAGGAGGACCGGCGGACTAGCTGCGTAACAAAGAGGACGAAAGATGACTCTTGAGGGTGGTGAAACCAAGAGCGGCTTATTGGAGGTCTGTGCCTCTAAAGGAACCGACCCACAAGAGCCCAGATTGGTCTCGAACATGGTTTTAAGTAGGGGGCACAAACAGGGAGTGGAGATGGGGAAAGGACCAACCAGGGGAGGGAAGGAATGGAAGCCTAAGGCCTTCTACCCAAGCCAGCCAGGGACTGAGTAACTTAGAGAGACAGGGAAGGTTCTGGAAGAAGGGGAGGGGTCAGGGTACATATATGGGATGAGGGCGGAGGGACCCGAAGGCAGGAAGATTGTGGGAGGGAAGACACTGGTGGGGAATACTACATGGGATCAAAGGAAGGGGAAGGCTGGGGCAGTCCATTTACAAGCAGGGCTAATAAGGGATAACTGGGGATAACAGAACTGTACATAAAATACAAATACATAACTTATAATACACACCACCACACCCAAGCACACTGCATGTATGCCTACATACATACAAATATGGAACTGGCATGCCACAGCATGAAAGACTTTTTGCCTCATGTTTGCAATGTCTGTATTGTTCATCATGTTACATATGTTTGTCAAGATACGTGGGTTATTCTTGGAAGGTGACGTACGTATGGGAAAATTATAAAGGCATTTGTGCATTCGGTATGTTTGCAAAAACACTTTTTTGGTGGCAATGCTTACCTCAGGAATTTCTGACCACTTTTTGAGAGGTTTTACATTTGGCCAGATGGGCAGCCAGGCAGTGATTTAAGTGTATGTTTTTTAAACATATTTTCACTGGGACTCTTACCAGGATCTAAGGACCTGGAAAAAGAAGTCCAAATTCCAGCTTTGGCATGGTGGCATTATCTTGACAAGCAATAGTATAACTTCAGATAATTATTTTTTCTTAAGTCAGTATTACAGTTTTGTTTCTGTTAGGATGCAGGAGGTACTTCTTTCTGGTGATGTCACTAGCTATCATCCCAAGATCATTATCACAGTTTCACAGTGTTTGAATCTTACTTGATGACTATAGAAGTTAATGAGCTGATTCAGCTTTTTCTTAGGATTTCTTAGAATTTCTGTTATTAACCTCCAATTATTAAAATTGTAATGGAGGTTGGCATGTTCTAAAATAATGGGATTTTGAAACAAAATGTTTACAGTGCGCCCATTTCTGAAAAGAACTTGAAGCATGATGCCACAGGACGCTGGGCAGTGTTGCATCTTATTGGATTTAACAGAATCGGGGATGTATGTCATCCTGCAGGACTGGTGCCTCAGTCATATATACTGAATTTAATGCATTCTGAAATCTTGCATGGAATTTAAGCAAAATTTTCAAGTCTGGTGTGTGATGTGCTGTTATATTTGTAACGAAGTCTTCTGGACAGGAAGTTTATGTGCACCTGAATAAGATAGTTCTAAAATAGGTAAGCTGTGTCAGTTCAGTGGATTTTGCTATTGTAAGTGTAGTAAGATACAGAAAAAGTAGGAGCTTCATGACAGCTGGGCTGTCTTATGGTCCTACTCAACAGTCAGTGTTCCGCTTTAAGCTGAAAGTATACACTAAAGTATAGGTGTGGTATTAAATCAACTTCTTTAACTTTTTAAGTTTTGGCAAGATAACAGCTTCCTTTGAAAAGGAAATCACAAATAGCGTGTGATGATTGTACAGCTGTGTGTAGTATTGCAGAAATACCTCCAGAATCATGTGTGGGACTGCATCACCACTCTTTTCCCTGCCTTCACCAATTCCTCCTTTGCTGTCGTAATGGTGGAGAAATTTATTCCAAATGTGTTTTCTTGACCCCTTACTGCCTATGTGTTAGCACCTAACCTTCTACAGTCATGTCTGTATTTACAGTAATTATATCCATAATGTAGCATATTATTGTCTGGACTTCCAGTTTAATCAGTTCAGATCTTCTTACAAGTGCAGCTGAAAAGGGCAAACAAAATTAAAGCTTTATATACCAAAACAAGTTTGATTTTCTAAGCTCCCAGCATTCCAAAGTACACAGATTTGTTCCACCAAGTTTTGTGATGGCTTGCAGATGGGCAATGATTAATCGGAGAGCTAACTGTGAAGTAGTTTGCAATTAAACTGGAAAGCTCTGAAGCATGCTAATTGAATCAGAAAATTAGAGACAGTGAGCAGTAATTGGCTATTTTTCATGCAGCAGGTGCTTGGCTACTCATCTGTGGAACAAGGTATTTAAGGCACATTAGCACTGGGAAAAATACTTCTTGATATGGAACAGTCAGATTTTCTGCTCCTTTTCACCATGGATGTCAAAACACACAGCTGTGATATCTAGTGCCCACAGCTTATGTTGCCAGAGTTTGAGTGGAGTTGTCATGAACCTACATTTTTTAAATGTCTCAAATCAGGTTGAACTTGGGGTACTTGAATGCCTTCCTAACCCTTGTGGACTAGCAAATTCCTACTTNTTTTAATGGCAGCATTCCATGTTGTGTGGTTGATCATCAGGCACTAATAGCCACTTCCGGGCTGCCGGGAGATTTTGCAGTCCTTCTCCATAAAACGGGTAATGCTTGCTCACCTGCTGCCCTGCACTTTGAGATCTGCCGGTGGAAAAATGATGTATGGACACTAGGTAACACTGGCATGTGTTTTTGTTACACCACTTATCTCTTCAGTCTTTAGGGGAAAAAAAGAAACTTTCTTCTGTATGCTGCTTATGAATGTGGAGATTAGTGGAGTGTGGATTACTGAGGATCTGTGAATTGCTTTAATGAAGCACCTTCACTTTTTTTTTCTGCAGATTTAAAAAATGGAAAGTTTCTAGTTGAATATTAGTTGAGGGCATCAACAGTATAAATCTAATACTGCTGTGAGCTTAGGAGATGCATAACAACAATTCATATCATGTCTCAGCATGAGGTTGTATCTTCTAATTAGTACCACCATTTTATAGAGAGCACATGCAATGTAAGTTTGTTTGCTGTGCCAACAGGGATCAGAGCACATACAGTAGTTTTGCTATAGTATAATGATGTTGCTGTATGAGCATAAATGACTTGTAATTTGAGCAGTAGGTAACCAGAAAAGAATGGAATTTAATAAATTAAAAGGTGGAGAGTTTTTACAGAGATATAACCATTTTCAAATTAAACTGGGTGGGGCACATGATTTCTTTCTGTGCAACTAATTAGAGTGTGGTATACTTACTAGTGAATAAAAAAGGAAGTATTAAAATACAAATGCACTGCATCGTATTACTCTGGGTATCAAGAAGCAGAATATTACAATGTTTAAATGCTAATCATACAATTTAGCAGATGACTGCATAAAATAGTGTATTTGAGCTGAGACATAAATTATAAATTGTAAACAGTGCATAGGGGATATGTTATAACTGTGTCTCATTTAAATTAAGGCAGGAAGTTTTCTCTGAAGCAGATTATGTGCCTTCATTAAGTTTTAAAATATCCTCTATAATGTTTTATTAAGATAACTTGGCACAGTGTTTCCCAAACTGGATTTTAGCAATATGTACTGATGGAAACAGCCGCAGTGGTAGAGGTGGCTCAGGTGCATTGCTGCACTCTACAGCTTTAAATAGCACACTTCCCCACAAAGTGCTAGTGCACATACACCAGTGTCTTTTCCATGTAATACCCCTTTCCAAAAATCCTGATGCCTTTGCTCTCTGTACTTGAAAGCAGCTCCAAAACATTTACATGATCAATGTTTGGTGCTGGAGGGATGAAGTTTGCTCTTCCATGGACAAGTAAGAACATATTGATCATTTTATTCTATTTGCTATTTCTAAATTCAGTATACCTGTGTAGTCAATAAGCGAGATCAAGACCATATTCTTTTTTTTGTGTGCCTGCTTGTAGCTTGTTCTCAAGATCCAAGATACATTTTTGATTAATCACAAATGCTCTGAGTTCATGGAAAGCAAATGTCTTTGTGGAGTGTCAGCTGATGCTGTCAGATGGATGTCTTAAGCTTAGCCAGGGTTTATGCCCCAGCTTTAGGCTGTGCCAAGTGTCTCCCCTTGTTGAGGCAGATAACAGCTACACTGGAGGTGACTGAGCTGTTTGTTCACTGAAAGGGCTGATCTTGCCATATGAGGATACAGTCAGGTGAAAAAAACACTGATATTTTAATTGAAACTTAACTTTGTTCATTTTCCCCATCTTGAATGTAAATGATATTTGAAATCCCCTTCTTGCACTGGAGTTTGTCCACTCAGTTTCTCCAGTGTCTATCTGGCTGCCTAGTCTGGTTCCATGGCTGTGAGCCTGCTTTGGTAACCTCTGTGTCTTCTAGGAAACTTCTGGCAAGGTATTTTTGTACAGGGCCAAACAGAAAAGAAGCTCTGCCAGCAAAAATAAACATTTTTTAGGGACAGTTCACATTTCACTTCCTAGAATTCTCTCCTAATCTCGAGGTGGTAGCCTGGAAAGGGGGGTGCATGAGAGGGATGCTCAGTAGTGACTTCCCTCATTCATGCCAGGCTTTTAGCATCACCTTTAGCTCATCCAGGATGGTTGGTCCTCTCTAACTAGTTGTCAAGCACAGATAAGGAACATGATTGCAAAGCCAATACCTGGAGAGCAAGATGCACCAAGCTTGGATTGTAGTGCTGAAGGCAAAATGATGGATCATATGGTGATGCATAAATAAGTGAAAACTCCCAGGACTACTTGTGGGCATTTGCTATAAACCACCTCGAGTTACTGTTTTTGCTCCCTTCCCTCTCTTCCAAAATATGTTTGTTCTTTCCTCCAAAGATTACGCTCCTCTTTCCTCTCCCGAAGTTCATGCTGTCATGGATAAATCATCAGGGCTAATTAGACACAATAATGCTGCAAAAAGTTTTCTAGAAAAAGATGTAACACATCTGTCATGAACTCCCACCAGATCTCTTGGAAATGAGATATTTTTAATATTTTATGCTGAACACAAAATATCTTGCAGAAATGGTTTTATATTCTGTGTACCAAAACAAAACCTTCAGCGTCAAGCAGCCTTTAAAATGCTGTTATTTCAAATCTCTCCACCCCTAAAATATAAATTTAATTTTAGTAAAATGTTCTCAGTATTAAGAAAAAAAGTTTCAGGGAGTAATGAAGAAAGTACAGTGTATGTCTGAAATTTTATTTGAAGCATGGAGTGCACCCTGATACAGGAACAGACATTTATGTTTTTACAGCAGGACTTACTAAGTCCTTACTTATCTCATTTTTTTAGTGAGATATTTTCAGCTAACATCTAAATCAATCAAATGTAAATATTTTTCATTTTGAACTAATTCTGAAGAACTTGCTGTCTGCTTTTGACCTGCAAATAATTTTGTCTTCTTTAAAACAGTATTTAACTTGGAGGTTTAAAGCATGTTCTCTGTGGTGTCGTAGTAGGTTAACAGTTAAATGTTTTTGTTTTGCGTAATTTGTATGTACAGAAGGGAGAGATTATGCATGTGAGAGAGACACATTTGAATACTTTGAGCGGCTAAAAGTTGAGCAAATCCATATTTCTTGGTTTTGGTGACAGATTAATAAAATTAGTAATAAAATTAATAAAAATACTTACCTGAGTGACAGAAAAAGGCACTTAATCAAATTCCATGAATCCCAGTAGAATTCCAAGTCATTCATCTAAATACCAAGCCTGAGACATTTTGTTTAAATAGATCAGTAACTCATTAAAAAGAGAAACATATCCAGCTTGGCATATCTGCAAGTGCTTCTACATGATGACTGTGTTATTCCTGACGTACAAAAATTTATCTCCAACATGGGGTTTACTTACACCATTTATGCAGCTTTTTTTCCTGGAATGGCCACCAGCTGCAGTTGGTCCCCATGTATGTTTTCAGTTCTACTGTGTCTTATAGATTACCACTGCCATGTAGAGCCCTGTGTGTTGAAGAGGCTCAGCAGTTCACATCAGCAGATGTAGAGAGGGTCCATGCGTGCTGCAAAAGTGACCCTGAGCAGTGATCATGGTGTCCAAATCATGGTGGTCATTTATGTCAACTTTGGGGAGAAAAATTAAATATAAAATATTTATATCTTCTGGTTGATATGTTATTTTTATATATACATGGCTGCCCTTAGGCTCAGCTCAGTGGAAAGGCAGGGTAGAAAAGGTGAATGAAGTATAAAATTATTGACAGAATTAAATCAAAGAAACAACAGAAGTTTTTGTCAGCAGATTATTAGTACAGTTGTGCTAAAGGTCTCATGCAAACATTTTATTGACTCAGGTCCTGCCTGAAGTTATTCCTTACAGAGGATGCAGCATTACTTAGGATATTTAATGTTCGGATTAACCCACTCAAGTTATAAATTGCATTCTGCTCTATTGTTTCTTACTATTATTGGTCCTGTCCTTTCTCCTTCTGGTTTTCAAATTATTTAACTGAACATGAGTTCCTCCAGCAGCTGTACTGAATCAGACCATAGCCAGCTAAGAGCATTGGAATGTGTCAATGAAAAAAATCCTGTGTTTTATATTGTATTTTTACCTTCATTTTAAATGTCCATTAAAAACATAAATTTATCAACATAAACACAACTCTTTCAAAGCTGAATTCCTTATTATGCTTGTGTACATTTTACAAGTTGATTAAGTCTTTCTAGTTATGTTTTGGCTCATAACGACATCTTTATCAGCAGCATAATTCATACTATAGCAGTTAGCATGACACTATAGAGAATATCTGTTTATTTCTTAGAACTAACTGGGTTAATTACATAGTTCAAAAATCAATGGCATCTAGTCAAACTGTGCTCACAGAAAATGCACCGTGACCATAAACTCAGATCTTATATTAGCTGTATTGCTGTTAATTTTAAATGAGTGCATATCCGACCCATATCATTATTTTGTAATATAAAAAAACCCTGTGTGTCATAATGTAAATACTGAAACAGTGAGATTCAGTAATGAGGTCTGTTTTGTCCATCAGGTCGTCATCAACATGGCTGTTGCTCTTACGGAATTATTTTGGGAATGCAAAATCAATTTTTTTAACCATATCTTGAGAGTCCTGGTCAATGGCAAGCTGAATATGAGTCAGCAGTGCCCTGGCAGCCAGGAGGGCCAACTGTGTTCTGAAGGCATCACGCAAAGCATCACCAGCTGGTTAATGGAGGGGATTGTCCCCCTCTGCATTGGTGTGGCCTCATCTTGAATATTGTGGCAGGTTTGGGCACCACAATATAAAAAAGACATTAAGCTATTAGAGAGTGTCCAAAGGAGGGTAATGAAGATGGTGAAGGGCCTTGAGGCGAAGCCATATGAGGAACGGCTGAGGTCGCTTGGTCTGTTCAGCCCGGGGAAGTAGACTGAGGGGAGACCTCTCAGTCTACAACTTCCTCATGACAGAAAGAGGAGGGGCAGGCACTGATTTCTTCTCTGTGGTGACCAGTGACAGAATCCAAGGGAATGGCCTGAAGCTGTGTTAGGGGATAGCTGTTAGTGTCAGGTTAGATATTAGGAAAAGGTTCTTCACCCAGAGGGTGGTTGGGCACTGGAAGCGCCAGGGAAGTGGGCACTGGGCTCCCCAGGGAAGTGGTCACAGCACCAAGCCTGACAGAGTTCAAGAAGTGTTTGGATGACACTCTCAGGCACATGATGGGACCCTTGGGGGCGGTCCTGTGCAGGGCTAAGGGCTTGTTATGGTTGTAGTACTATGTTCTTTTTAAAACCTTTCCC
>WEIV01026249.1:108042-125357 GCA_013390005.1 Calyptomena viridis | reverse complement strand
GTGAAGAGAGGAAGGGGGGGTGGAAGAAAGGGGAAAGTAAGAAGTAAACATTTCTTCACTTACCTGTAGAATCAACTACCATCAACTGGGGGATTCTTTTTTGTACTCTTCTCTCTTCTGTTTTACATTTGTTTCCTTCTTCACAATTGTTGCATCTTGCAACAGGAGGTGTCCTTGTTTTCCATGTCCTTTATTGGCTTAATAACTCTACAGAAGACCATGAGAAACAAAATAAGGAAGAAAAGCTCTTGGGCTGTCAAGACAATTTGTTACTTTGAGATATTTCATAACTTGCAGTAGACTGCGAAGAGAGAGAGAACAAGCTGAATGACTTTGTTTTAAAATAACCAGTAAAATGACAGCTCAAAATGTGGGAAATGACAAAGATAAACTGAAATTTGACCAACACTCATTCAGCAGCCATCTAACCTCAGCTGTGTCTAAGGTACAAGGCCCTCATTTTTCCCTGTCCAGATGTGAAAATCTGTTAGTTGTCAGGCATCTATGGTCAATCTAAAGTCTTTTTTGGATCTGCCTGTAAGTTCCACATATTAGGAATTAACAACTGATACTCAATGCAGAATCAACCCTCACAGGAAAGAAAACTAGTTTTAACTACTTATCCTAAGTAAGGGTGTCTTCACAAATACAAAATGCAGGGGAAAAAAAAGAATCACTAAAAGTGAATAGTCTTCATTATTTTCTCTTATCTGAAATACATTGTGTAATCAAAGCAGAATGTTTTTTCCAAGGGTATTCATTGCATTCCTTTTAAAAACACACTTCCAATAATCATAGTACAGAAACTATAATCTAATCTTCATATGTGAGTTGCGTGCAAAAATAGAAAACACTTCCATTAAGGAAAGCAGTCACAGTGGCTCCATGTTGCTGTGATAGCATATTGTCATTCTTCAAAGGCCACATGGGGTAGGTATGTGTTTATAATGAGCTTGTGTTCATAGTCTTCCCCAAGAAAAAATGTGTTTGGTTTTAGACTCTAATCACAATTATTGTGATGTTCTTTGAAAGATTTGCCATAGCTTCGTGAACTGAAGTCATGCTTCAGATTTGAAACTTGAAAATAACCTCTCATTCCAATTTGAGACAAGTTGGACAGGCCTACGAGGCTTCCCAAATCACAGGGAAGCTGAGTACAGGGACAGACTACAGTGGCAGTGTGAGAAATCAAAGGCAATATAACTACTAAGAGAGAGAAGGTTTTTTATGCTAGTCCCACATGCTTATAACCTGTGCTGCTGAAATGGAAAACATTTGGGGAAAAATTGTGATATTGCTGGAGTTTTATTGTTTTGTTGGGTTACATGCAAGCATGGCTCACAAACACTAGATATGTTAGCTCTCATCAGTTAGAAACAGTGCACTTGAGCCCTCTCAGGTGCAGTCAGCAGGGAACCCTCTCTTTCCTTCTGCATCAATATTTATAGTGTGGTACTGAACGCTGTCTTTCACTATTGAATTTTAATTAGCTCTAAGTGATCTGTGGCATCCAACGCATCCCCTGGCTTTACAAGACCCAGGATCCTAAGTCCTGATGCAAGTGCCCTGGAAGGTAGGCAGTCGTGCTCTTGGTTTGAATAGGACTTGAAATAGTCCACTGGAAGGCAGTATATTTGCTGAAATATAGAAATAGAATTCAATTCCTATTTTGGTATTTAAAAAACCTTAAAAACAGTCAAAGGACCTTACAATCTTATCATTCCGCCTTGCCACAGATCCCAAAACTCTGCACAGACTGATAAATGATGTTTCACAATTCTTTTGTGAGATTGGAAAGACTTCCTCTGTGAGAACAAATTGAATAGCAGGGTAGGTATGTGACATTTTGTAAGCACTTCTTACAGTTTAGAGGTAATAGAAACACAGGAGAGGTTAAGCCCAGGCTAGTCATTATCCAGACTGCAGAACACTAGATTGAATGCTTCCTTTAAAATAGTGCTTAAAAGAATCATTTATATGACAAAGTTACACCATCCTTCAGGCAAAATAAATTACTTGAAAACAATACCTTCAATTTGTAGCCACTAGGGAGGTGGAAGTAATCATTTTCTATCATGGAATCAAGTCATCTATCATTTCTATCATAATCAAGTAATGCAAAACAGAACTTAATACACAATGGTGATCTGGACTACATTCTGCAGTATAACATTTATAGATAAAAATTTTGGCAGATTGAGGTAATCATCATTTACTTTTTACTGCTTGAGAATAATCCCCACCCCTATATCTAGGCCAGCACTCAGAGCTGTAAGGATATAAACAAAAGTCATTGAAGTTCAATGAAGTCATGCATATGTGTGAAAATTACAGAATCACAGATTATTCTGAGTTAGAAGGGACCCACAAGGATCATTGAGTCCAACTCTTAAGTGAATGGCCCATACAGTGATCAAACCCATGACCTTGGTGTTATTAGCACCATGTTCTAACCAGCTGAGCCAATTTCAAAGTCAAAATTGAAGAGATAATTTTTGTATGTGATCAAGCAGTGGATTTTTTTAGTATGAATTATGATTTTTATAAATGTTTTTATTTTTCAAAGGTATAAAACATATTATGATATTGTTTTTCATAGACTGCTTTATTTATCCTTTTAAAATGCCTATTTATGCTAATTAAATAGTTAAACATCCATGCAAAATGCAATTATTTGAGATATGCATCCAAGATATAATTTCTAGGTAATTTTAAACATATGTGTTATTTTATTTTATTTCATTTCTGTAAATAATGACAAAGAAAACATGAAGGGGGTATTAGTTTTTGATCGAGCCAGTCATTAGACTGGTTCATCATTGAAGCACATAAATGCTAATCTGAGCTAAATGAGGGGAAAAGCTAGCTCTTTTCAGGAGCAGCTCCACATTATGCCCTATAGAATGATGATGGAAATCAGATTTCTCTAAGAAAACTCATTAGTCCAAAACTAATGCCTCCATTAGTCAGTCACTGACTTAATGCAAAACTGTCCATCAAATTCCTCAGAGAGATGAAATTATTTTGAAATGCGCCGTTAAACAGTAGATATTAGTATACTAAACAAGAAAGTAAGAAAAATCTTACAGCTTTATGCAGTACCTACTGTTGTAAGTGCCTGATCAACTTTTAATCTTTAGAGTTTTCAATCTAACTGTGACACTCACAAATTGGGAAGTGTTGCTGTGCTTGATCAAAAGTTCTAGCTATCATACAGATTTCCTGATTGGAGAGCAAAAGTAAAGAGCGAGTGCCACCTTCATTTCAACTATGTATAATCAGTTTTAAGTTCCTTTCCAATGTGCATGGGGAAAGTTCAGCAGAACAGGAAATTGAAATGAGCTTTCCCACTTTAAATGATGAATGTTTTTTTCTTTCACATGATTATATTTCTCCAAGATTTGAATCTTAAGTATCACATGAGGATTTTTAGTTTTCTCCAAATGCACCAAGATCTACAGGAAGAGTGAGCAGAGAGTCTTTGCTGTCTATCAGTAGTGAGAATTGCACCATCCTTTTAGAGTAGATCTTCTTTGATGGGACAAACGTACCGCAAGTGGCAGAGGGCAATACAACACAAGCACAGACTGGGACAGGATAAATAGAACTGGCTAATAACACTTGTTCTGAGTGAAAGGAAAGGGAGATCTGCTATTATAAAAGGAACAGTTTTCTTCATCTGTAAATTCCTGTTTTCTCTTTTATCTCTATGAAGAGATCACATATCACAGCAGGCTAAAAGTGAGTTTACAGCAAAATGAGGCATTTACTTGGGTAAATAGGATAGAATGCACAAAATACATATATATGTTAAATTTTTTCAGAAAATATTATTACATTTGTGTTACTGTATAAGTACAGTTTATTTTCTCTTTCAGCTGTTTACTTAAGTATTCCTTGGACTCTGAAGATGTTTTTCATGTAGAGCAACGCAGATCTGTGATGTTTCATGTTTCTGGTGTCCAGTTTGGGATGAGTAGAACTTGTTTATTAGAGGGATAGAAATAAACTTAATTTCAAAAATCAGCATTATAATATGGAAGTACTTTGAGGTTCATTTTGTTTGAGTATATTTTGAAGTTCAAAACCAAATTCCCTTCTATCACTACAATGAAATTGATATTCAGAGAAAATTTTACAGACATGGGGCCATTTATGATCAACCGTTTTTCCAGGAACACAAAGAAAGGAGAGACACTAGACTTCTGCCACTTTGTGTTGCCCACAAAGTTGCCATGTGGCACTTGCAGTCTGCAAATATGAGGAATCATTTGTCAGTGGTTGTCTTTCCTTCTGCAAAAGACTCATCTCCCCTTGTCACTAGGCAATACTGACCATCCTAAATAATGTTCGATGCACATGAATTTATCAGTGACCAATGGATTTGCATCAGGGTCCCGGATGACTTCTAAGAGGATGTGCTGCTGCATATCTTTTTCCCCCACCATAATGCACCATAATGTCTGCAGGCAGATGATGCAACTGAGCAGTGATATTTCTGTGTTGAAAATATTTAATTCATTAGTTAAATCCTGCTTCTGGGGATTCAGCAACATGAAAGATCAGTAAAACCAACCAGAAAGTTTAATGGAGTATAGTATTACAAGGAAAGGGATTAACGAGGGACGAACGTTTTAAACTGGTTCAAAAAGTAGTGTATTTTGTGAACAAGCACAAGTCACTTTAGAACAAAAAGCACAATATAGACCTTCAGACTGCCTGAAAATTGCTGAAATTGGCAGTTCTGGAAGTGACAAGTTCTGAGCAGAAAAAAATCATGGGGTTTTTATTCCTATTTAAGAGGGCATTTAAATTCTTATTTTTAAAAAATTGACGCTTTTCTAAATTTCTGATAAAAAATTCCAGCCTTTAGGCTAATTTCAGTGCTGCCTAAAAGAATGGCCAGAATTCAGTTAGTAGTCTGTTCAATAGCTGCTCCTCGTCAGGAAAGCTTTTGTTGCTAATCCAAGATTACCTTTTCTTGGGTGGCAAAAAGTCTGCATTTTAAAAATTATTCTGCCTCCCAGGACTTCAAAGAGTTTCCTCCTGTCTGTGACTAATGTTAGCTAAAACACACACAAAGGTGTTCTTCTGTCACTAACAACAAATAATCCAAAGAGAGTTCTAACATGAAATGTCTTGCCTAGCTTCAACAAGAACAATAAAAACAATCACAGAGTTCCATACTTGCGTCAACTGTAGCTACAATGTAACTTCTTCATCTATGAAATCTAGATAGCAAAATTTAGGAGGAAGAGTGTTGTGCATGTTCCATGTGTTTTAGAAAAACACACAAACTGTATAATTGCTTAGGGGTGTAGCTGTAGTCTAAAGCAGTTCGCTTACATTTTGCAAAGCTATGGAGCTATTTATAAATATATCTGGGTTAATTAACTGCCATTATAGTATTTTATGCATTTAAAAAAAGAATTCAGCTCTTCAGCACACTGCAGATGACTTATTATGCAGGATGACAATTAAATCATAGTGAAGAAAATTGCATAAACAAACTGCTGGATTTCAGTGCCTGCTCCATGTATTGCTGTTTCCTAATTGCCCTTTGTTGCACCAACAGATAGAGAGATCAGGAAACTCCCAAACTGGGCAACTGAGAACCACCCGAGCTCCTGAAGAGCTGGTTAGACACGTTCTCAGCCAGCCCTGCTGGAGAAGGTTGAAGTATCCGATGGTTGTGCCTGGCATGCACCTAAGCTGGCAGTATGAATCCCTCCTTCACTCTTCCACGCTTCAGCATAAGAGAACTTTGTGTGAATGAAGGTTCTCCATCTCACTTCCATAATGCAGGTGCCAAGTATAGCCCGGGGCTTGAGAAAAACCTTCAGATTTTGGCCACTGCCAGTCCAGCCCCATTGCATTGCTTTCAGAATGCCGTGGGATACAATAAATAAATAACCAGATAAATGGATGACAGCCGGTATCAACAGTCCTGATGTGGTTTCCTTTCCTTTCAAGTAATGAATCACCAGTGAAAGAGTGATGACTCACTAAGGAAATCCAAAACATGCTTTCTCTTTCATATGTGAGTCTGCAGTAGCCGTCCATGCTCCAAAGGGGGAGAAAACTGGTCTGCATTTTAATATTAATTTTCACAAAGCTGAGTCAAAACTGCCTGTAAGCACAAATGGATTTTTAAGGAAAATAGTTGCACATGCCATTGTTTGTGTCAACACATTATTGTATTTGTGAGCATCTGGGTAGCTGGACACAAGAGAGCATCTGCTAGCAAAATATTATGCTACTGTATACAAAGTGCTGTGTTACCCAAAAGCTCTTCAAGGTGCTGTTCAAATCTGGCACACAAAAAGGGGTTCCTGGGGTAAGAGGTTACTAAACATCACCAAGATTATCTCAGAAGAGAGAACTTCTTATGTCCTTTATAATTGATTCTGTGGTACCAGGCTTTGTGCTCTGAGCTCTTTTTGATGGTCTCTATTGTCTGTCTAAGAACCTGGACAAGCCCTTGTCTTGGCCTGACCAGTGCCTGGCATGGGTGGACAAAGTTTCATGCCACATTAGGGGAACATGGCAACAGGCCCCTCTTTCCTCATTGGTTTTCCCTCTTCCCTCCACACAATTTTCTCATTGTGCTATCTGGCTTCAAAGTCTTGATCTGGCAGTTTGTAAGTCTTTTTTTTTCCTGGGAAGCCCTGAGGGCCGCATCTGATGAAGGACACTGTATAAAAAAGCAGGCAGGAGCATGGCCAGAAGTCACAAACACACTTGTTAGGTGGGGCAATCCTCCCCAGTGCTGGCTCTCCCAAAGAGCCTGAATCTGTTGCCACAAACACCATAGTCAGAGGGGCAGTGATCTGGGATGCAAGACACTGGAAAGATATGAAGGGAAAAAGTCTATTTTCAATCTAATTTGCCAAGTCACATATCCAGCTTCCAACTCAACACTTCTCACAGAACTCCAACTCTCGTTTCTCATTTACCACAGGCAACAGTTCACGTAAAATCTCATATAGTCATATCTTTGTGTGGCTTTTCTTGATTTAGGTATTTGCCCAGCAAGATTACTTCCACAAAAAAGTGTAGATGGCTGTTACAATTCAAAATTACAGTTTCTCTTCAAAGAAAAAAAAACATAGCTGAATGGAGGCTTATTTTTGATATTTTAAAGGAGTAGCAGGGGCCTCTGTTTGTCTAACAACCTTTCCATTGCTCTTATCCTAAAGCCTACATTAAAGGAAGTAGCTAACTAAAGCACCAGTATACCAAAAACCTCCAACAGCTCATATTCAAGAAATTGAAGAAAATATGCAAAATAGTCTTTATGCACTGCTTATGTTAGAGATGTACCTGCAGCACAGTTTGGCAGACTTTTAGCTTTCACATATTTTCGCTGGAGTAGTTTGGATTGCAGAGAACATCTTTCTTCCCTAGTTTTATGTTACTCAATCCAGTCCCTCGTGAGTACATTCAGGAAATGAGGGACAGTAAATAATTTTTTCTGCACAGCAGCAGGTCTGTCTTTAGTTCAGAGATAAACACAGTGTTTCATCAAAATCATTCTTATCCTGCATTAAAAAAAAATAGATCAAGCTATCCAAAGAGACCATAAAATTTTTTTTATTTAAATACATCTCTCTTACCCAAGTGTCTTTCTCGTTCTGGGTGATTTTCTTCTCATCTTCCTGTATTTTCTACTAGGCTGTTTAATTTTAAGAAAAAAAAATCACAGGCTTCAAGTTTCTCCTCTGTTACACCATAAAAACTTTGGGAAAGCTACTGTTTCAAAGTTAAATGTAATTAATACTTTTCATTTCATTCTACATTATTTTAAATGTAGAAAGAGTCTTTGGTGTTCCATAACTTAAACTGAAAAAGTATTTTGGCAATGTAGAATTTTGTACTTCACTAATACACCAGCACTGTTGAGAACATGTCTTAAAAAGTGTGAACAGTACTTGAAAAGCCACGTAACTCTCCTCAAATGACACAACATGGTTTTGTTTGGCTGAAAATAAAAGAGTAAACAAACCCTGCTTGTTTGCAATTGTCATTACTTTATATGTTTTGTACTTCAGTTCTGTCATAAATGCACTTTGTAAAACATTAATCATACACAATCAGCTGCGTATTGTTGCTATCTTTCCTCAAGTTTTTTTGTATCTCTGCATTCCAGTCACCTGGCAAATCAAGCTGTAGTGTTAAAACCTTGACCAATGCTCTTGACTTCAACAGGGCCCATAATACTTTCCAAGGCTTTTCACTTTGAGACTTATTTGAAGGTGAGTCCTTGGCATATATTTCACAGAAGAGTGGCAGGGACTAGCACATTATTCCATCCAAATACCTGTGCTTGAGTGAGAACATCCCTATACTGAAGTTATTTAGGAGAGAAATGTGAAGAAGCTTTGAAGTAGCTCAGAATCTGTTAACAGTGTAGAATTTGGCAATATGAGTGACAAAAGTTGCTCAATAACTTTGGAACTTCTGAGATGGCAGGGTGAACACTTGATGGTAGATAACTTCCTGGCTCTAGTGCTATTAATTCAGGTTTGTCTGCAGGTTACTCTATACTGTATGTATTGAGTCCCCCTAAAAACTTTACTATTTTCATATAGTTTTCATGAAACATATTTAAAATCTAAAATTTTGCCTATGCTCCAAAATCTCTGTCCCATACCTGTTATCTGATGTACTATGTAGAGGAAAATTAATACATCATCAACTAAAAAATGGAATTTTCTACATGTATTGGGTTTGGAATAATCCTGAAGTATTATAAGATCATGGAAGGACTATTAGCATAATATATTTATACAAGGACAATGTATATTTAATCAGTACTTAATGGTGATATAATAATAGGATTCTCATAGAGAATGACAATATGATTTTCATCTTCCTGAATTAATAATCTTGCAGAATACTGAAGAACATTTTTGCACTTCACTCACATGCAGAAAGAAGAAATCTTTCTCTGAGCAAGTAAGGAAGCCTCTAAAACAAATCAAAGATGCGGGCAGTGACCACAGAGGACTAATTAACTCAAGGCGAGTAATGCTGAACTGGGTGTAGTTCAAAGACTTCAAGGGTAACAGTATAAAATGAAGCATTTATGCCTTTGAATAGTTAAGACCTTGTGAATTACTATATTCTTTTCAGAAGGCATGAAACATCAAAGGCAAGAGGAATAGAAATAAGTCTGTATGTACAAAGTGATGGTAAAGAGAAAGGAAGAGCTCTCATATTCACAGAAGGGCATGATTCCTCAAGATCCTCAAAGACTACTCAGGAAATAGGAGATAGAAACAGGAGATAGGAGATACTATGAACAGGGGAATGGATGCAGGGAAGTTGTCAAAGGAACATGTGCAGGGGTTCCAGGCATGCTGGGTTTCCCTCAGGTGATGTGTATAGTGGGTGCTGCACCTGTGACAGGGCCTTCAGCACACAGCACGTCCCATGTCTGTAAGTAGCTTCTTTTATAGTGTTGCTAAATTTATTGTTCATTAATCAGAAACAGAGAAAAAGGTTCTGAATCACTGATACGAAGTGACACTAGAGCAAATGTGATCTAGGGCATACCAAGAAGATTTTGGCGGGAGAAATAAAGCTTTAGTACCTTGGTATAAGATGCTTATGTGACCCTGTCAGGAATAGTAATGTTCAGCTTTTAAATGGGTGATTCAGAAGGAGGAATTGAAACTTGGAACATCTGTCCAAAAGGGCTATTGAAATGACAGGCCTACTTGTATTGGAGGAGAAAGTCTTCTTGTGCCTAATACAGTGTAGGCTGAAGAAAGATGGGCAAAGAGAGACAGGAAATGCTGACGAGGTGTCGCTAGAAAATACCAAAGCAAAAAAGAGACCTTGCTGCTGAAGGACAAAAGGGATGGGTATCCACAAGTTTTTAGTAGATGTAGCAATGAAAGTAGAGGTTTTCTAGCAAAGTGGAACAGCTGCAACAGGAGACTGTAAGAGGTAAGCAAAAGGGAGAAAAATATCAATTTGAACAACCCTTTCCTGGATGTTTGCTGTTGGGCTATATTTCTCATTCTTTGATTAAATGTTGAAAATATTGAAAACTCCACCTTTATCATCATCATATTGTCTACTGAAAGAGTGTTAACTGGGAAAGGTATACAAGCAACCTCCCTGTGTCAGCTCGTTATGGTTAAGGAAAAAAGTAATATTAAAATATGTTGGGTAAGCAATTTGAGTATGCTAAATGTTTACCATGTATGCTTGAGAGCCTTTAAAAACAATATGACCTTTTTTTGAAATTTTTTAGCTGCTTGAGACAAACTTTACTTTCTTCCAAAAGACATAGAGAAGAACTACAGCTCTTTGCCTTGTTTAATAAGTGTAGGATTTTCCCCCTAAGGCTCAGTATGGATTCAGTGACATAACAGTTGTATATTTTCTAAAAACACTTATTCTGGATGCCTCAGAAGAGTAAAATAAGTGCTTAGACAAGTCAGAAGTAAGTGAGGTTTCCCAAGTTTCGTGAAAATGTATGCATGGGTGAAGATCGAGTAGGGAGATTTTCTGCTGAACAGGAGAGTATTTTTACAAAACTGCCAAAGTATGTCTAAAATAATATTTTAAATAATACAGCATCTTATTACCATTTTACTGATAGTAAAAATTACTGGCGCTACAGCATCATTGCAATTTCTTTCAAATGTTACTCCCTCAAATTTATTCTTTCTTGACATGAGAGAATGAGCCATAATTTATATTTATATATATATATATATATATATCTGTATCTCTATATACAGACACACACACACACAAAAACTGTGATTTATTAGGCCTGATTTTGATTAAGCAGATATTCATCATTCATTCCCACCCCAAAAGGGATCAGGAAAGCAAAAAAAGAATGAAAAATATGAGCAAAGTCATTTAAGAATGAATGCGATGAGAATCCATATTCCTCTTACTGTACCCAGAACTCTCAAGAACAAATGGCAAATGTATCCCAGCCACTGGCAAGCAACGAATAGGTAATAAATCTCAGACAAATATGGAAGATTAATAGAAGGCCATAATAAGGAAAGTAAATTATTTCACAAATTCATTTAGGAACTTTGATATCTAAGGCTAAAAGTAGAAACCAGATGTTCAGAGATACCTGGACAAAGAATTGTATGTCATTGAAGAAAATATAGAACAAAAATGCTTTTTAGTAGAGATAAGTCAGTTTCACAGAGGTGGAAAAGAGACAGAAGTATTTACTCCATTGAAAAAGCTTCTTTCCTAGCTGGATTGGATACTGTTGTTTTGCTATATGAAAGCTGAACTGAATATTCACATATTTCCTACAATGTGATCATCTGTCAAAGCCGTTCTCAATGATCAGGAATTCCTGCTGTGCTCCTGTCTGACAAGGGAATGTATTTCCCAGCAAAGTCTACAGCCTTGTTTTTAACCTTGATTAGATAAAGAAGATAAATAGGTAATCTTAAATACAGAAAACAGTTTTCGATTACTTTGGGCTGCTATTGTTATGAGATACAGTTAACAAAGTAGCCTACAACCACTATCAACTCACTTCCAGGTCCTTATCCAGAATGAAGTACCAGAAATACAGAAAAGTTTGTGCAAAACGTCATTTTCTGATTTTATAAAAGACAGTTCTCTTATTTTAAAGAAGAAAATACGGGGATAAATGTGGTAGGACGTTCATAAAACTTGAAGTTCGAATATATGCCTTTCGGCAGCAGAAAACAATTAAGTATTAGGGAAAAATGAAGGAAATGTCTTCTGGAGCTCAAGGAATTGTTGTTCACACGCTCGGCCAGGAGAGGGACTGCTGAAGTCTGAGTCATGCTCTGCCCTGAAGCTGCCTCCGTTATGCAGAAAAGGCGTTTCCGGGACAGTGCAGCTGCCAGGTAAAGAGTTTTGGTTTCGCTGCTAAATTGCAGCATGAAGTCTGTCTGCTTGGAGATTCGGTTAAGTGCCTAAGCTTCAAAAAAATGCACCCACACCTCAAAATGCTGCATCTTTCCCTACTGGATGAAGGGGTTTATTTAGATTTAAAATGGTAAAAGCACTTCTTTGGGCTGAAATAAATTCATTATACAACAACTACAATACAATTAAATCTCAGCAATATCCAGTCTGTTTATGAGTAGGCTGCCACCAGTAGTCAGCCAGTGGATAGCATTCCTTTCTTCATCTGCCTCCCTTACCTGTCAGTCAAGTCTTTGGCCGTCTCTAGACATTTTTAATTTAACAAGTGCAGACTGGGCCACTAATTCTCCCGACACTATGGAAACACAGTGATCATTGATCTAACTTGTGCACTTTTATGTTTCCAATAAAGGGCCCAGATTTCCAAATAAAGCTTTGAAATACATATTGTTATCATCCTTCTGTCTCTCCTTTTATATAATGACCTAATGCACTTTGGTTTCAAACATTTTCTCATTGCAGACCTCTAAAAATTTTCCAAAGGAGATATATAGTGAATTTAAGCCTACTAAAAAAATATTTTTTATGGTTCCATTTCTCAGGCCCTTAGGGAAGGAATCCATGCATTTTACAAATTAAAAACCACCATAATGCCCAAGTCTTATCTTGATTGCAACCAACCAGTAAATGTGTCCTGTAGCTTTAATTGTACCATTTGATTTTACAGGTCTGCCTGCAGACATAAGGATATAATTCCCATTTAAACAGTATTAAATTGATGAGAATTTGCTTACATATATGGAAAAGAATTGTGTGTTTCATCATCAGAGCTTTGCCAATGGTGATTCATTATAAAGGGATATACCTATTAGAAATTCTTCCTTTAGTCAGTTACAGTCCCTTTATTTCTATCAAGGAAGTGAAAACAAGTCAACAAACTCAAGAAATCCTTTTAACTCTATGCATGTACTTTACAGCCAGAGGAGCAGTACTTTGGAGAGCAAATTTCCACTCTGCATGTTGTCACCTCAGATACGGCACTCAGGAGGAAAATGGACCTTTCGTAGTCTGGCCTGTCCTTCATTATTCCAGTTGTTGGTGTGTGCACCGTCAGAAGGTCACACACACACTGTGCCAAGACAGGCAGTTGAGGCTGTATCCAAAGTAGGACTTAGGTAGAATCCAGATCTCATGTTAGGCATGCAGAAAGAGAGAGTTCAAACAAGGTCCCAAACAGCTGCCTGGTAGTTACACACATTGTCTCCTGAGCTTACGACTACTTTAAAAATCAAGCTGGTATCTATTTTTAAAAAATATCAAGGCACTTGGTTCTTCCAGTCTAGGCAGATAACTATCTGCCAAATACAATCTGATCCACCTGTCCCATAATGGCATCTCAGTCACTGTCCTATTTCTGTGTGATACTACGGACATTTGTCTATCAACAGAACAAACTCCATCTCAGCTATGGGACTACACGCTGTTACGTAGAAGCAAAAGGAATGACCAAACAGGATGGAGATTCCTGGGTATTGCTATGAAGACAGGCTCAGAAGTCAAGTTGCATAAACCTTGTACAAGTTTCCGGAAGTGATGTGTTCTGGAGAAAACAAAATCCAGAAAGAAGAGCTTGAAAAAGAAGATAACTTCATTCATTTGAAATTTTAATTTCAACTCTTAAAAGTATGTGAAGAGACACCTAAATATTTTGAGCCTTTGTGCTTAGCCACTATTAAAACCTGTACCAAAATGGAACATGCCCTCATTGCTTAATGTTCAGCCCTGGTGACCAGTCTGAGCTCCCTCTCATCAAGGATGAGTGCTTGAGCAATGAAAATGGACTAAAAATTACCTTTAAAGTAATCCTGTCCTGTGATATGTCTATCATTCAGCTCAAATTACTATCCATTCCAAATAAACATCCTTTTAAAGTGGACAATTAATAAATATTTTTGGCCTCAAGATTCATCTCGAGTTTCTTGTTTCCCACTCTCTGTTGCACAGGAATCATTATGACTAGCATTACAGTCTTTGTGGTGACATGTAGTGATGGAAATTGCTGTACAGTGTATGTCTGGGAGATACTGCTCCCCAGAAATAATATGTCTATGGTGGCAACAGGAGGATGTAGGAAGTTAATTTCCCACATTAGCCACTGGAAAAAGCCATTTTTAATGAACAGATTTTAAAATTAACAGATAAAGACTTCATCAGAAAATTGCTCATCTCTCCAAATCGTGCTATTGAAATAGCACTTAGGGACTGATTTGTGATAATCTGGTGATTCATTGGAAAGGGCTGAAGGAACAATGTCCCCCCTGTTGACAACGATAAGCAAGAATGAGATTTCTTATTAGTGCCAATGTACCTGCTGAAATTACTATTCAAGTACTTTCTGCTATTGTTATTTTTCCTTCTGTTTTAATTAAAGTAACAGCAAAGGAACACTGCCTTCTGCTATATCTGAATTAAACCAAAGTCAGCTTCTTCCCGCAATCCTATCCAAGAGAGTTACAAGAGGAAGAAGAGACAATATACTAACTTTAATAAAGTTCCATAGTTTTTATTATTTTCACTGTTTAGTAGTGCCTTTATCTCAGAGAATTGCACTTTCAAATATTCATGAGAGTCCAGATGTTTTTTATTTTTTCTGAGGTCACATCCTCATTATTAATTTAACTGCAGTAGAATTGCTGGATGATCCTAGATATTAGAGGTACCCAGATTGCAAGGGTGCCAGCACGTGGCCTGAGGGTTTATTCTGGAATGACTCAGATAAAGTTCCCTTTTCTTTCAGCAGCTGATTTGACTGAAGAAAAATAAGCATGGAAACCCACTCCACGATCTGATCCCAAACTTCAGCCAGATTCACAGAGGTGATAATAAATGTATTTTGAATGTCAAGACCAGGACTATTAACTAGTTGCTGAGCAAATTTCTTTTTCTATGCATACATAAATTGGGCTTGGCTGTGGTTTAGGTCCTCAGCCAAGAACATAGCCTCTTCATGGATGGACAACTCAGACCCCATGCCTGTAAAGGAAGAACCTACTCACATCAGCCACAAGATGTGGGGGAAAGAGCCTTCACCTTAGTCCTTCATGCTGAACTAAATACTTGACAAATCAGAAGGAGTATGAAAAGTGATTATGGCTTAAAAGGACTGGGATTAAATTACTGCTGTGGGATATGTGGAACATCTTCTCCTAGAAATTTTTCTCTTAATCACAAAAGTTATGCTATATTGCTAAATAAAAGCCAGGCAGGAATGTGTCCATATGATTAAGGACACTTTGACATAGCTTTAGAAAGTAAAATGGAATGGGCCAAAACAGGGCCAGGTAGCAAGCTAGCTGTTGAGCAATGCAGATACTCAGGAGACCAGTATTTCATCTGTTTCTGGGCCTCTTGTTTAGCAAAATAGAGGCTTGATACTACTGCTGTAGTAAACCCACTGCACAAGACCATGGCTGAAGTCACAGTCTTCAAACATCTGCCTTCCTGCAGCATCTGCCTCTTCTGTCAATGGCAGGGGACTTCATCTTTCCCCAGACTGTTCAGAGAAGGGTTGGCTTTGGACACTGATCTAATGTTTGGGCCATACCCCTTGGAAATGTGCCAATCCTAGGAGAGAAGAGGAAGAAAATAGCAAAAGGTAGGTGAAAACAGTTGTCAATAAATATAAAGGCAGAGAAGCTATGTCCATTTCTTGTCCAGTTCTACTGATGTAGCTGTTTCTTTACTATTTCCTTATAGTCTGTTATATTTGTATCTATGTACATGCATATGTTTTTATATGCAAGTAAGAGGCACTTTTATTCTGCAACTAAAGAAAACTAACTCCTAGCAGTCAAGTGCTCCCACCACTTTCCTTATATGCTTTCGTTAGCATTCATCTCACTTGCAGTGAAACAGTTCCAAACACCAAACCAGCACAACTGTACCATAACTTCTGTCAACTCAGCTCCCTGAATAGATTCACCATTGAGCATGACCCTGTCATGGTGAGCATGTGCTGGAACTCAGAAAGTAAAAGGCTCAACTGCGAGGCAGAAGGAGGAGCAATACTGACTTTTGTGTGAGTCAGCAGATATTTGACAGGCTCAGCTGTACTTCCAAACGTACTCCCAAACAGAATTTTTATTCAACAGACATTTGTTGGACTTAACAATATCTTCTAGATACATACAGCATAACACAAGTAGAAACAGTTAGCTTTTTGTGGTTTTATTTTGTTGTTTTGTTGTTTGGTTCTGTATTTTTTTATTCCTGTAGGTTGAAGAACAATTTATTCCTTAAGACTTGAAAATACGATTAATAAACAGACTCAGATATATGGTTCAATTTGAAATTGGAGCACTTTCTACTTCTCAGGATCTGCTGTCTATCCAGTCTTACCTTGAATCTCCAGTCAAAGTAAGATCCCAGCATATACCTGCTGCTTCCTTTCCAATAGAGGAGCCAAAAGTACATAAGTAGCAAAAAAACCTCTGTAGTCTGAAACTTTTGCTTATGCTTTTAGAATTCTGCTTTCTGGGGACATCAAGAGTAAATCACTTCTATGGGCTGAATCTCTCAGGAGGTCATTGCATTATTAATAGCTGGTTCACTTTAGCTAGTTAGAGGAAGAATAGTTTCTGAAGTTAGAATGGATTCCAGCCACCTCTCTTTGATTTATGTTGTTTTATCCTTTAGCACCAATTGCCCCCTGTGCACGCATTGCCACACAGCTGTAATTCCTGTATCTCTACAATACCAAAATGAATAGCTGCTAGGCAATGTTAATCCTTCCAACTGTCATGCTGGAGATTTTATTGCTCTCCTTGTTTGGATCTTTCCCTAAGAAGGCTTTTTAACTTCATCTTGAAATTACATTGTTGCATTTCCCTAGTCACGCCTTCCCACTTCTACCACCTCCCACCATAGATGCTGCTGCTGTTAACTTTTCATAAAGGGCTAGCATATCATAGAGTCATAGAACCCCAAAATGTCTTGGGTTGGAAGGGACCTTAAAGATCATCTTGTTCCAAACCCCACACCATGGGCAGGAACATCTTCCACTAGATCAGGTTGCTCACAGCCCCATCCAACCTGGCCTTGAACACTTCCAGGCATGGGGTATCCACAACATCTCTGGCAGTAGTGCAGGAAAGAGGCACACTCAGCCATTCTGATTTAGGAAAGCTGCCAGTATGAGGGCTGTCCTCTACCAGCATGGCCTTTAAACATTGAAATTTGTTCTAAGAAGGAAGTCTGCAAATTAGAAATAATACCTCAACACCAAATCCTATTCAAAAGGTAAAGACAGTGGCAAACATATTTCTCTGTACCTTACTCTAAGATCAAGATTGAATTGGGTATGTCCTTCAACTACTTCTCTCTGGATAGCATAATTATATTTCTTGTCTATAACTGAACAA
>WEIV01026249.1:62663-98777 GCA_013390005.1 Calyptomena viridis | reverse complement strand
GAAGTCAAGTTGGTTCAATTTCCTGCCCTGCCACACACTTCTGGAGTAAACTTTTATAAGCCACTTCAAGCAAGTCAATATGCCATGGTTCATAGAGCCTGCAGGTGATGCACAAGCCCGCACTGGGAAACCTACATGCTCTTGTGGTCTCACTTGAAGCTTTTCTATCTGTTGAATGAAGATAACAAAATCCCACAACCTACAAAGATGTGATCTGGACAGAGATATGGGTGAAAAAAGCTAAAGAGCTTTTTTTACTAAAGAGCTAGTAAAATATTAGATCTGTGTACCCTCTTTATCCACAGAGCACAAACTGGTGAAAAATCTAGTGGATATAGACTGAAAGGAATGTACAGCCACCTCTACAGAAAACATATGGCTGAATTCAATCTTGGTGTAAACAAAAATACTCTAAGGTTCACACAATTTCTTTTCCTTCTTTTTATTTCACACTTTTCCCAATAGCTGCAAACTATCGTCAAAGCCCATCAGAGACAAAGTAATTTTTGAGGCCAAGCTATGCATTTTTTAACGCCATTTTATCTTTTTCCATATGTCACTCCATCTATTTCTGTTGCTCTTCCTCACCTGTAAGCCGATTATGTATCTGGTAATTCACTCTCCAGTGAAGCCTGATTCATCTGTAACCATGTAAGAACAGATTCCATGATGAAATCCTTAAGTGAGGTGGTTCGGAGGAGGGAAATTTCACAGTTTCCCCTAAAGATATTTTTCCAAGGCATTCCACTACTAGGAAAAAAGCACTCTGTGAAATTAACATAATAAATAATACAATCTCTACAGCCAAAATTGCAAAATAGAGAAGCTGTTTCTGGACAGGTTTTCTTTCATTCAATATTCTCCTGTGCACTTTATTCCATTTTAAGGACATTCTTGAGAGGAGTAAGTTATCTTCGGCTATGTCTATACTAATTACAAAATTGTTTCACCCATTCTAACAGACATCTTTCTACATTGTCAATCTCATACTTTTTTCCCTGTATATCCAGTTTTTTTACTCTGAATCAATGCTGTCTCTACCATTTACTTTGAGTGTTTGGAATTTGTGGATATGCTTTACCATTTTCAGAAGAAATATGTTACTTAGGATGCTAAATTATTAGTCCCTAAAACAGGTCATTAAATATCTACATTGTTTGACATATTGTTGGTTTTAGTACATCTGGTATTATTTCAGCCCTTTTTTTGGAACATGTGATACTACTTTTTCAAGTAAATGTGAATTAATTTTTGTTAGCTGATTTCTTAGGAAGAGAAAAGACTCTTCCCTCTTTCTTAGGAAGAGAAAAGACATTTCATTTGCTGCAGTCTGTACAGCCACTGATTTTCTACTGTGCTTCCAGTAAAAAAATAAAAATGCAAAACATGCCCCCAAAAAACCCAAACTTTTATAAGAATCATAACACTGCTTGCTCAAAATAGTTTTATATGTTTAGAGAGACGTTTTTCCCTACAAATCTATTATGCTTCTAGAAGCAGAAGTTAAATGCATGGAGGCCCCGTAACTATCTTGTCCCCTCTACCCCTTTCCTCTCTACTACTAACTCACTAATCGGTACAACCTGGTGTGTTTTTTCCCATTTTTAAACAAGTGATAGGTTAAGTGTTCACCACAAAACTGAATGCCCTAAATTCTTCAAAACAGCAACTCCCTCAGGCTCTGCTACTTCAAGTGTTTCCTCACTTGCTCCCTTGTCCTCCCCTGAAATAATTTCTGTATGACCTTATCTTTTTTCTAGTTTGTGTGCACATATGACAAAGAAATTTTGCAGAGAATCTCGATCTTTGCCATTTTTATTCATAATTAATTCACTCCTCTTCATTTATTAATAAGCTAATTTCTTGCTAAGGTTAAAGTTACTCAAAAAGGAAAAAGGCTTTTTCAGTGTATGAAGGTCTCCCATACATCAGTAAAGAGACATGTTTTGGTGGCCTCCTTCCCAGAGAATTCCACACACCATAGCAATAAATAACACAAAATGCATGTTTAGGAAAGATGAGACCTGACATCTGTTTTGGATTTGTTTGCATTTCTTATTTCTAAGCCATGTAAGTACAGTTAGAACCCCTTAACCATTCCTCTATAATCATCCTTAGAGAAAATCTTTTTCACAGCTTTTGAAGATATGCCTCCCCACCTTCATATCTGTGTATAGTATTTCTTTTCTGAGGACCACGAAAGAAATCATTTGCATTTGTATACAAAATACCTTTTATGATCATTAGCATGCTGGCATAGGAAGCTCAGGACTTCAGGGGTCTAAGTCAGGAATTATGAAGGCAAAGAAGACTGTATGTCCCAGTGCAACTTTTCCCACGTTGGAACAACATGGGTTTGGCTGACAATTTACATATACGAATTTTCTCTTATATACAGTCCCATCATTACACTGAGCTACACACCACTTCCTATAGGCAAAATATTGCAAAATGAAGGGAAATGTGGGTAAGTGAAGATAATCTGTCCATATTACATGCAGAGAAGTTTTTGAATATTGCATGCCACTAGCCACATCTGCTGTATTATGCATGCCTCGTGTTCTCTCTACCCTCTTGTGTGATTGCATGTTACACACTGATATCAGATTAGGCTCACTCTCCTTTCTTTTCATTTCTATGTTCCTTTAGAAAATAGGTCTTTAGCTCATTCAGCTATGCGATATGCACATTTCTAAATCAAAAAATAAGGTCAGTCAAGGTCACCAATTACTAATGGAGCCTATTCTAAAATTATATAGCCCAGATGTGATTTTTTTTCTTTTTTAATCTAATGTAGGACAAGAGTAAAGAGTACTTGAATTGACACATTAATATAGGAGGCAGACTATGTGAAGAAGGAATTACAGTTATAATCAAAGCCTGCTGCAAAAAGCAGACTGCTGCAGCTATATTCAGTGATGATTCAAACTGTCTATCCATATTTTGATTTCTTCTTTGCTTTGTTACTGAAGGCTTATATTGTATTTCTATACACAGATACACACAAGCTGTAAGGGAGAGTTCACAGCCACTGTTGGCAAGGAAACAGGTTACTGAGTGCTGAAACCCACATTTTAAATTAAAATTATATTAGGATTTGATTCATACTTATAATTGCCAATGACTTTTTATTTGTATGCACTTAGAGAAGGAAATCAACAATTGTTCTAATATTAGAAATATTTAAAGGAAATACATATTGAAGGAAATTTACTTATTCCACAAGTGTTGAACTCAAGAAAGGATTTAAGAAATAAATTGCTGAAGAATATGTGGCCATTCTTGTACAAAAATAAAGTACATAAAATTGCACGTTTCCCACATATTTCAGTAATTTTTGAGAACATAGACACCAAAACACAGAATTTTTTGTTAGTTTCCATGAAATTACTACTATAGACTGCACTTGAATTATCTGCCTTCCCACATTTGCTGTCCAGAAAGAACACAACCATAATTCCCCTTTCTGCTGTTCTCGTTCATGTCATATTCACATGCAGCCTTCCTTGTACCCCTCTACTGAGGTCCCTCAACTTTTGTGTCATTGTTGTGCCACTAACTAATTCAGTCCCTCTATTTCACCTTACTTTTTGGGACAAGTCTGGAAATAATCACTGGACTGGAGTTGTACAGACCTAGTCACAAAACTGAAAGAAAATGTTAACTTGTTATGGCTCTTCTGAGGACTTCAAAAAGCAGCCAAGGGACAGCCTTTTTGTAACACACATCACTAGGATAGTGGCACCATTTTCCCCACCAAGTACTGTTTGTTACCGGAACTAAGTCTAATTAAATGGTCATTAAACAAATTTTGTTGTTCCTAGATGGAAAGATCTGAACCTGAATGAAAGTGTAGTGCTTTTATCAGTTCTTTCCGAAGTAACATTTTTGTTTTACTTCCACGTATCAATTAAAGAGGTTCAGTAGGGATTACTGAAAATGTTATTAGTTTATGTGAAAACATTGAATATGAAAGTATGAAGTGTTCAAGTGATAAGTGGAACATGTCAGAATGCTAAGTTTTCCACATACAAATCAATCACATATATCTAATTAAGACATTATAGCTGAGGAAACGCTAATTCATTTCCCATTCTGTTCTCATGGTAAGGTTGGTATAGTCTGGGAATGTATGATCTCTGCTTGAATCACTTCTGGAGTTACATGCATGCTGTGTAATGAAAATAAAAGTTTATGTCATATTTTGAAAATTACATTTATGTATTTATGGCTTCACAGTTCAAGGTCATTTACAAGAATCATCACCTCCACTTATTCTGCCAATTCGTTCAACAGTTTGACATAGTCAACTAATTAGGTTTTTGAAAGTATTAAAGCACAATTTGCCTCAGTTTAAAATACATGCTCACTTAGATATATTGTTGAATTCCAAACTAGAAAAAAGTACATGATATATAATTTATAAAATCATAGATTATGCTGAGTTGGACAGGACCCTTAGGATCATCAAGTCCAACTCCTGGCCCTGTACAGGAATTGCCAAGAGTCACACCATGTGCCTGAGACCACTGTCTGCTTCTTGAACTCAGGCAGTCTTGGTGTTGTGACCACTTCCCCGGGGAGCCTGTTCAAGTGCCCAACCACCTTCTGGGTGAAAAACCTTTTCTTGATATCTAACCTAAGCCTCCCCTGAGTCATCCTCATGTTGTTTTGCTCAAATCCTGTCACTGGTCACAAGAGAAAAGATTGGTGCCTGCCGCTCTGCTTCCCCTTGTGAGGATGTTGAAGACCACAATGAGGTCTCCCCTCAGTCTCCTCCAAAGTGAACAGACCAAGTAACCTCAGCTGCTCCTCATACAGCTTCCCCTCAAGGTTCTTCACCATCTTTGTTGCTCTCCTTTGGACACTCTAGTAGTTTAATGTCTTTTTTATATTGTAGTGTCCAAAACTGCACACAATATTCAAGGTGAAGACACACCAGTGCAGAGCAAAGTGGGGCAATCGGCTGGCTGGCGATGCTTTGCCTGATGCCCGATGCCCCCCAGGACACTGTTGGCCCTCCTGACTTGCTGTCAACCAAGACCCCCAGGTCCCTTTCTGCAGCACTGCTTTCCAGCATCTCATTCCCCAGTCTGTATGTGGATCCAGGGTTGCCCCAACCCAAGAGCAGAATCCAGCACTTTCCCTTGTTAAACTTCATATAGTTGATGATTGCCCATCTCTCTGATTCTTGAAGGTCTCTCTGCAGGGTCTTCCTGTCTTCAACTCCAAGGGAGTTGACAGCTCCTCTCAATATAGTGTCGTTGGCAAACTTACATAGTATTCCTTTGAGCCCTGTGTCCAAGGCATTAATGAAGATGTTGAAGTGCACAGGGCCTCAGATGGAGCGCCAGGTCACCAGTCTGATGTTATCCCATTCACTATTACCCTTTGTGCTTGACCCATGAGCCAACTGCTCACCCACCACATGATGTGTTTATCCAGCTGTGTGCTGGACATTTTGACCAGAAGGATCCTGTGAGAGACAGTATTGAAAGCTTCACTGAGATCAAAAAAGATTACCTCAACTGGCTTCCCTTGATCAACTGGGTAGGTTACCCTGTCATAGAAGGAAATCAAGTTCGATGAGCAAGACTTTCCTCTCACAAAGCCATGCTGGATGTGACCGATGACTGTGTTGTCCTCCAGATGTTTTTCAATACCTGCCAGAATAGTCTTTTGCATGATTTTACCTTGCAATGAAGTGAAACTGAGGAGCCTGTAGTTTCTGGGGTCCTCCTTCTTGCCCTTTTTGAAAATTGTGATGCTAGCCAGATATATTATAATCCACAAGAGTATATATTTAAGTAAGAATTTCAGGCATTTGTTTGTAAAGAGATTTTTACATTCCTGGAATAATTATTAAATTCTGCATGAAAAATGGTTCTTCTAACTTCATGTCTTTATGCAAAACAAATGCTCCTTACAATTTTAAACTCTTTTTTTTTCTTTTTTTTTTTTTTTGTTGAAAAGACAATATTTTTGAAATAATGAACTAGAAAAAGATACTTAGGAACAAGCTATTAAATCCTACTACATGTAGGAAGATGGGTCTAAATTTCTTGGACATTTTTCAGCCAGCAATATGTCAAGCACCTATTATGTTATGAGCTTTATTTCACTTGAATAGCAGGAAAATTCTTGCTGATTTAGCTTCATTTAATATGCATAGCCATTGGCAAATTTGAAAAATAGTTTTATTAGGTAGTTTTACCATTCCCTCTAGGGACAAATTTTCCCTCTTTTTTCAGAAAGCTGTACGGAGCTGTCCTACTACAAGTACTAACCTCTTAGCATCTACAGTACTGATACATTTTCCTCCTCCTCTCCTAATAAAAATAATTCAATTGTTGAGCACTTTAATTTACTTCTTAGTACTGATTACTCCTTATGCAAATGGAGCTAATAGCACTGAATTATCAGCACTAATATATGCATATAACTCCAACAGTGAAACTATATGGCATCAAGTACTGCACAATGCTGCAAATTTTATTGTTTTTAACTGTGTGTGTCTACAAGAAAACCCTTATTAGCATACAGACGATCAATAGAAACAAGTGATGGACCAGGTTCTTTAAAAATATACATATTTTTTAGTAGGCACTAGCAAGTAAGACATACGAAAACAAAATATTTGGATTTGAATGTAAATACAGACACTGGCTACACTTTGGTTACCACCTCTCCTGCAGTCAGGCAGAGAAATACTGTACTGTTAAAGTCATCCCACCTTCTGGTATGTTCACCATGCGATCTTAGAAAATCTCAGTTTAAATTCAGGGTGGTTCTTTGCTTCATTTGTCAAAGGTACCTCGCACCCTAATGATGATGGTATTTATCCTAGTCAGGTTCTCAAAGGACTTCAAAGCACTGACCACCATCCATTTCAAAAGGAAATGCTTGGCTCTTTCAAAAGTACTTATAATTCTTGTCTGGCTACATTCATCCTGGAATCCTAGTGCTTTATAAACACTACTGAACATAGCACAATGCATTTTTAGTGCATGAAGGTACAGATAAATTAATCAAATCCCTCACACAGGTGTGCTTATGAAAGGCCAAGGTCTTTTTTTCTAATCTAGCCAGCTAGATTGCAGCTTCTGCAATGCCAGCTACTAAAACAAGTCTCCTTTCTTCAGCAGGTATCAAAAGTGAGATCCAGAACCATGTGTTCAGCATGCCCATGGGAAGAGGAGCATTTCCAAGCCTAATGTGCTTGGGGGCCACAGGCAGAAGGATGGGTGCCTGAACAGGCTGAGGAAAAGAAGCTCTTGCTGAAACTCCAGTCTTAAATGACAGTGTAGGATTTTGTGTTATTGGTGAGAAATCAAGCAGCAGGAAGCCAAAATGTTCAATAGAATAGGTTAAATGTATTCCAACCCCGGAGGTACTCTTTGATTTCTCCCTACTTTGAATCGCTTTCCTGACCCTCTTGAAACTTCCCTTTCTCCTCTGCTGCTTGGTTCACTCTGGTCTCACCACACTTCTCATGGTAAACAGTTGCTCTATTTGTGAAAGATAATTTCAAATTTATGTTGGTACAGCTAGGAGAGACAACGCCCCAGACAGAAATCTACAGAAGCTTTTCCAGGGCATGGTTTTGTGGAGGTCTCTGCACCCTAGTATTTGTATGTGTACAGTGTTTTCCTCTTTCCTCTCAACCAACCCCAAATCAGAAGAAGAAAATATTTCTGAAAAAAAATTATTTCAAGCCAGAGACATCTGGGTCCCCAAAGTACAGGCAAGATCACTGGCAACTACTGTAATGGGCTCTGCAGTGAGTAGTTCAAGGGAGTCAAGGTGATTGACAGCTCTCTCTGGGCTAATAACTGTTGAAGCTGAGCCATTTTTTTCTACAGCTGAAATACTCCTATAGAGGCTTAAAAGACCAACACAAACTTCTGCTTTTTCTCCACTTCAAATGTATTTGTGTTATTACCTGTTCAGAGCTCTCCAGAGCACTTCTCTGCTTTTTAACCAGATTTTGGTGGTATGTCATCACCTGCACAATGAGGCAGATGTCATCCTTGCAACGGACTTCCTTGCTTTTCTGCTCATTTTAAGTCATCTACAAAAAAATAATAATTAAAAAAGATATATAAATAAGATATTGGAAAAAACCCAAAAGGTCTTTGTTTAGATTCAAGAACAGTTTCCAATGTCTGAGGAGCATTTCTGAAATTACAGAGGAAGCTTTTCTCTGTTCCAAAACCTAGGTGTGTTTTCACACATTCCCTGACTGATTCATGGAATAGTCAGTAAGTTGTTGGAATAGCTCTCAGGGATTTAAGAAGATTATATCAATTAGCTTAAACACTGGCAACACATTAAAATCATCGAAGTCATTACACACCTCAGAAAATATAAAATTATTTCAGACTAAAACAGATTGTATATTCTGTTACAATATAGTATATTAAGAAACAGCTGACTCCTTTTTTTCTTTATAATAAGCCCTGGGCTGAAAATCCATTCTTTGCCCATCCAGTTTGTCTACGCTTTTCCCCCTCAACAACAATACAACAATCTGTCTATCAGCAAAGTGTATTTTCCTTAATGCAAAGAGTCTCACCGAGAAGCAATGCACTGATGTCTTTGATGGAATTTGGTACTCAGCATATACAGTACTCAGATGTACTATGAATAGTGTACATACAAGTCATCTCTAAATTTTCTCATTCCAGTAGTGTAGATCAGTAACATTGTGAACAGATTTTTCAAAGCATCTATCACAGAAAAAGTTTTTTAGATCTTCCATGAACTCTAGTACTGCTTTACTATCACAGCAATACAAATCCACCTCCCTAAACTTATGGGAACATGTTCTTCATTCTATCACAAACAAGACCAACCTTAAAAGTCAGTATTTTTTCATTATTCACTTCACCACAGCTGTGCTCCAACTACACTAGTGCTCAAAGTATAGCCAGCCAGTCAGCTGTGCAACTGCTCTGTCAGCAACACAGAATCTTTTAAACCCAAAACAATAAAACGTTTAAAGATGTGTCAAACTCTTCAGTGGTAAACAGAAAACTGCAAGGGAGCAACTGTTTCCTGGTTAATGATGGGCAAGACATATAATTTCCTACCCATGAAAACAGATGAATTTTTTAGGACTTTCATTGTCATATTACTGCGTCCTAATTTGCAGCACACAGCACTGCATGAAAAAAGACTCACATAGAAAAAGACATAACATAACTGGGCTGAGTTCTATAGGCCTTTGTCAGGCAAAAGCCACACTCAATCAAAGAGGACAGAATTTGGCACACAGACCTCAAGCATTTCTCTCATATAGAATGATGTATGGTTTTCTAAAATAGGAAAATTTGAAACTAACCAATTTCATTTCATTTTCCCATGTTATAAACAACTGGAAGTATGAATGTTTATATCCTTTCTATAATTCCCACTTCTAATGCAACTGTAAATATTGTGAAGAGAGATAGAAAAGTTTAAGACTTTTTGGGCTCCTATTTACCATCTGTCTGCAATGATATCTTGGGGCAATGCATGATACAAGTTAATTATGCATTGCAAAAAAATTGCATATATTTTTTACTCAGCTTCATGTTCAACTGATTTAATGTTCTTTTGCTGTCTAAAAGAGACCCCATGAAACTATCTGGATAAATCTGCCTCTCAGAGGCAGATAAATATCACTTACTGTCAACTAGAATGACTTACTAGTCTGTGACTTTTCAGTTTTAAGTTGTACACAATGGACAAACAATACCTGCATATTAATATTTTTTTGCTGAAAAAAAAATGAAGTCTTTAATTCAGTAAGGATTAAACATTGCCCATTAAGTTTAAATTGCGGAAAAGGGCCATTGCAGAAAATAGCCAGTTCCACTTTACAACATCAACAGTGCCATTCCATGATTCTTGAGTAACATTAAGCATAATGACAGTTTCCGATTTTGACATCTTTAAGGTCATTACTACGATTCTTCCCAAGGAATAAATTCCTGCTATTTGTAGAGACACTAATATTTTTTCTTGCCTTTTCTACAAACGAATGCCAGGACACGGCTTATTTCAAGAAGATTAAAAAACTTCCCAGAAAAATGTCTGATGGGAAAGCAGATAAGGAAAAAAAGACTATGAGCTTAATCACAACCCCATTTCAGTAGTCAATGGCCCTTGCATCCAAGATGATTTGCTGGGTCAAAGCCTACTTAGCATCAGGGAGGTGCTAAATTTTTTTGCTCATCTAACAAGACGAACTATTCCTGAGATATCATGAAATGTTGAGCTGACTTCTCTATACGTTTATAAAGAAGCAAGCTCCTGTCACTGAGTCAGACAGATACAATATACCCAGGACTTTATCCTCATGATGGATAGCTTCATCACTCAGAGCATTTCCAGACTTTCACTATCAAATCTGATGTGCTCTCCAACAGCCATCTTGACTAATGCAGGAATATTGTGCACAGCACTCCCTTCTGACTAAATTCATTATGTAGTTCTGACAATGTATATGCTTTCTTATATTTAATTCTTAAATTTCTCAGTGAATCTATGAATTCAGTTTGTAGGTGATAGCCATAACCAAAATGTTGGATTATATATGAGGATGAAGAAAATACAAAAATCTAAATATTTTGGTCAAAATTTGGAAACACTGCTGTAGCTTTTCCAGGAAAATTTGTATGTTTTGTTCTGTAGCTGTCCTTTGTAGGACAGTCTTTCCTCCTGGGGAAAGCACCTATTTTCATACAAAAGTTCTGTTTAGTCCAAAACCAATTCTGCAGTGAGTATGCTCGAGTGCAATTTTCCGTCAACCATAATGCTAGCACAAAGTCAATCCTGAAATTTAAATTCCTGTTAGCATGTACATTTTATAGTCTGACCCTTTTCATTCTGGTCTCTATACCTCTTTTACTTGAAAGGATGCATCTCAAGGATATAGCTGATGCAGAGGACCATAAAGTACAGATCATTTACAGTCAAGGCTAAACCAGTCCTTACTCATTAAAGGTATGCTTTGCAGCTGTTACAGTTTATCAAGAAAGGAATCTTGTAAAGTAAACAAGATAAAATACCACAGCGCAAAAATAAGAATTGTTTGGCTGAGTCCTACCTCCACATCTCCAAAATTTAATCAGTCTCTTAATGTTAGTTTGGCATATTTTTCCTCTGGATTCCTTTTCCAGTGTTTAAAAGTAGAGGGATGAATAAACATTTATAACAGACATTTTATTTAAAATTAAATCTGTTGCCAAAAAGTACCAGGCAGTCTTTTGATAGACCTCATTACATCAAAGCTCCAATTTTCCCCCAAGTGCAGCAGAGTTTCACAGGAGCATCCATTTTGCCAGATGTGAGGTCCCCTCATGAAAACGAAGTGATCCTCATGATCACTTTGCAGAATGGGCTCCACTCCATCTAGCCCCAAAACCATGTTCATACCACTAACATCATTGTATCAGGATTTTAATCATACTTCTGAATCAAACATTACTAAAGCAGTCTTGGTACTATAATATCACAATAGTAGCCTTCCCATCAACCTTATAGGCAGTAGTATTGGTGTCATAAAATATGACTTAGTATTTTAAAATAAATTCATAACTAAATAAAGCAAAAAGATTATTTATTAGCCAAGCCACTGAAGCACCAAGTATGCTGTATATTTCACAGACAAAATAATTGTTTCAGATGAGTCCTAGCTTCCCTCCTTTCTTAGGTTTCTTCCAAAATGACTGAAAAATTTATTTCTTTCTCTTCTGGTTAGAGTATACATCTTTGTGGAGGGTCTCTAACACCCTGGAAAGTGTCTGTACACCTGACAGTTCAGTCACACACTGAGGCACAGCAGAGGACAGGGCTTGCTGTCACAACATGTTTTAGACTCTCAGGTTCAAATTTCATGGGACTTTTGAGTTTAGTAATTAACTGCTTTGTTATCCAGGAATATAAATTCAGGCATCAATCAATTAGACTTTATGTAGTCAAGCTTTTATCCCTACCTGTACCTAAATTAAAATATATCTGAAGCAGGCATTAAAAGTAAAGGAGCTTGTATACAATTGGCAGACTTATTTTTACAAAACAATCACGCCACACAAGATCAGTTGCACAACTGAGTATGTCAAATACCACTTTCGACAGAAAAAAAAAGCCCACCATAAATTTTACATACTTAACTGAGTATTAAAAGTAATGGGAATGGACAATATTTTGTTATAATGACAAGCCCATTTTTTGAATGCAACTTTTTTAACTGGAACAATGTCTCAATAGCATTAACTGATGTGAGGTCATTCTAGGATAGCTTTCTATCTGGTGTCAAATGAGTTGCATAAATACTCATTGAGTGTTTCCACACATTCTTCAAGTCATAGTAATTTTTACAGAACTACCTAAAATTCTGGCACTCAAGTTAATTCAAATACTCTAAACATAAGACTGTCTGGTTGCTCCTATTTCATACTAGACTGAGGAAAAGAAAAATCAAACCACCATGATTCATATTTTCTACTCTTGCACCTGGATTGCCACATTTTTCTTGTCTCTCAGGCAGTAAATACTTCCAAAATTCTTCTCCCACACAGACTGCAGCTAGGTTATAGACTGAGCCTTTAGGATCACTTTTCTTTGCTCTCTAAGAATATTAGATTATTTAACAGGAGTATTTGAAAAAGTGTCCTTACTAACAGCAATTTTGGTCTACTTTTCTATGGAACATCCCTTGAAATGGTGAGGAGGGTAATAAAGAAGAATGTAATGGGGGTAGAAAGCAGCCAACTAATATAAAGTTAAGTGACTAAACTAAAGACAGAAAGAAAACTCAAATTTCATACTATATTTACAGAGCTTAAACAAAGGGAAAGTTACTGTATTGTTTACATTTAGTGTCTTGCCTTTATGTCACTGCTGATCTACAACTTACTAAATAACAAAATGTACACATTCTTCATTCCTTTATGACTTTAATGGTAGGGTACAAGCAAATCTAAAGTTTCACAGTTACACATGAATGTTTAAAACGTGGATAACCACAGTCATGGGTCATTGTAATTTCCTGCAGACACACCTATGCAGAGCCCTTTCACTTTATTTATGCAGAACTTTTACACTTCTTAGATGAATACATAAACTGATTTTTTACAGACAACAAACGAGATCAATGCTCAAGGCAGGAAACTAATGAAACATCCAAAAGTCATCTACAGAAGCTCCACTACATTCAGTTTCAAGACAAACCTCCTGCCAGCAACACCTAGGGAAATCAGCTTCCTAGATGCTTGTGATGGTTTCTGTGGCCCTAAGCACAGAAAGACACCAAGCAGAGGTCTCTCACTATTACTTAACATCATGAACACAGCCCTCCTCACTTACCCTGTCATCTGGCCAAATTTTGAAGTTTCAGATAAATAAATGAAAACAATAAGTGTAAATTCCTCCAGACTCCCTTAGGGAATGAGATGACTTGGAGATTCAGCCAAAACAGGCGATTCAATTCTACTGACTGTTTACATGGTATCATAGAATGGTTTGAGTTGGAAGAGACCTTAAAGATCATCTAGTTCAACCCCCCTGCTATGGACAGGGACACTTTCCACTAGACCAGGTTGCTTAAAACCCCATCCAATCTGGCCTTTTTATGGTGATTAACATAATTTTATAACCCTGCACATGAATATCTTGTCCAATTTCTGAGGACTGTGAACAACTGCTTAATAATCTTAAAATAATTCAAATAGCCTATCTGAGAAGTACCACACCCTTAGTCTTATGCCTTCTGGTTTGTTGCAGGAGTCATGCAGGTTCACAGATACACATAAGAAGCACAATCTGTGAGGAAAAAGATAAATAAATCAGATTTTCCTACTTAAATAAAGACATTGTGTTTTCTGAGGTAAATTTTTGCCCTTAGTTTGTCACAGGTGACAATATTCATTCCGTCTTTCCTATTCTGTATAGGCAATAATAGGCAAGGAGTCAATAGTAAATACAAAATGTGTTAATTTGTGAAAGTATACCATCAATAAACTGACTGACTATTGATACTAAAAGTGATTATTTTGTTCATATAATTCCCACTATTTTGATCCTGATTTTGCCTTTACATTCTGTTGTGAGAAACTTCCTCTTTAATTTCATGCCCTTAACATTAGTTAACAAGAGCAGTTTCTCATGTATTTTGCTTTCTTAGTGACATGAAATTTTTGAATGAACCAAGAAAATCAATATGTAATCTGGTTTTCACTAATACAAGCAAAAGGGAACCCACCCTCAGCTCTGAACCCAAGTGTATTCAACTTACAGGAATACAAATGATCCTAGAAGGAAGTTTTGTAAATTTTGTATTACTTGACATCCTCTACTTTTTAAACAAGATTTTCAAATAAACACAAGGATGTACACAATGTGGTGGGAGTTTCATTATAACCATTCTAGAAAAGCTTATATATCTAAAAATTATTTGGTTAAAACACAAGAGTGTCTTCTATCTATACTGGACACATCACTCCCAGAAAAGTAGCAGCAACGTACAGAGATAACTTGTGAAAAAGATGAACTCATGCTTACACTTTAGAAGAGGATCTGCCTACTGTGCAAAAGAAGTATACTGAGCAGATACCAACCACAGAAACAGAAGTGATGCTTATGGTGTATTTTATGAGCTGAAAACTCATATGGGTTTCTCATACACATCTTTTTGACTGGAAAAAAGAAAAAGGCAAAAAAAATTAAAGTATTAACTGTAGAAATACACTCATGATACATATAAAAAACAGTGTTACTTGTGTTCTACTGAAATAGGAAAAAATTTCTTGTTGCTGAAACATCAAATGGTCTAACTCACTTTACAAGTTTACCTCCACATGTATTTACTCTAAAAATCAAGCCTTCGAGTTTTCATAAAATTGCATAAAACCTTGGAAACATAATGGTAATATGGTGTATATACTAGTGTAATAAGTCATTAAATTATTGAGAGGTTGTTGTAGTCAAAGACTACTTAAGAATCATGTATGTTTTAAAAAATAGATAATCTGACAATAAATAATTTTTTAAAAGTAAAACAGAACCAACAATGGAATTTTGTACAGCAAATGAAGGTCATCTGTAAATCTGGAATAAATTCACACTTGAAAATATTTTTCTTTAAGATCATGTAGTTGAGAAAGATAAAGAATAACTAAAATGCTAAATGCCTGAAATAGAATATTTCTGGTTAGGTTTCAAGAATTTGTCTTATAGTGAGTGTTTCGTGCAAAGTTCTGTTCCAAGTGAGTTTGAATTATATTTGCCTGCTCCATGTTGTGTCCACTGTAGAGAAGAAAAAAAAGATACCTCTTCACTCTAATAAATAGATAAAATAGAACCCTAAGAAAAAGATGGTATAAGAATTGTGTTAACATTCAATAGATGTTCCAAGAGCTTTCCTGCTCCAGAGGTGAAAGCAATTACACCTCCACTGCATTAACACCACTGAATATATATTTTTATGGCCTGTCCTCCACTCTCTGCACTGACTTCAGATAAAATTCATCAGACACATAGTATTTCTTATCTGGAATAGCCTGTTACACAACACTGATCACCTCCTTCATATCACAGGGATTTTTAGAAAATTAAATAACCAGTGTGTAAGTGTTGGAAACTGTAATGATAAATGAAGATCAAATGAAAAACATGAACACACACACAGAGAATGTCAAATACTACTTCTCTCATCTAAGGCAACTCCAATTATTTTAAAAGTAAAATTTCTAGTTCTTTAGTTCTCAGAGATTCCAGTGTTGTGGATCTATGATGCTTGTGTGGTCAGGCAATATGGATGCCAAATCTAAAAAAAATTTAAATTAATTCCACCAAAAGCTATCAGAAGTTTCTGCAAATTCAGCAGAGAATACAGCAGTAGGGCAGTACCACCTTCTGATATCTTGAAATAGCATCAATATCTTGATAAGATTTGCTCAACATTTAGAACTGATATTAAAATGCTGATAAGCAATGTTAATAGTAAAACCAAAACCAAACAGACAAAAAAAAATAAAGAAATATAAAACACAAATACACTGATTATCTAGAAAAGTGTCCAAACACCACTAGAAACTTTGCAGAGTTGATGAACCTACTCCACTCTGACACGCCATTGCAATGGATTGTTACTTTTTAATAATAAGCTTCACTTATTTCAAGTTTGAATATTTCTTCTTTCACAAGTCAGATACTGAACATCTCTTATCAAATATTGTTCTCACTGTTATAAATAGACTTTTCAGCACTTAAATTTCTCCTTGATAAGTTAAACAGACTGAGATTCTTTAGGAACTCATTAAAGGCCTATTTTCTAGTTGTTCTCTCACCCTTTTTTTCTTTTCTGAACCTTCCCTAATACTGGGGTTATTTTTAAATTGTAGACTTCAGAACTGAATGTAGCATTCTTTCAATAATCTCAACAATACCAAATACAAAGGAAATGTAGACAGCAAGAACATGTAATGCCAACATTAAACATCATCATCTTGACATTGTTCCTAAAGCTCATGTATAGATTGTCAGTGAAAAATGCACTATGAAAAAAACCAATTTTACATTCTCCCTATGATATTTATTTTTCAAAACCTCTCCCTAGATCTCAGTTCTCTCAGCACAACCTTCCCATTCTGTTGTGCTCCCCAATGTGGTTTCCAACCCTTTGGGTTCTCACTGAAATGCCCTATAACACATTTTTTAAAAAACACAAGCTCTCTTTTCCCTCTTTCATTCTTTCTCCCTGCTTTCCAGAAAAAGTTCACCTTCAGGAAGTAGCTTAGCAGAGTTTAAGTGAAAAGACTAATGAAAAAACAGTCTTAAAAATTTTATTTCTCTTAATTATTGTGTATCAGCTGCTATATTCAATCAGATGCTGATTTGAATCAAATGGATCCAAGTGAAATGCTCTGTGGGTTGACTCAGTTGAACAAGGAACTATGAAAACTGGGGAGGCAGGTGGTAGCAGTGACACTGTGAGTAGACATTGAGAGGTAAACGATCAAGAGTAATTTACTAATTCTAGGCTCAGAATGCCAGCAAGAAAGGAGGCACCTCAGCAGCAGTTTGCTCATTTTATCTCAACAGATGCAGCCTAGGTGTTTCCTGGTAAGGAGGACACATCATGCCTACACAACGTTAGGTGCAGGAGAATGGGCCATATCACCAGCAATATGAGTTTGCAGGTGAAGTGTGCAAGTGAGAGACAGCCAGCAAATGATGACCTGAGGCATTTGCTGAAGCTGCCACAGGACCGGCCATCTATCACCCGATCAAAACTGCATCCTTCCACTTTTACCAAGGAACACACACACACATTTTCATGAGAGCAGCAACACTGATTCAAAGGCTGTGCTTGTTCTAGTGGCCAGCATTTCTGATGCTGAGGTCTCTGAGGTCAGACAGACACACAGACTAGGCTACTCATCACGAACAGCAGCAACTATGATTTGGCTGAGTGTTCACTTCAGCAGCTAACTTAGTATAGTGGAGCAGTTATGGGCCTCCTGAGGGGGTGATCAGACTTTGAGGAATCATGTTATCCTAACAAGCAGATATTAATACTATTACTTTTCTCTATTAATTATATTTTACTAGAAATACAGCCTAGGTTATTTTTAAGAGAGTTTTTTTTCCTACACATATTCTCTGTTGATAATAAATAAAACAGGAATACAATCTGTGCAATATCCAATATTGCTTTACTCCAATGACGTGTGAAAAAATAAAAATGGCCTTAATATTCTACCTTTCCAGATGCAGACTGCAATTACTGAGAACATTTTAATTACCTTTAATTACATTAACCACAACAAAAAAATATTAAAAAGCTTTGTAAGACAGAAAATGACACTTGGCTTAAGTACTCCTCAATGTGCTGCTTTCAGGTATTTTTTAAAGTAGAATTTTTCATATCATCTACTCCATATTATCTTTCTAATTTTAGCATTTTCATAAGAATATTAAGTCAATAGCAAGAAATTCACATATACTGTTTGCATAACATCTTTGAATTTAATTTGGTGGCACTTTACCCTTAATGAGTAAGCAAAGACAGTAGGGATCAAATATCTATTGATTCCTTCTACCTATAGGAGGTAACAGCTTGTAGCCATTCCCTGAAATGTAAGGAAAACTAAAAGAAACCTCCTGCAGGCAGAATCTTCCTGTATGTGAAAGTCATTGTATGAAACAAAAGCTATACAGAAAAAAATGTATATCAATCTAAGTAATTAAACACCAATAAATCACAGACAAGTTTGTACAAAAAACAAAACACGCACTTCCACAACTTAGGCATTCTGAGTCTTTTGACTCAGTTTCCCCATCTATTGATGTAAATACCCCGTATTAAAGACCTCTGGTCCCATGATTTCCTTCCTCTTTTCAGAGACTATCCATGGTCAGTGAAGCTACAGAGCCCAGCACAACTTTACACATTCCCCCTTAACTCCCGGGGAGATGTGCTGTCATGAAGAGTTTCCTGTTACATTGTCCCGTGACTGGCTGTGTCACTGTTCCTATGCGCTGTCCTCTTCACTTGCTCTGGGTGAGCCTTCATGCCTTTTGTACAGCTCTGGCAAGGGATTTTCGTGCTCACAAATGGTCTAATAATCATTGCTTTACAAGCATTATGATCTCTGTGTGAGTTCTTTTAACTCTTACTGTAATTTACTGTGAAATTTATTCTGGCAGAAGCCCCAGTGCCTTTTCTCCCTTCTCTCTGCATCTTTGGGGCACCTGAACTCTCATACCTGGTGACCCGGGGCTGAGATTTGGTTATGCACGGGCTGCATCAAATTTAAGCCATTTGCATATTGAGCCAGTGAGGATAACACCGCTCATGATAAGCAGAGATTAAAAAGCAGTATGAACTGGGCCGGCCAAGGCGCTCGCCCGGGCGCAGCGGCCACTGGCCCTTCCGCCGCGCTATCAATAGATGGCAGCAAGAAGCTCCTTCTCTCCCGAGCGCCGCAGGAGGAAGATACGTCCCGGCAGGAACACAGGGCAAGCTTTCCAATAGAGTTCAGACACCAGGTGCTAACAGCCATGAGTTTTGGCTCCTTAGGGAATGGCTCGGTGTATTCCCCGGAGCAACGCAGAGGTATGGAGACGGCCATGCGATAAAGTGTCCTGGCATGTCTGCAGTACATTGGGAACGCGTCAATATCAGGAATTAAAATACAGTTTCCACTTGGGTTTCCTTAGATCTTAACTGGTGTGGGTTAAAATCCTAAAATTCTTTATAACAATCAGTGAAAGCAACAGTTGAACCAGGTCAGGATGCCATCTACACCAAAACATAGGCTGCAGCAGTTGTAACTTGTAGGCAGCGAGACTTTGATACCAATCACTACACAATTTGACCAGTTTTTGTGTTTAGAAGCAAGATGCAATTTACATTTGAATGTGTATTAAAAACAGCTTTTTATTTTCCCTAGCAAAGATGAGTCTTTCAGGAATCTCTCAAAACTACTCCATCCTTCCTTCTTGAACTCAATGTGATTTTTTTTTCTGGACCAAATTTTCAACTCCCAGTTTTGTCAATTACTCTATTCAGAATAATATTTTTTCTGTTCAAAGAATGTCTCTTTAATCCCAAATAACCTTTTGTCACACCCCCTCCCCCAATGAACCATTCCTCACCAAACATTTTTCCTTTCTGCTTTTCCCATCTTCATTTCTCATACTCTTAGAGTACAAAATCTTCACATTAAAACAGCACCTCAAGTTATCAAAACTGAGCAAGTGATCCAGTGACCTCTGAAGGATGCATGAAACAGGAAGCAACATGCTCGAGCATTGCTACTGCCATATAAAAGAGGGGTTGTGTTTGGATTGCTTGGGACACAGTGTTTACTAAGACATTTAGATTCATCTGCTTGTAAGTATAAATACTTACACTATAAAACTATTTAAGTGGACCCTTAATATTTTTTCATGCAAAGGGTCTTTCAATGTAATATCCTGAACAGATAATATCCAGTAAAACAGGAAAATATACATTCTTCAAAGCATTCAGACAAAACCTCTTTATTGTTCAATTTCAACATTAAAAGGATTCAGAACATTGACCTCAAGACATTTAATTTCCTGAATTGTGCTATATACTTTTAAAAAGTAATTTTGTAAAAAAAATTTTGCCCTTCTTTTCAGTAGCAGACCTACTATTGCTTCTTAAAGTCTGAGAAGTTTTGGAGCAATTAGCAGTTTCTGACACAGATATTGACTGAGTTCAAATGCAAAGTCTACAGCATACTTCTGGATGCTTAAAATCAGCCCTAATGTCAGCATAGGATTAGTGCCATGAACATCTGCATACCTAATACAGTTCTCCTAGTCTCCTGCATGCCTACAGCACAAAGTGCTACGAGTGCCAGTGGCAGTTAAAACTATATTTAATTCTGGCTTCTTATCAACAGTATCATACTATGCTTGTTAAGAGGTCTGGTAAGTTGAGCTGGAGAGAGCTGTCTAGATTTTGTGGTCAGGTTTGGGGAACATATGTACTGGACAGGCTAGGAGTGCCTCAGCATATCACCCAGCTCTCCCAGCATCTTTAATGTTTAAGAACTTTTTTCTCTCCTTGGTTTTTAATTTTTTTTTTTTACTTCCGCTCTTCCACAGAAAATTTTGTTGCTGCAAATTCAGAAAGACAAACTATCTTTTGGGAAAACCTACCTTCACTACAGATTGAAACCTTATTCATCCACCAGATTTGGAAGCTCTGTAGACTCCATAGACTGCCCTGACTACAGTCTCTCTCTCAGAATTCCTTTGGAGATTTTCAGCAAAATTATGTAGTTAACATCAGTTTGTTTTTACATGTTATCTAGATGACATCAGGCTTGTTTTCTTACAGGTTTTTGTTTCTAGTCTTTTACGCAAAAGCCAGAGATTCAGACTTACCACAGAAGTCTTTCCTTGTTTTTACTACTGGCAGGATAACTCTCAACGTGTTTTTTTTCAGGCATCTCCAAAATATTTAGCAAAGCTTCAGTTTGGGGAGCACGCTTCCAAGATAAAAAATGGCAAAGCAGATTCATGAGCTTAAGTGGCAAAGATTTCCTCAGAAGGGTGAAAATCAACAGTTTTCCCATAAAGTTTTAATAATAGAGAGATAGCCAAGGGCTCCAATCAGAGGCAAAAACCCTTGTGCTTGTTAATTTATTCTCCTTTTCTAAGCGACAGAGGCCACTGCAGAAAGGTGTGGCTGAGGAGGTACGGATTGTTGAATATGATTTATGGCATGCAATTCTATTTCAACTTATCAGAAATGTGAAGAGGAGGGAAGTGACACCTACACTTGCAACCAGAGGGTGGCCATAGATCTATTTCTGCTGCACTGGAAGCTGCATCCCCCTCTCCTGTCACGATTATTTGCACATCCACTACTGAGTCAAAGTACAGTCACATCTTTCCTGTGTGGCAGCATCAGTCATGGGACTGATGGCACGGGGGAGCAGGCAGAACAGCTAGCTGATGTAGTTATCCCTGCAGGTCATGGATGTTTCAGGATGCACATCTGGCACATGTTAAAAAGAAGCATCGCTTATCACACCACAGATATGTGACTGGTCACAGCAGAGAAACTGCTGCAGAGACCTGGAAAGCTGCCTGACAGTAAAGGACCTGGGAGTACTGGTTGACAGCAGCTGAACATGAGCCAGCAGTGTGCCCAGGTGGCCAAGAAGGCCAATGGCATCCTGGCCTGTGTCAGAAACAGTGTGGCCAGCAGGACTAGAGTGGTACCATACTTGGCATTGGTGAGAGTGCACCTTGAATCCTGTGCCCAGTTTTGAGACTCTCACTACAGGAAAGATTGAGGCGCTGGAGCATGTCCAGAGAAGGGCAATGAAGCTGGTGAAGGGTCTGGAGCACAAATCTTATGAGGAGCAGCTGAGTGAGCTGGAGTTGTTTAGCCTGGAGAAAAGGAGGTTCAGGGGAGACCTTATCACTCTACAACTATCTGAAAAGAGGTTGTAGTGATATGGGGGTTGGTCTCATCTCTCAGGTAACAAGTGACAGGAGAAAAGGAAACAGCCTGTTCCACAGGAGGCTTGGACTGAATATGAGGGAAAATTACTTCACAAAAGGGTTGTCAAGCATTGGAAGGAGCTGCCCAGAGAAGAGGTCAAGTCACCATCTCTAGAGGTATTTAAAAGACATATAGATGTGATACTTAGGGACATAGTCTTGTGGTGGACTTCACAGTGTTAGGCTACCAGTTGGACTAGATGATCTTAAAGATATTTTCCAACCTTACAATTCTGTAACTCTATGAAATGAGAGCAGCTTCTGACTAACACCACAGCATTTGGACTCTGTGATCCCTCCCCAGACACAAAGATAGGACACAGTCCTGAGATGCACCCAGACAATGGAAACAGGAGCACACTGTATAAGGGAGGAATTTTGCTATGAAACACATCTGGAACATGGGCCATATCTCAACTGATATTGGTTTGATGAGCAAAAACTAGTAAAATGGTCTATCATTCTTAACAGGCAATATTACTAAAGGAAAGCAGAGTAATGGCAATGATTAGCACAATGCACAAAGTCTTCACTGAAAGCTAATCCACTAAACAACATGCAGTCTATACCCTCCAGGAAAATATTTTTCGTCATAGAAAATATTTTCTATGTGAGTTAAGACACAATTCTGCAAGCTGGTAACAAGTTGCGCTCTAGTGTATTGCAAATAATTAAAAATCATTACAAAGGTCAAAACTCTTTACAAGTGGGCATCAGTGAACTATTTTCTTTATTATTTAATCAGGGTAATTATTAAATTTCGTTACTGAAAAAATTCCATTCATACAATGATATCGAAGAATGAATCAATATTTTACATGTTTGTATCAATCAGATCTCATCCACACAGACCAGTTTTAGTATAATTCCCCTCACAATGCTTCCGCAAACTGCATCTTATCTAACAGTATTTGGGACAAAAGTTATACCAGATTCTCTTGCTTGTTTATCTTTTTGCTGCCGTTTGCAGTCCTGTAGTCATACAGAAGACCATTTAAGCAGAGACTGTCATAAATGGAACAGATGATCCTTCCCTGTGCCATTTTTATAAGGCCATTTTACTATCTTGTTTCACCAGCAGAAGAGTGAGCACTGTGCCCAGGAACCACTTGATGGGTAAGTAACAGTACCTGTCACCTTCCATTGTCCCACACATGTTTAAGTTATTGTAGTCCGCCCTCGCTGTTACTGTGGTTCAGGCTGGCGATGCCTCTTGGTCTCTTTCTTTTGTTCTGCTAGCACCCACCATCTGTTCTGTGCAGAGATTTCAAATACTTTTCAAAGCTTTTAGAAAGAAGAGATTTTATGTCTGAATATACTGAAAAAAATTGAGAAGTGGAAATAATTATATTCACAAAAAAAATATTAACACTCTACTGTTCATGGGACAGAAGAAGGTAGAAACAGTGAGGCAGGATGGAGAGGAAAACACTTTTCAAATCTATGAAAAAGGAATATGGTCTGTGTAATATTCATTGTGTAATATTCATTGAGGTAGCAGGAAAAAGATGTATTCACCAGTTCCAAACAACTATGTGACACTTTTGGAAAAAAAACAACTTTAAGGTGCTAGGTGAGAGGAAAGATGAGATTTTAGATGTCAAGATGACAGTTTTATTTTGCATTATGGAGTTGCAATGACACTGTACAGAAATCCATGACCTACCCTTCTTATTACTTAATACCTAAAGTTTTCCAAGATGCAGTAGTTCATTGTTAGCTTTTGTATCCTCTAAAAAGAAGTGTTCACTGTCAATCCTGTTACAATTTTCTCATTGTGTAGTGCACAGTAAGAGTAATTCTAGTCATTATAAACTTATTTTCCCTATAACTTTACTTATAATCCTAAGAAAATCTTACCTTTTTGTCTTTATTTTCTTCTCCTAGAATACGGGCAGATGTCAAACTGCACAGCTGACCTATGTAAAGTTTTTCAAGGACCAAGACGACAACAATTACCTTTACTCGCTGTGGGCCTACACTGCTTCATCTCCAACACTCAGTTTACAATAACCTTCCACATTACATAACCTTCCTTGTTTTTCTGCAGAAAAACAAGGAAAAGAAAGAACAGAAAGGAAGGGAGGAAGGGAAAGGGAGAGAGGAAGGGAGGAAGGAAAGAGAAAGAGGGAGAGAAACAGAGAAAAAGAGAAAAAGAGAAAAAGAGAAAAAGAGAAAAAGAGAAAAAGAGAAAAAGAGAAAAAGAGAAAGAAGAACCTCGGTGACTTCACTTTCCCCCCTTCTTGTCTGGAAACCATAGAAACCAAACTGAAAGTACAGCCAAGAAGTTCGTCATTTGGCTATCTCTGGCTGATCTCCATGGAAACATTTCACTTTTTGTTGAAAGAAAAGATTTTCAAATCAGACAAATGGCCACAGTCTGACGGGTTATGACATCTTTGGGAAGAATTTAAATAACAAAAACAATATCAAGTGTTTCTGCTTTACATATTTGTATTATATTTCTATTTTATACCATTCATGCCAACTTTATTTCATTGCAATTACAGCTTTTCTTTCAGAGTTGTGTTATCAAACAAGACATGAGATTTGTGAAAAAAGGTTATACCCTGCCAACAAGCCAGGGTCTATTCCCTCTAGTATCCAGTTTAAATATTACTTGCTGTAAATGATATAGGTTTTATATTATATATACATTTTTATATGCTTTGACTGAAAGAGTGAATGGAACTGTTGAATGCATCATAAGAATTAAAACCGAGAGTTAAGAAAACATTCAGCATTGGCAAGTCACACCTCTAAGAGCTATTCCTTGAGCAATCCTGCAAAACCAGGAAGATTCTTCTGGCTGTTCCACATCCCATTAAATTTAGTGTTTATTGCAGTTAAAATAAGCACTGGATGATTGGGGAAAAAAGTCTACAGACAACTAATACAAAAGGTAATTCCATAGGATTCAAGGCTTTTATTGGTCCCATGGAAGTCTTTGGGCAATTGGAGTACATGCCTGCAAGGGCACTTCTGTCAGAGGGTGGAGTGGCCTGAGGATTCTACAGAGGCTCCAAAGTGTGGTCAGTATATTTCTGCTCAGACATGTCAGCAGCAAGGCTGCTCAGGACACCGGCAGAAAGAGAAGGCTTTGAAAGATTACACTTGTTTAACTACATCTACTAGTAGGTAGGTGCCATCTACACTGTATGCACCACCTGCACCAGTAAGATGTGTCTAAGCAGTGCTGATACTCTGCTGAACTGCAAATTCAGCACTCAAAATTATAAAATCTTGTTACAAAGTGGTCTGAGGTACCAAACCATAATTAATTTCTCCTTAGACAGCTTCGAGTTACTGCCACAGCCATTCTACTGCTAAAAATTTTTATTTGCTTCTGTTACAGATAGTACACATAGCACAGGTGAGAAGAGGGTAAATTTTTCTGCTATCTTATATACACGCAGGAGCTCCACTCTCAGAAAGCTCTTAGGGAACAAAGGAATGGAAAATACTGATGCTATCTTAGCATACACAGAGAAAAAAAAAGAATCCACAGCCACCCTAACACTATCAAAGAATTATTATGTTTAACATTATGTACAGCACTACAAACTACAATGCATATGGAATATGACTTATTGTCTTAGAAAAGCCTCTATATTTCTCTGATTGATCATGCAATGAATATTATTTCCAAAGTCAACATTATTGTATTGTGTCTTAGCTAATGCCTCATGGTGGCATTATTACATTTAGTACTCCTATCCATGACCTACCTGCAAAGAAATAATGACAACAGAGATTAATGTAATAGAAATATTGCCAGGAATGAAGAGACATCATCTGATTTCAGCTGCAGACAAACTATCATTGAACAAAAGAAAGAAAATACACTGATTCTTCCTGAAATTTGAAAGAACATCAAAAAGATTGCAATGAATTATAGAGACAGAAGTAAACAGAGCAGGAAACTCAAGGAAGTAAAGAAAGAGCATTCATAAAGAGAAAATGATGGGCAAAACATGGCTCTGCTGCAAGTTTTATCAAATAGTCAAAGTATAACAATAATTCAGAGAGAAGAGCACAAAAAAGGTCACATCTGACTCAATTATAAGTTACTTTACTAACACATAGATGAAGATTTGTATGGAAAGGTATGACAGAGTTTGGTCCAGATTATTCAAATCTGCTTAAGAAATATTCTGAATATTTTGACCTTATCTGGCTTCTCTTTTTATTTCAACATTTAGAATAAGGAAGATTAGTTGGAAGATGCCCTTTGTATTAAAATCCCTTTAATATCAGAACATAATAAAGTAGAATTGTGTAAGAGCAACTGTACAGGACTCGGCAGTGTTACGTTTACTAATCTTAAAGATCTTTTCCAATCTAAATGATTCTAAGATAAAGGTAGTTAACAGTGGTATAGATGTTGCTTTCACTGTGATTATGATATGCATATGTCAGTCCTTTAGGCTACTTGATCTGTAAACTGATGGGAAGGCAGGATGTATATTATTTTAACTCAACAAGTATAACAGACTGTTATTTTCCTGCTTGATTCTACTGAAGTTTGGATGATTTTTTTAATTAATGCTTGAGAATTCAAAATCAATCTCTAACAAATTTTTGAAATGATTGTGTATGGGGAAAAAAAAATACTTTCTATTTATGCTTAGATGGGATCAGCTGCCCAAACACAAGAAGGAAGATGATTAACTTAAGTGTACCCGATAGTGTCAATCTTGATGCGCTGTCTCTGTGCCCTGATGTGTATATATAAAAAAGGAGTTGTAGCAAAGACATCCAACCATTTCTGTTCAGCACTACTCCTGCATCAACAGTGCTGCTTCCCACAGAGTATTTGTTTCAAGAAGTCCCTGGATCAGCTGGGTAGAATCTAGAGGAAGACAAGAGAAATAATCAGAAGGCTACAAAATGTCCTATAGGAAAGGGTTGAATTAACTGCAGCTACTTAGTTTGAAGAGGAGAAACCCAGAGGGAAACTGAGCAGTCTTCTGATATGCAAAAGCTTCTTGTAAGGAGAACAGATTAATCTGTTTTCCATGTCCATTGCAGGAAGATCAAGGAATCACAGACTTGTATTGCACCTGGGGGATTTGGGCTAGAGATAAAGAGAGATGTGTTTCTAGCCTTAAGCATTGTGATAATTTTCCTAATAGAAGGAGAGAAATCTCCATCACTAGCAGTTTTGGACAGCATACCACACAAGCATCTGTCACAAACTATTTATACATAATCGGTCCTGCTTGGAACAGAGGAATTGGCTACATTGGAGTTTCCCTGCTTCACTCTCAAGGCCAGAGCAACAGTCCCCTGCAACAGCAACCAAGGCACAGGGCAAATTCTATTTCCATTTTTAATCTGGAAAGCCAGAGGGAAACTCATCAATTACATATAAAGCATTGGCCAAGTTAATTCAGCTGTGCCAGACTAGACAGCCTTCCCATATTCTCAGAACTTGTTTCCTTCAATATTCTGATAGGAGGAAGTTTGAGTGGTAAAAATAGAGCATTCCAAATTTTTAGCATATGACAAAGTAATTACACTTTAAAACCTAAATTCTAGTATGAAAACATGACTCAGAAATCAGGTGAAAATTGATTTTGATTGCGACAATTTAGGGAACCTTTAAGCATCCAACCTGGCTTAGCAGTTAGAAAGTTAAAAAATACCAACAAACTAACTAACAAAAAAAAAAAAAAAACCCAAACCAAAAAACCCCACCAAACTCATCTGGCTGTTTACTTACAAGTAACCTTTCTGTAGGAAAAATGAAATATATAACAGCATCTCCCCACCTCTCCTCTGCCAGGCCTTTCTCCTTTCCTTCCAGTGAGACAGGAGCCTGCACAAACTCCCAGAACACTGCCAGTCTTTGAAGGCAGTAAATCTTCCTTCAGAAACAAAAAAACAGGCAGTAGTGAGATGGAGCAACCATCAATTACTGTGCAATCTGGACAAAGCATCCTTCAAATGCTAATTTTAAAATTTTTTTTCTTATGCTTCAAAAATTATGAATGTGCATCATTACATGTGATTTTAAAAATAGAATTTCCTGGATTTCTGTGTTTAATAATCACATTTCTATTGCTATTGCCTCAATCTAAACTACTGTATGGCTACTAAGACCACCCTCGCATTACTGTTTCTTCTTTGCTTTCACACAAAAATATGAAAATTTCCCCTTGCCTTCTCTTGGTGCAGCTTGTAATAGAACTGCATCTGGAAATACTGTATCATATTCTTATACTGCTTTAACAGCAGGAACTGCTAAGTACTTTGGCTCACTTACAAATATTTTAAAATACTAAGATATAATTGTGCTGTGATTCATGCCTTTGTTAAATCTATGCAAGTTGTGGGCATGATTATTAACTTCACATTAAACCCTAGAACTAAAGAGATTAGCAAACAGATTTTTTTTTCCTGGACATTGACACTTAGCAGATAAATTACACTGTCAAAATGTTTAAGGAAAACAAAGCACAATTATGACAGAAATGGTTTTATTTTACAGACTGTTCTATTTTTAGAGAGTTCAGCAATTGTTATAGGGCAAAATATAGCATAATTTCAGCATTTGTTTATCCACGGAACAGCACAAACACAGCATAAAATAACATTAAGTGTTCAATTCAGGAACTTAGGTTGTTATTTCTTAATTTCAATGGAATTTCACACTCAGGATGTTATAAGCCTCTGTAGTGACATAGAGTAGCATAAATAGGACACCATATGTCACCTAGTAACTGCTGTGGAGCCTATCATGTCCCTTTGAACTACAACCATTAGGCCACAAATGGGTTCATTGACTTCATTGCAAATTTAAGTTTTACTCATTTCAGATTTAAACTTTTCTTATGAGTTTTCTGCTGACTGTTATCTCTTCCTAGCACAGGTATGCATCGGCTATGATCAAATGAATATTCGACTACACTAAAAATCATGGCCTCTTACTTTTCATTGCTAGGCAGATTTTTTTTTTTCCACATCCTCTAATATGTTTCACCCGGCAGGAGTTTTTTGTTGGGTATTTTTTCCTAGCACACTGCAGATTCTCTAAGAATTGGAGAGGGAAAATAGGAAACTTTCAGCCAGAGTAGAAGAGGTGAACTAAACCAGCAATAGCACATGCCATTGACTTTAGCAAAACACTGGAGTGTATTAAAGAGCAGTAGAAATTATCCTGTGGCTGCAGAATATTGTCTCTGTAGCTTCCCAGGAACTTCTGAAAATTTCCAGAGGAATTCCAGAGGATCAGGGAAGTCTGTCAAGAAATAACAGCTTTAACTTTTTTAATGGCAAATTTTGAGATTAAGAAGTTGATAGTGGCAGTAACCACCTTCTTAAATAGTTTTAACATTTTATTTTTTTATGTCCTTTCTCAGTAAGATCATTGCCGAGAGCTGTGCTAGAAAAATCACGGTTGGGGAAGACAGGATACTATATGTTTCATCCATCACTAGAAATCTCTGTTAATATGATGATACAAAAAATCTAAGCTAAATATAAAGATTCTGTTGCATTTATCATAATTTATTTTGTCACATGTATAAAACAAATAGATGAAAAGAACATATTTATCTCTAAAGCCAATAAGGAAATTTGCCTAATTAACAGAGCCTTGAGGTTTATAATAAATGCTATGTTACTCTTACCCATTTTACAAATAAATCCTATTACTTACAAAATAAACAATTAAAACACATCAGTGCCTCTAGTCATTAATCACTCATATTTGAGAGCTTTCTTGTGGCAGTTGATTGTCTTGGTAGTCAAACACTGGAATATTTTCAGATAAAATATATTTAAATGCTTTCGGCAATGAACAAAGGAGATGAAAATACTTTAATGTTGTTTTTGTTAGAAATGAGCATCGAGACCACACAGATTTTCAGTGTCTGATAATAGGAACAGATTAAGGTTCGCTCCTAGAAAGGTAATATTGCATTCAGATTTTCAGGATCCTGAACACACACACATACAAAGAGAGGCTTGCAGAGGTTTTGGAGCTACCTCGTGCAGGAATACAATTCACTCACTATAGGGAAGCTCTGAGATAAGAGGAATAGCTCAGCATGCCAAACTAAAAATACTGAGAGAAGCTTGGAGAGACATGAGCATGCTTTCTGAATCCTGACATGAGCAGCCAGATATTGTTGCTCACCTCAGATGAATGGGAGGGGGGAGTTGTGCCTGCAGTGGTCCACAGGCTCAGGCACAGGTCTTGGGGCTCAGGGCCTGGCACGGGCAGAGCAGGAGACACAGAAACTGGCATTAAACAGTTGTCGTGGTTAGTTAAGGATGAGGGACATGGCACCACAAATAAGCTGCTGAAACAGCGAGGCTAGAAATCATCCCAGTGTTTTTTTCAGTTAAAGCTCACTGTTTAAGCATTTTTGCTTTCACAAAGCCTGAGTCAATCCTCTCTATAACTCATTGATGGTAATACAACAAGCCTAATGCTCAAAGCTGTATTATTCAACATATTACTGGGATGAATTTCATCATGGTAGCCATAGTATAATTCAAGTACACCACCTCACAATCAAACTAAGAGTTACTAGGACTATAATTCCTTGATTAGCTTTCATAAGACTTCAAAAAGACAAACATAAGCAAAAATTTCAACTTCAATAGTCTACAATTATCAAACAGCCTGTTGCATTAAGAGGGCAACAGCACTTCTCCCAGGTTAAATCTGGTTTTAAGCTAAAAAATATTAAGTAAAGATTCAAAGCAATGCAAAATACTAACCTGCATAATCATTTGCTGGTCAGATTGCAAAAGAAGAATCACAAGGTACTGGGCAGCACGTAAAGGACAAAGTTATTAACAGATTAGCAGTGAAAGATAATTTTATTTTGATGAGAGACGGATATCCTTGTTTTTCCTAGTCAATTTGCCCATCCAAAGCCTTAGCCCCATTCATTATGATAATAGCTGTCAAGCTTTGCTACTGTGAACATAATAGATTTTCATAACTGTTTTCTTATAAAAATATTAATGTCAAAGAGTAAAGGACACAACAGACAACAAACAATTTCTTGCTCCTTTTATCACAGTTTTCTTGTTAGCCACAGAGCTCAGTTTAATTACAGTTGCAAGCACTGGGTCAGCTAATTTCTTGCCTCTGATAAGTTTGCAATTGTTAGTGTCCTCCTTGATCCAATGCTATCATTACAAAAAGAGCACAGCACTGAACCTGACAGCATCTATCCAAAGAAACCCCAAGAAAAAGATTTATCAGTGGGTTTTGTTTGTTTTAAAAATAATGGTTGCAACCCAAGAGACTGAACAAATTAACTTTCTGAGAGAGTAGCTCATTAAGTTGATATTAACAAATACACATCTCTCAGGCCCTACAATTGTTGCAGTACTAGACAGTATCCATGAGAAAAATTGAAAATTAGTGACACATTCTAGATAATCTTTTTAAGTCAATCTAAGCCCTGTTGCTTGTGGAAGGGAGTGTGATATAGAACATGTCAAACCAAAAACCGCCAGCACCATTTAACCACTGGTTTTTGCAGTGGTTGGTTATTTAGAATTTTGGTAGGGCTTTTACTTTACACAAGCAAATAACAGTAAAGCTCTCTGAACCACCAATACTCTAATTTCTCCTCTACTGAAATGATCTTCACTCCTGCCATGGCTCACTGCTTGTGCCATGCTTTAAATCAGACTGGAACAGACGTTAAGGAGTTTGCTACAGTGATGAATGCAAATGAAGGACACCTAAACACATGGCATAGAGAATGTTTAATGTCTATGGAAGCATATATCTGCTGTGAGAAGCTGTTTCCATCAGGTGTGGATGTAGCTGTTGTAGCCTAATCATAGGCTACAGTCGTAGCCAGTCACAGGTAAAATTTGCAGCTATATATGGTTAAAAAAACAATATTATGCTTCATCACTGCATTACTGACCACCTTTACTTTAAAAGTCTAAGAGTTACGACTGTGATTACAGAGTTACAATTAGGAAGCATTATTACCACCCTCTGCTATCACTTTAAATGTGTATTACTAAGAATGTAACTGATTTAGTTAAACAAGTTTTAACTAATACTGTGGTGCAATTATATAAAGTAAGATCATGACCATTTTAGCACAGTTCAGGACAAGAAAATAGGATTGAAACTCCTGTATTTCTAACCATAGAAAAAGAGGGTTCTGAGCCACTTTTAAGCAAGGGCATGAAATAAACTCAAAGTGCATGCATTTCATACTTCTTATAATGTGTCACGATAGTGTACACAAATGTAGGAAACTGTAGCACTCAGGTGTCCAGAGGACTTCCTGGTTTTCTTCAAGACATGCATTTGCACATTATATACCTCAGACAATTTAAAGTATCATTTAATAGTTATATGTATTATATGCATCAGATACTTTAAAGTATTGTTTAATATTTGTATAAAAGTACACTTAAACAAGTTTAATGTTCATCTGAAAAAGTTCACAGATCCCTCCATATAAATTCTTAAAAAAAGATGGGTTTATTCTTATTATGTAATAATTTAATACGTAAAATTATTTAATTTTCATACACACGTATTTTATTTCTGTAAGCTATACTTACTGTATTACTCATTGTTGTTAAAAAAGTTCATGTTGTTACTTACCTTAAAGCTTATGCTGATTTTGTGTTACTCATATTACCAGGAGCTCCAGCTGAAAAACAGGTATTTGGAAGTATCTTGGAAAGCACAGCTTGATTTTACTAAAACTCTAGAATACTTGATGCTCAAATGTCTTAACTACTTAGTTTATAAATATCTTAAACATAATATGGAAATGCTAATGTTAAGACACAATATTGCTGTATATTGTTATTAATCCATTATCAGGAAGGCAATAATGATTCATGTGGAACTGTTGCGCAGTTTGTTCATTCTTCTTTTTAAAATCTTAATATTATTACATTGGCTTAAAAATAAAAAACCTTCTTTTCTTCTTCACATCATTATTATTTTCTATTAGTATATCTCTTATGGCATGCAAGTTTTAGTGTTAATAAAGTTAACACTAGACTTACAGTGTGAAAGGAATACTGCCTTTCATGCTTTATATTTTTGTCTTGTCATCTGCCAGTTGTTCACTTATTCTGTTTATAGTTTATCCCTTTACACGATACTTTATTCCTCTTCAGCTTTTTCTGGATCCTTGTATTTTAACATATCTGAACCTCCATATGATGTGTCTTCTAGATACATGATAATTTGAGTGTTTTTCTACAAATCTTTTTTCATTTTCTTTCTGTAAAGGAGAAAAGAACAGTTTTGAAAGTCTTGTCTTCTTATTTCAAATGTCATTAGATAGTTACAGAACTAATTAAACATTTTATATCATTGTATGCTTTAGATTATATCATGCCAAATAAACTTTAAAAATAAACTATAAGTAAAGCTAGAGAAGGACCTGTGGCCTAAAATTATTTTCCAATTTTTAATGTGTGAAGTTATTCAAATCTTTTCATATATAAAGTATCACAGAAACATATGACTGAAGCCAAGACACATTCCAGACAAATAAGGCATTAAAGTAGAAACAAAATCATAAAGTCTTCATGCACTCAGAGAATGACGATTCCATCATTTATCCAGAAGAACATTATGTTTCAATTTACTGATTTAATTCCCAGTCAAACCCTTTGATGAAGATGGACAGTTAACCTTCATGGCACACTCATACTCAGCTGAATTTTGTGAGTATAGTCCCAGAGTGTTGCCTACTAAATGGAGACCTTACACAGCATGGTTCAAATGGGGTGGAACAATGAATGAAATGGCAGATCCTGGTTTTCCCTTTTGCATTCCTCTCATCTTGGATTTAAACTTCTCTTTTTTTCCCCTAGCTTGGGTGCCTGGGACACCTATGCAGTTTAGTGACTTGGCCCAAAATGTGTATTTTTGAAAAAAATATGTAATACATATATATAAAATACTTTTTTTTCCCCCAAAGTATATGCTGGTAAAAATTGCGTATGTTTCTACTTTGTTTTGGGTAGTGTAGTATTTACTGCTACTTGGTTAGGAACAGCGCATCTGTGAATCTTCCTGTGTATTTTAAAGTTTTCCGTCATTGTTGTACCCTCATGGTCTGCAGCCTCAGTAGTTATGCTACCAAAATCCATGAGCATCTTTCTCTAAAAATATTCTTTAATAAACTTCTGTCACATTTACAGTGCCTCACATGAAATGTCTTTATTCTATTTTCTCCTCCAAAATAAGCACATCCCATTTCTGAATCTTCAAAATTTCTATTTAAATTTGGTTTTGTTCCATTATAGCCTCTTTTCAGATGTGAATGCATTTTTTCCCCTAGTATATTCTGATTTCATGCTATGAAATCCATGCTTCTCAAGACTCCCCCTGACACTGCTTCACTGCAGCTAATACCTATTCACTGTTATGCTGATCTGAGTTGAACATTTGCATTACTTCAGAAGAAGTTATCAGAAAATTCACTTTGAGGTACACCTTGCCAACAAGTTACTAGTTTAATATGAAAAATAAAATCATTACTAAGCAGGAAAACTCATAAAATCTCATGAAAACTCATTAAATCTGTTTTCCTGTATACAGAGAAAGAAGCAGCCCATGCTTATACAATTTCTGAGCTATCATGCATTGTACTGGTTGATCAGTAAGCCAAAGAGATGGTAGAAGTCTGGAGCTCAGAAACTCCAGACTTTCTGTCAGAGAGAGAACTAAATTTCTCCCTTCTCACCAACCACCTACAAAACTAGGACCAATTTCATATCTTTGAGATCTCCACCCTTTTGTCATGTTTGATGGAAAATATTGGGTGTGCTGAAAAGTTATGCCACCTTCTGGGAAGGGAGAAGAAAGAGTTAATTCTAAAAGCATTGTGGAAATGCACAGCTCAGCATTTGGGCTTCTGAGCTGTGAATGATGCTATCTCACACTTGACAAAGAAGCAGCAAAGATGGTAGAGGTCACTTGTAGTTAGGGAATGCAGCTGAACCACAGTGACAGCAAACAGAGCAGCACCCTGGTGGGGTAAATGGACCACAAATATCATCTGAGGCTCAAAATAGCTTCCAGGGCTGTGACCAAAACTGGAACATCTCTTAGCTGTTCCAGTCCTCTGATCACAGTGAAGCGTAAGGAAAGTAAAGCAAAGACAAAATGTTCTGATTTGAGGAATAGTCACCAAGAATCCTAAATTAGCATTAAATATACTTGAAAACAGGTTTGGAGAAATAACTCTGGTAAAGAGTTACTGTTAAGATTCACCTCAAGATCTAGACAGTTATATATTGCAGTGTAAAAAATGGGACTCTGGAATGGGATTTTAAACACTAGTCTCCAAAAGGTTCTTGTTCCCATCTGAATGTGATGGTAATTTAAGAGCTGACTGATTGATTTTTGAAAGAGTATTGAAAGAAGAGATCGGAGTGAAAAGAAGTGGAGGACCAGAGGCTGAATTGTGCTTGGCCCAAGTTAAACCAAGGACAAGTCATCTTCTTTATACATCTTGCTGAATAAAGCATTTAAGATAGGGAAACCTGAATGAAGGTTTTAAGATATTACTGTGAAAAGCAATAATTTCCTATTTTCTCTTTTTTTGTGCCACATATCTTTTGAAAATTTAGAAAACCATCTTGTTTTACGTAGGCTACCAATACTAATTACTTGTAATTATTATTAAATTGATATAATACATTGTCCAAAAGGTAATATTGTCTCTGCACATTATTAATCCTCTACAAAATTGTCAGTCCATGGTCCATGTTTTACATTACTCAGAGATGGTGTACCTCTCAGAAGTATAATGACACTATGTATATAGTTTAAAATACTCTTAAATTATACAATCATGAATGCCTTTCCAAACTTACTTTTCTTTAGGGGAGCCCAGAGACGGAACCTCCAGCATTTATCTTTGATTTATGTAGAAGCAATGTCAAAACTCTCACTTCCCACTGGTGCTCAGGTAGGCAGAATTGATGCAGTTGGCACAGTATTGGCTCTCATTCACCCAGTTTATGGATGCTTTCTGTGTTCATTTCCTCCCTGGTTCATCCATCCATCCATCCATCCATCCATCCATCCATCCATCCATCCATCCA
>WEIV01026249.1:2264-55907 GCA_013390005.1 Calyptomena viridis | reverse complement strand
TGAGGGTAAACTTAGTTGAATTTGGAGGCTTGCAGTCTAACTGCTGAGGGGACCACCCTGGACTGGCAAAATACATACATTAAAGGTATCATAAATGCTGATAGGAGCTGAGTTGAGGAGACACTACTGCTAGATCTTTTAGGGGTTTTTCCTAGTATTTTTTTGTTTATAAATGTTCTACTTACACAACAAAAAGAAGCAAGAAAGTAGATGATGAAAAAGAAATACTGTACAAACAGGAGACAATTAAGCCAACACTAGACTCTTTGCAGAAATGTTCTCTTAAAATATCTTTTTGCCTTGTTAGCTAAGATCTTTCATTTTAATAAATAAGGAAAAAAGAAAAAAGAAAAAGAGTTACTCAGACCAGCATGTGATACAGGCATATTAGTCAAAGTGATAGACAGCTGCATAAGCAGAAAAAGAAATTTTAAGAAAATTATAGCACTATTAATTTCTGAAATGCTTATTGTCTTTGAATATGCTCTCTCTTGTTCAAAGGCCCTCACTGATAGTTGCAACTACTTAAAATGATAGTAATTATGTTCTATACAAACTGACATGGATAGTGAACATGTTGATAAAGTACATGGTATCATTCAATTGTAGGTTAGGGCTTCTCTACCTGGTAAATTAGAAATACATTTGTTTCTACAGCAACATCAAAATTGTACCTGCTATTAAAGCTGTTTCTCTGGATTTTAGTTATGTAAGAATATGAAGTCTAAATGGCAATAACAGAGTTATCTTTGCTAGACTCTGCTTATACATATTCCCTGCACTGGGAAGACGACAGTTTGCTGAACACTACTAACAAGGTAGGTAATAAGTTCCCCTCTTAACTGTAAAACAGTTTATAAGACCAGCAATTGTCTATTTGTATATGAAAGGCCAAAAGCAACAATTAAAATAATCTTCAGAAGATCAATTATTTTACCATTGAAGTTTTACATATATTTTTTGTCATATCACATTAATTTTCCTTGTAAGAGTGTTATGCAAAAAATTACTATTTCTTCTCAACACATCCTTCTGCAAGGCAAATGAACAAACTGTATATTTTAAACTCTTCTGCTCTATTTAAAATAGAAATTGGGTTACTGGGTTTGCATATAATTTATAACTCAATTTTCTATTGTCTTCTATGTCTTGTTATCAAGATGAGCATTAGATGCTACTAAATCAAACAATGCTGTTTAATTACAGAGGCTAACAAACAGGCAACTGCACTGCACAACAGACTGCTGGGGACAGTAAAAACTGCTCACTCCTCAACTGGCCCCTCTGATAGGCTAGCAGATTAACCGAAATCAGAGGCACATGCAGACCCTTTTCATTCCTACCTGTCCTGGTGAAAGGATTGTGAACACGGCTAATCATCGCAGCTAACTAAGGTAATCCATTTCAAATAATCTTCACACTCCTCTGCCAGTGGGTTGAGAGTCTGAGCTGTTGAAGGTTGGGCTGACCTCCTTGTCTCCTACCCACTGAGACAGTGACTTCCACAGTGGGGCAGTGAACAAAGGCTGGTAGCATCACAGTTAGCTCACAAGAAGAGTAGTAACTTTGAAAAATCAGGTAATTCCACATCAGCAAATTCTCAGCCTGGACATTAGTGAGCTTTGAAATAATGATAATTCAAGTTGCAGGTCCCGTTTCTCCTCCTTTGTGCTTTTTTCATCAGAAAGCACCTTGTATAAGCAATAAAAAACTACTAACAACAAAGCGCTGTGAAAGTGGATTTGACTAGAACATGCTCCCCTGGGGTTTCTTCATTTCCTTTGCAACCAGGTAAGAGCCAGGTCTCAGGAGCTGTGAGGTAAGCAAACCCAGTCAACATCTACCAAGGCGAACGAACTACAGAGCAGCAGCTGTATTGCAAGTGGCCAAGCACAGAAACAAGCATCTAATGAGCCTTCTCAATTTACTCACTAGAGGTCTCAAACATGGAGAGCAACTGAAAACTGAGACCCTGACACTGATGTTTACCATTTGAGGTGCAGAAGGATAGAAACAAAAAAGTGCTAAAGTTACTTGGCATTGTCTGAGAACATGGTTAGGCTGCACTCAATCCCCTTGTCCACATTGTCAACAAAGACATTAAACAAGACTGACCACAATACTGAGACCTGAGAAAGATCACTCGTGACCAGCCATCAGCTGGATGAAGCTCCATTCACCACCACTCCCTGGGACTGTCCCTCTAGCAAGTTTTTACCCAGTGAAGAGTACACACATCCAAGCCACAAGAAGCCAGTTTCTCCAGGAGGATGCTGTGAGAAATGGTGCCGAAGGCTTTATTAAATTCCAGGTGAACATCTGCACAGGGCTGGCAGATGAAGTCCAGGATTTACCCCACAGCTCCTTTTTATCAAAAAAAGAGGTAACCAAGAGCCAAGGGGGTGTTTAAGACATCTGAAATGGTTGTAAGTACTTATGTGAAGGTAATTGAATCCCTACTCTGAAGTCAAACAGGCATGAGCATGAGTAAGTGCAGGATGAAGTATGAGTTCTTAGTCTCCCAATATAAGTGCCATTTACAAAATTAGATGGAAGATAACAGTTATGGAAAGGTGAGGGTGAAGGAAACCTCCACTTCTGTAGTGTGCTAGATAGTGTTATAAAAACAGGAACGGTACTGAGTATACAATTGAATATAGCCACTATTTTCTAAATGAGAAGTCTGAGATAAAGAATCTCATTTTCTATTCAGAACTGAAATCCTTACTAGCACTGCCTACTATTTGCTTGAGTATCTATTTTTGCTTGAAAAGGCTATATCTATATTAGCAAAATTTCATTAAACTACACAGCATTAGGTTAACTTCCCCTTCCTTGGGGCCAGGGGAGGGGAAGGAAAAATCTGTGAGAAGGAATTTAGATTTAAAACTTACTGTGGGGTTATTTGAGTTTGGGGTTAGGTTGTTTTCTTTGTTTTGGGTTTTGGTTTTGAGTTTGGTTTGGGGTTTTTTTGCATAGACACATACTTCTTTATACAAAGCCAGTAGAAGTGGTAACATAGAGTGTCGCGGTTGGGACGGCCAGAGCAACATTAATCACGCGTGTGCTGCGTGTTCAGGGGTGCCAAATATGTAACAATTTATTGTTTACAGAATAGGTATTTATACACATCAGAAGGTTTGCATATTCTAACATAATTGGTAGAAAGTTATCTAGCTACTTCACCATTGGCTAAAGGTACAACACTTGCCACTCTGCTCATCTCAGCTGCGTTTTCTCTTTCCATGCATGCAGAGATGCGTGCCTACCTGTGACAATAGAGTTTATCAGAACTCTATTTTATTATTCTTGAGCCATCTGTGTGTTCTGTAAGGTCACGTTTCTGTGATGTCAATACAGTGCAAGACAGTGATAAACTGGGTAGCTATTAAGCTGTATTGTAGCTTCTTGTGCCCTTTAGTTTGGGCAATCTTGGATAAAGCGAGAGGCTATGCACAATATTATAAAACATAGGCAGGTATAGTATGGAGCTGCTAGTATAATAAAGATGGCTTTATAACTCTACCTTTTCAACAGCTCTGAAAAGAGAAAGAAGTCTAACAAAAAATGTATGAAGCTCTTTCATGCTTTTCTGGACTTGAAATTAGCTACCATCATTCCTATATTGACTCAACACTTTCACATGATATTCTTAGTTCAGCCTCAGCTTGTAAATATGTAGTTAGTTTCACCTATACGCAGTATTTCTTTAAATGGCTTTATTTGTATAGCAGAAAAGTTTTACAGCATCTTCAAAATTTACTTTTTCCTTCATTGGTCCTTTTTGGTGAAATATCCTTTTACTTTCATCAGGGTTTAATAGAAATTAAATTTCTGTTTCAATTAACAGCAAACAACCTTATCTTCTGCACAAAGGTCTATCAACTCTCCAGACTGTCTTTTAAACTTCATTGATTAATTTAAAGAGTCCTAACACCTAAATAGTAAATAAAAAGACATTTTCTTTTACCATTAGCAATCTTCATAAACATAGTTCCTGCTGTAAGGAAATTGCTTGGTCACTACCAGACTGTTTGTCCAAGTGACCATAGATATTCTCTCCTCAGATCATTTCTTACATCGGACCACAGCTGGAGTGTCTGCTTAGACCAATAAACTATTTATACACCTTCTCACTGTTCAAATACAATATTGAAAGTGAGTTTTCTGGTGGTCTATGTCAAGACAAAAAAATTAGCACCTATGCATCCCAGGAGATTTGGCTAAAGGATTTAGAAATTACCTTCACTGCCTTAAGGAATATATCTGACATTGAAATTTCATCACTTTTCAATTGTATGTCTTAAAATATGGAGATTCTAAACAAGAAATTGCTTTAGGTAAGAAAATCATTGTTTCCTCTATAGAAGGAACACAAAAACAAAATTCATAGTCACCTCTAGAGACTGGTAGAGGTAAAGTTCTGCCCCACCTCACATGCAGATCCCAGTGAAACTCAAATCAGTGGGACAGCTTTTGTTTAAACAATGAAGCCCCTGATTTCCCTATAAAGACAAACTAAGGAAAATTTTGTGCCCTTGTTACAGATGCTGCATGAGTTTTGGAGTTCTCTTGACTTAGGTAGTTTCCAGAGCAGGGATATCATGTGGATGACTTACTAGATCACATCTTAATCCTCCTGACAAAATCCTGACTCATTTCATCCAGATTCTCAGGAAGCCATGAATGGTATAATCTCAGTAAGAAAAGCAAATGCTCAAAACAGAGGTGCATAAACAAAACTTAAAGAAATACATGTAGCTAGGAATGTAGATGTTCATCTATCCATTAGGATTAGTCCTATATACTTCTGAGCAATGTAGCATGACTGTATGTTTTAATCAAATGTCTTGGTTCTGGAAGGACAGGGTTGACTTTTGCAGTAGCCAGGAGGGGGCATGGCTAGGACAGGGAGGTTATGCTCTACCACTTCACATCATTGCCAGGGATGAGGGAAGGGAGTCTCCTCCAGGGAGAAGGGTTCCTTCTGGTCAAGTAAATGTGGCAGATGGAGCGGTCAGGTAACACCAGGTCTGAGCCGGAGGGAGCGGTTAGGTAATGCCAGTTCCAAGCAATCGTTTGTGAATTGTTGGCCTATCTTGTATACTTTGTTATTAATATTGTCGCTGTTACTGTTCGCTTTCTTATCTCATTGCTGTTTCCAGTAAATTGTTCTTATCTCAACCCATGATCCTTGTGTTTCCTGCCTCCAATTCTCCTTTCCAGACCACCACAGGGGGAGGGCAGTGAAGTGAGCGAGCAGCACATGGTTTGAAGAGTCTCAGTGGAAGCACTAAATTGTAGAATACCATTCCTAAACCATGACACCAAATTAAACACATGATTAATAATTATATACAACTGTCAAATGGTACGAAAAGAGACTGAGGAAAGGGTACATTAGAAAAATACAATTTCAGAAGGAACCTGCCCATTGCAGCTTCTTTGACTAACATTATTAGCTTGGAATTGCAGGATCAATAAATGGCCAATTTCATTATAGTCTCACTATTTCAAGTCTGAAAAACATACTTACCAAGTATAGAAAATAACAGATTTTATTCATAGTCTGATGTTTAGAGGAGTGTTTCTTTCCCTGTGTACAAACAAATCAAAAGGAAATCAGGGTATTGCTTCTCCGAAAGAAAAGTATGAACATCTGGCTCTTCACAGGTAGTCTCCTGTACAATTAACATCTGCTTAATGTGAGTACAAATTAATACCCCTAGTATAAGCATCAAACTGTAATGTAACAGTGTTTGAAATCCATTTGACTTTTTTCACACACAATCGAGAAGGAAGCCAGCTCTATGTATTTCAATAAATAAATAAATAATACTAGAATTTCTTGGCTATTTGTCTACTTTTGTTCAATTCGGATAAGTTTAAAGAAAGCACTCTACCTTCTGGCTTTCATGTACAGTGACCTAATGAGCAGCCATTGAATTGGAATTATGAAAAAAAGAATGAAAAGTTATAAACTTAAGATAAAGTGAACTTAAATAATCATCAGTCTTCATCACCTTCTTCTTCACCTGATATTGAATCTTCAATGTATTAGATACTAATTAAATTATTAGATAGCTGTCGTCTTTCGGCTTTAATCTGACAGGGACACATCAGCATAGCTTCTGTCATATAGGAAGGCTCCTAGTCCCCTAACTACACTAGTAGTCTTACTTGCATCAGTCATTTCAAATTCATCTTTCCTCAATGTAGGAGACCAAAATCAGATTCCCCAAGTTGAAGTCTGACCATGTTCTTATACCTAAATGCATTTTAGAATCTAATAGGAGAGCCAAGCATTTGTTTTAATTTGCTTAAGTATCTGGAAAGTTATTGTATCAGCTGGATCCCCCAAATGTGGTCTTTTTATCCAGTTAGTACAGTTATAAAAACTTTTTTTTTTTCCTGGCACAACATACTCCCACTCCAGGATAGGTTCCACTGGTATGAATATTTATCGGTCCTGGTTTTATTTGTAATTATGTGTGTCAGGCTTACATTATCAGGTGGTATGCACTCCACTCTTACCCATTGACACTTTTTTTTAAGTTTGGATCCATAAGTATCTTTCTTGGAACTGCAGCAACAGGTACCCTGAGCCCTGGAACTTGCTGTATTAGTCAAGCATCAGAATAAAGAGTAAACAGGAACACATTAACTGAAGATCAGGAGATTATTTTAATGATCGCATAGATACTGAGCCTTCAGTCTATGCAACTAACGTAAATGAGATATAACCTCATAGGAAATGTGTATGCCTGGAATCGACGTGATTTTTCAGGAGATGTTACATAGTGATACTTCAGCTGCTGAACAAAGAAATTCCACGGTGAGGGTGAATTTTAATTTTTCTATTTCTTAGAGTTCCTTAAAGCAAATAAAAAGCATTTTAAGCTTCCTGAAATGAGAGGCTGGAATCTTTTAATGGTGGGTGGTGCTGATGCAACATAAATTGGTATACCACAGCCAATATATGAGTTTATGAGCCTGTTATGAGCCACTTGTCTTGATGGCTGCTCAAACAATTACTTAGTAGTACTGAAGATGAGATTAACCAAACTAAATTAGAAAAACACTTATATATTTAACTTCCATTTACCACCAATAATTGCCAGTTAAATTTGTTCACATTCTGACTGACAAAGTAAAAATGTCCTTAGTGGAAGTATTTGACTACTTATCAACTCAAAGGGAAAACTGAGCTATTTATGGAATGTTAACACTCACAACTATCCAAAAAGAAAAGCATATATTAATCTTTTATATATTAAGATTTCTGCTGTTTTACAAAAATGTGTTTAGTCTGAAAAGAAAAAAAGCTGAAAATGAAAATGTCTACTAAATATGTGACAGCTTTACCTGCTAAACTGATCACAAAAGAGGAAAAAAGTGATATAGCAAATGAACTAACACTGAGTGAAGGGTCAAGGCCTTTGAATATAATCCTGCAACAGCTTTATTTTTAAAAGTAAGGGTTACACAATGAGAAAAAATCAATTTGCAGTCAATACACAGCATGTGATGTGAAGTTATACACTTAAAAGCTCAGTAGTGGTCTAGCCAGGAACAGTAAAAAAGGAAGCTCAAATTGCTTACTGTCACAGAATGGCTTTGATCATGCTGTGATCAATCCAAACTTGGTATGATTTCTGTGACATAGATGAAGAAGAACAGCTACAAGCCCAGAAACAGTTGCTGACTGGAGTCCAAGGTCTCCTCTGAGCACCTCAAAGCTGAATGCCCTTATTCTTCAAGCAGTGTGCCTGTCTGTTCTGTCAGTGGGTTGGATAATCTCTAGTTGTGTGGAAGCAGCAGTGGACCAGCCTAAAGAAATCCTGTCTTTCAGATTACTGATTAGCCTAGACTCAGCAACGCAATATGTAGAGCTACACAGCTTTGGCTGAGAGCTGGCTCACATTCAGCCAGCTTGATGTCTAAAGAGACAAAGCTTGCTTCTGCTTGCAGAACACTAAATAGATATATCAAGAGCCAAACTATACTCTTCTTTACACTGTGGCACCCATAAAACTTTAACTTGTGCCTGCACAATGGCACAGCTGTCACACAGGTGACTACTTACCTAATGCTCTGTGGCACTGGAGGGCATTCTCCTGGGACAGGACAGATCTACTGAAAATATTTAATCTAGACTTCCTCCTTCCAATGGTGTGACTGAACCTTTACATGCAAACCAACTTCTTTTCCCAGAACAGGCTTCTACCACATTATGACAAGGGACTCCATCCTATCCATAAAGTGAACCCCAAAAATGCACAGATTTTCAGGTTTGTACATAAAATTATGTCTAGATGGTATCTGGGAGGATGCTGTGAGGGAAATTGCCCTTCAAATGGATCAGAAGCTGATCTGCCAAAAAGTAAGCAGTGATAAACCAGGCAGATACACACATTTAATAATCTAGATGGAGCACATCACTGATCTGAGATATCTAGAGTCAGTTCACAGTGCTGGGGTTTTGGCAGGAGCTCCTACAGACTTGCTTGCCACTCTTTAGACTAAAGGGTCTACCCTTGGTTTTTAAGTGTTTTGTTTATCAACCAGCTTTCCTCTGTAGTACAGATCAAGGAAGTGCCTGATTCTGCACCTGGGATGGGTCAATCCTGGATGTTCATACAGACTGGGGAATGAGATGATGGAAAGCAGTGCCTCGGAAAGGGACCTGGTGGTCCTGGTCAACAGCAAGTTGAATACGAGTCAGAAGTGCCCTGGCAGCCAGGAGGGCCAACTGTGTCCTGGGGGGCACCAGGCAAAGTATCTCCAGCTGGTCGAGGGAGGGGATTGTCCTGCTCTGCTCTGCACTGGTGTGGCCTCACCTTGAATATTGTGGCAGTTTTGGGCACTACAATATAAGACAGACGTTCAACTCTTAGAACGTGTCCAAAGGAGGGCAACAAAGATGGTGAAGGGCCTTGAGGGGAAGCTGTATGAGGAAGAGCTGAGGTCACTTGGTCTGTTCAGCCTGGAGAAGAGGAGACTGAGGGGAGACCTCATTGCAGTTACAACTTCCTTATGATGGGAAGAGGAGAGGCAGGCACTGATCTCTGTGGTGATCAGTTATAGGAATGGCCTGAAGTTGTATCAGGGAAGGTTTAGGCTGGATATTAGAAAAAGGTTCTTCACCCAGAGGGTGGCTGGGTACTGGAATAGGCCACCAGGGAAGCAGTCACAGTACCAAGCTTGAGAGAGTTCAAGCAGCATTCAGACAGTATTCTCAAGCACATGGTGTGACTCTTGGAGATGGTCCTGTGCAGGGCCAGGAGTTGGACTCAATGATCCTTGTGGGTCCCTTCCAACTCAGAATATTCTGTGATTCTGGACTTCAGTATATTCCTTTCCAATGCCAGATAAGTTAAAGGCTTAGATATATAGGAGAAATGAGACCTTTAATGCCCACTGCTGGCTGGAACACTTTCACAGAGTCACAGAATGGTTTGGGTCGGAAGGGATCTTAAAGATCATCTAGTTCCAACTTCACTGTCATGGGCAGCAACATCTTCCACTAGACCAGGTTGTTAAAAGTCCCACCCAGTCTGGCCTTGTATGCTTCTGGGGTGGTTCATCCGCTACTCTGGGAAACCCATTCCACTGCCTCACTACCCTCTAGGTAAAGAATTTCTTCCTAACACTAACATAAATCTTCTCTCCTTCAGTCTGAAGCCATTCCCTCTTGTCCCATCAATACATGCCCTTGCAAAATGTCCCTCTCCAACTCTCTTGTAGCCACTTTAGGTACTGGAAGGCTGCTATAGGGTCTCCCTGGAGTTTTTTCTTCTCCAGGCTGAACAACCTCAACTCTCTCAGCCTGTCTTCATAGGAGAGGTACTCCAGCCCTTTGATCACCTTCATGGCCCTCTAGTGGACTTAACCCAACAGGTCCATGACTTTCTTAAGTTGGGAGCTCCAGGTCTCTTGTGCAGTACTCCAGCTGGGGTCTCATGACAGTGGAGTAGAGGAGCAGAATCACCTCCCTCACCTTGCTGGCCACGCTTCTTTTGTTTTATCCCAGGACACAGCAGGCTTTCTAGGATCCAAGCACACATTGCTAGCTCATGTCATGTTCCTTGTCTAACACCCCCAAGTCTTTCTCCATAGGGCCACTCTCAATCCATTCTCCATCTAGCGTGTACTTGTATTTGGGATTGCCCTGACCTTGCACTTGGCCTTGTTCAACAGGCACAGCCTCACCTCTCAATTCTGTCAAGGGTCCTCTGGATGTCATCCCTTCCCTCCAGCATGGTGATGGCACCACACAGCTTGATGTCACTGGCAAACTTGCTGAGGGTGCAAACTTGCTTTGTTGACTACCCCCAGGATTTCAAGCATCACATGAGCAAGTCTAGTCAAGCAAAAAGGTATTTGAGGACTGTCCTGAAGGTAAAACGTTATGGTGACTTGGGATGCTCTTGAGTTGCTGTGTTTACATCACAGCCATTGGACATGTCTCTACAAAAGCTATCACAAGAGCCGTGATTATCATGCAGCACAAGCTGGACATTCCAAACAGGGAGAAATGCAGGCAGTAACCACACTGGCACAGGCATGCTGCTTTGCTGATATTCCTGTAGTACCTTCTGACTTGTATATCTCTGCCTGGTGCTGCAATGTCACATGACACCTCAGGGTCTCCTTGGTACCTTCAATCTCCCAAGGCAGAGATTGCCTTAAAACAGCTGGGATTTTTCAGAAGCCTTAGCAGGTTTCACATGTATATCTACACTACATTTCATCAAGTATGACACAGCCAAAGTATTTTTCTACTCTGTTTCTTCTATATAAATGCTAATTTTTTTTCCGGGGTGGTGAAGTCCATTGCCAGTTTCCCATGGTAGGATAGCTTTACACTAGAAAAACTGATAGCAGAACATGTGGAGTCTCCAAATTCGGTTTTTTAAATTAAACCAATAGGCCATGACAAGCAGTGAATTTCTTGAATGGTTATTGCAGACTGTGGGAGGCATTAAAAGGTACAAGACAGAAAGCCAAATGATTATTTTAAGCACTCAAGCAGAGTGAAGTTCAACTGGAAATGAATTACCTGAAGTGTTTTATTGCTACTGTAACATGAAATTTAAGCATCTAAATAAAATAAGACAAGCTATATTTTAAATAACAAATAATGTTAAAGAAATGTAAACTAAAAGGAGATCATAAAGACAAGGATTCTGAAGAAAGGTTATGTCTAATTTCACATAGGTCATAATTTTGATGCTTTGAACCTTGAAAGAGGAAACTTGCTAAATAGATTGTTCAAAGCTCCACTGTGCATCTTGCTCATTGTTTTAGTGAGTACTAAAGAATGAAAACCGTTTCTAAGTAAAAATATCCAAAGGTATCTAATCATGGAAAAAAATTAAAATAATTAGCTAGAATTTCACTCAGTCATGTATTTAGAAAATGTATAGGAAGTATTACTAAATACATTCAAATTTTGTCCAAATTTCAAGCGTTTAATTCTGGCTACCATTAAAATAAGATAAAAATCAAGGTAGTGACATTTCTAATGTTTGCTTCTATACCCAAATTATACTTTATCCAAGTGAGTTGATCTCTTAAAGAGTTCTTCGTCATTTCTAGATTCAGGCTAGATGCTGCAAAGCCAAATTTCTAGGCAAGTAAGTCCCTATTGTATCTAGACTTAAGTAGGTACTGGTGTCCAACTGTGAAGTTACCCTGCCTTCACAGTGACACACCACACATCTTGCAGCTGCCACTCAGAAACATTTGTACTGCAGTTTAGAAACCTAGGACAGAAATATCTAAAGCTGCTCTTATGTGAGTTTAAGTTGCAAGTTAAAGTTGAGATTGGCCTAGCCACCTCTGTGGATGAATAAGGAACCTAGAGGATGGGAGATCCGTGGCAATTTCCCATTGAAGAGGGCAACTGATTTGAAGGAAAAAATCTGCATCTACTAATGGTAGCCTTCTGCCTGGATTTTAGCTGAGCATTTCATTTGCAGAGCACATGATTTAACTATGTAAACATACACTTAAAATTGAAAGAGATGCAGCAACTGGATGGCATGAGCCAGGAGAGCCAGCGACCATCCCCCTGAGGGGAATTCTGAAAACTGGAAAGGGAACAATGTGGGATGTGTTAACGTTTCACTGAAGTATTAGACATTTTGAGAGATAATAATATCTTGCAAGAATGGATCAATTTCAGTCTTTTAAATTTTTCACTGAAAAATGAGAGGGTATTTTTTTAATTTTTTTTTTAACAGCAGAAAAGCTGTTAAGGACAACAGGCATTAACAGTCTAGCAGAAAAGAAGTCTGAATACACCACATTTTGGTTTTTTCTTTCTCTATTCCTATTTTACCACAGCCTTTTCAAAATTAAAAATAATTCACAACATTTTCAAACATGGATTGAAAAGCAATCCTTATGATAAGAGCTTTCAACGTCCCTTTTGCTAGCTTTGAAAATCTCACCTGTTGCTCTTTTGATGCTCACAGGATGTCCCATTGCCATGATGTCAAAGTTTCACTCCTCTAAAATTGCAAGAACCTGAATATATCCATTGCTTTACAAGGTGTTTGAAAATCCAGGATAATATTCAACTTAAAAATTTAAAGCTGACATAGTTTTGATTAAGTATTTTTTCAATGCATACATCATGTGAGATTAACTGCAGTCCTCTCTTGCATAAACATTTGAGGATGAAAGTAGATCGCTGTCATTGGGAAGAATGGTTGCCTTCCTGGGCTCTGTGGCAGAATGAAATCTCAGGTCTAGTGGCCTCATGTTCATTGCATCCGATAAACAATACATCTCCATAGAGCAAAGAGATGAGCTGCAACCTGGTACACACTCTGCCTTTTTAGCCATAGTTACGTCTTGCAGCATCACATCCTACCACACCAGCCTCACGTTGCATGTAAAGTCCTTCTACTTTAGAGTGGGCAGAAGTGTAAGCCTTGAAAGAAAGAACAACCAAGATGTGAAGCAGTCACATCAGCATGGGGTGTGGTGACTAATGACCTTCCTCTGCATGCCCAGGAGAAAATTTACATTTGGAAAGGTACAGTTAACATCAGTTTTGGTCCTCTTCAACTGCCTGTGAACTGGTATCAGAACAGAGATTTTAGTGAGCAGGAGTAATCATGGTATACTTTAATATCCCATAAGTAATTGCATCAATTCTGCCCTGACCACAAAATCTAAGATTTGTTTTCACTTCTTTTGTAGAAAATTAATGCTGAAAGGTCCAGAAAATAAAATATTATTTTAGATTTACTTTGGATTATTTGAAAATAATGTTAAAGATAAAAAGGAACTGTGGCTGGTATCTGGATAAAGGCTAGCAACAATCTGCGCATTTATGAATTGCCCAGTTTAAACAAATAGACATGAATGAATCCTGAAATAAATGTGAGAATAAAATACTACTCACAGGCACATGTGCACAGGCAAAAAGAGAAACAAGCAAAGGGATCATCAAGATTAAGAAATCCAAGGCAGCAGAAAAAATCTCATTTCATTTTGCTCTAATCTGTGCATTTTATCAAATTCAAATTTACTATCTACAGGTTAAGAGAAATAAAAATCTCCCATTCCTACCACTCGCTGATGGGCACCAAGATTTCTATGCAGTCATCACATTAAAACTCCCCACAAGATCAGACAAACAAAAGAAATTAAACCTACTTTTCCTTCTATATAGACTTTCCAGAAAGCCTTTTTGTAATGCTCTAATTACAAAAAGCATCTCTTTGGGGTGGAAACTGAGAAATAAAATGAGAACACCTTGACTGGAATAAGGAGAATACAGCTGACTGACCACATGCTCCAAAAGAAGTATTAAGAAATCAATTGGCTTTCCAGTTGACTGCAATGTGCAGTCATTGTAGTACTAATATTCCATTAGCTGCAGAGAGACCAGCAGCAAATTGACGCTAAGCTCGCAGGAAAAATCTTTTTTCTCTTCAGCCACTTTCTCTTTGCAATAATTAACCACTGTTACTACAGTACATCCCTTTGAAGTACAAAATGTGCATCATTCAAAATAAGACAAAACATTGAATTCTGAATAGAGCTGGGTTCTCAGTGCTCTAGTTTTCATTTTCCCCCCTTATTCCATCTACAAACAGAAAGGAATCAGTATAATTATGAAAAATGTGAAATTCCTTTTGTGAGAGAACATAACAATGAACTCAAGATAGCTCACCAAGTTCATCACCTACAGTTACAATTAGTTGTGTGTTACTCATGAGTTTGATGACTCCAAACTGTATCCCCTGAACACTTCAGAGGTCTCCTTGATCATGCAAATTAATAGTAAGTGTAGTATAGACTGTTATATTAGTAATCTTCATTTATGTTTTCCTGACTGGGGAAGAGAAAAACTATACCCTCAGAAAAAGAAAAGACAAATAGACTCAGATGAAAAAGAGAAGTCTTTCTTAAAGATGTTTTTCCCTACTTTTCCACAATGTATTCGACATTCATCTGCTATTGAGCCATTTGAAGAACACATTACAGCTGTAGTGGGCCTCCAATTAGTTAAACACACACAACCACTGGGAACCATTTACATGTGGAAAGTCACTTTATTTCCAGAGTTCTTGGCAAAGATAATTTAGATCAACAGTTGATTCACAAACAGTTTAACTGATAGACAGCCTTTGTACAAAGAGAGTGTACCCATTAATCTAGATACTATTAATCCCTTTACTGGCAAGTAATTTTGTGAATACGGACTAAAATCACAGAGAGTCTGAAGCACCTAATTGTTCTCATCACTTTAAATAAGAGCATTTGCTTAAGCTGTGCATGAAAAGGTGTCTATGCCCCAAACTGGACTTAGACCTAAGACAATTCACCTCCCAGGAGGCTGCTCTCATGCAAGAATCTCAGTCTCTCTTGCTGCATCAATTTTTCTCTGCTTGGCACACTAGTACCACCTTGTCCAAGTTTAGCCACCAGACTTAACCCAGCAACCCATATTTACTCTCTCTCTTTGGCCCACTGAATAACTACTCCATGGAAAGCAAAGAAGATAGCCGTAACCTCCTCACCCAATAATAACCTGGAGCAACATCTCCTTGCACACAACAAATTGCTGGGTCCAGGCAGTAGTGATTGTATATTTCTTTCATTACTTAAAAAAAAAAAAAGTAAATATCTTTGAAGTCTTTTTCTGTTTTTTCTCTTAGTGTTCACAGTATCTCACTGCTCAGCAGCTAATTAGCATTATATTGAAAAACAGTGCTGTGAGTCAGTGCCAAGTGACAGGGGAGGGGAGAGGACTGGAGACTGGTTCAAGCACATGCACTCCTTCCTCTGCAGCCCGACCACTCGACACAGAGAAGGGAGGAACCTGACTAGGAGAAAGCATCGTGATTTCTGATTTATTGGCAAGACACAGTTGTGATAATGGCACTCTCAGTTGCTTCTCTTGCATCTTTTGCAAGATTTTTCAAGCAGGAATTTGGAACCGAAATAATTAAACAACATAATTAGACATTTATTTTAATTCTGCGGGCCAACGTGTTGGCTGAGGCTTTGCAAATGACAAAAATCACAGCTGCCATGTTCAGCTTTGGGAGCAGCTCAGCTGCACTATGTGTCATCAGTTCCCATCCTGCTCTCTTGTTTTAATTAGACTCTCTTGCAGGCAACAAATCAGACTGATATTCTTCCTAAACGTTGCAAGTGCCCAGAGCAAACTGTGAATACTAAGGGGAAAACAAAGAGACAAACTAGATGTTTGTGCCCTTATACACAATATACAAGAGGTTTCTCAATACAGTCAAATCTATTGAAATAGCCATGTTCAAGAGAAAAGTGGCATGCTACTATCACAGAACTATTATTTCAAAGTTGTTAGGCAGAAATACCTCTGGCAAAGATACTCTCCATATGACCAGACCTGGGTTATCTAAGGCTCCCAACCAAGGTCCTAGCTCCAATTTCCCTCCACTAAGGGGATAATGCCATGTGTGTTGCCTGCAGTAACAGCAAGGAAAGAGAGGATGTGGCAGTATGGATTTGTTGTCCATGCCTCCTTCTAGTGTAAGTACCACAACTACTTTAATTTTTAAATCCCCAATTGTCTCACTTTGCATCAAAAGCAATGGATCAGATCAGCTCCTTTTAGTTTAAGTCAACACAAGAAAATAATTTGCACTTCTTTAGGTGGGAGTACAGAGTGCTTCAGACTCTGCAACAGAAACACTCCTCTTTGCTTTTATTCATACCTCTTTCCCCCTCAAAAAAAACCACTCCCCTAAAATTAGAGGGACTGGCACTCACCAACCATATGAAGTTAAACTTTACGAAGTTTAAAGACAAGTGCCAGATTCTGCACCTGGGATGGGTCAATCCTGGATGTTCATGAGATGATGGAAAGCAGTGCCACAGAAAGGGTCCTGGAGGTCCTGGTCAATAGCACGTTGAATACAAGTCAGCAGTGCCCTGACAGCCAGGAGGGCCAACAATGTCCTGTGGAGATCAGGCAAAGCATCACCAGCTGATCGAGGGAGGGGATTGTCCTGCTCTGCTCGGCACTGGTGTGGCCACACTCTGAACACTGTGTTCAAGTTCTCTGGACAACAATGTAAGAATGTAAGAATGATAGAAGTTATTAGAAAACATCCAAAGGAAAGCTACAACGATGGTGAAGAGTCTAGAGAGGAGACCAAAGAAGCAGTTGAGGTCACTTGGCTTGTTCAGCCCAAAAAAGAAGAAGCTGAGATGAGACCTCATTGCAGCTACAATTTCCTTGTTGTAAGCAGAGGGGCAGGTACCATCTCTTCTCTCTGGTGACCAGCAATAGGGCCTGAGGGAATGGCCTGAAGTTGTGTCAGGGGAGGTTTAGGTTAGATATTAGGAAAAGGTTTTCCACCCAGAGGGTGGTTTGGCACTGGAACAGGCCACCAGGGAAGCAGTCACAGTACCAAGCTTGAGAGAGTTCAAGCAGCATTCAGACGGTATTCTCAAGCACATGGTGTGACTCTTGGAGATGGTCCTGTGCAGGGCCAGGAGTTGGACTCAATGATCCTTGTGGGTCCCTTCCAACTCAGAATATTCTGTGATTCTATGATTTTATAAAATGAAAACTCTAAATCTCTCTTTCTTCTCTGATCTCCTCTTCTTCTTGAAGAGGACCTTTCAAAGTTATGAGCCATTTCCTACCACCTGCATTTCCTCATGTTGGTCAGCAGGATGTTCTGCCTGTATTGTACATCAAAGGACCATTTTAAGAGTCACTCACATCTTCCCCTCTCATGATCTACATCTGCCCATGCTGTTCCCAGCAAAACATGCAGCAAAGTGTCCTGTGCATGGCTGACCCCAAAAGGGACTGAGTGGAGGAAACAGCTGGAATAAGTAGTAGAAAATATAACTCCACGTGGAGGAAAAGGATGAAGCCTTGAAGTGAAGTTTTATGCGACCTTGAGGTGAAGTCTTAGCTCCCATAATTTCTTGTCAGCTGCAATTGAAAAGTTCCCTCGAATAAGGAGGGGGGAAGGGGAAACTCAGTGTCCTAAATACCCCACAAAGTCAATAGGATTATACTAGTATTACAATACTTGGTTAAATTGCAATGTAGATGTTAGTACTGATGCTGTCAAAGATTCAAATGATAGCCCCTACCACTAATAGAGACCCAAAGAAAATAAATCCAGATCTCAAAAATGTAATGATTCCATGCCAGAGAGAGATACCTATTTGTGATCACACTATCAAAGTATTTTAAGCACTCTAACAGCTACTTTCATTCAGAAAAAGAGTTCCAGACATGATGTGAAAAAATCTATTGTAGCAGGTATAATTCTTGGAAAGAGGTGGAGGACTCGTATCTCCAGTGTTTCTTGTGTCCAGTGTCTTGGCTAAGACATGAAAAGCAGCTTCCATTTCTTTCACTATTGTAAGGAAAAAAAACCCCACATTATTTCCAAAGAAAAATACATTAAACCATTCTCAAATCAGCAGATCATTTTACATAAAGAACTGAACTATGTGTACACTGCATGAGCCATACCAATAAAAAGCTAATTATTGAATAAACTGCAGATTTGAAGGCTAATTACAGATGACGCCCTGGGTATGCATAGAGCAAGATCCTTTAATTTGAAACGATCTTGATTAGGAAAGACAGCAGAGCAGTAGCTTCTTTCCTGAGGATGTGGAGGTAAACTGTTTTACTCAGGCAGGAATGCACTGTGGCAGGGAAATAGGAAATAATAGCTAATGAAAACACTCTCCAAATGTCAATATCTGAGAATAGATGTTTAGAGAATATAGGACTAGTCATGTGAGTAATATCAATTGCATGATCCTGGTCCTGAAATATTAGTATTCTAATATATCCCAAATAGAGTGCAAAAGATGGAAAAACTAAGTTATCTGAATTAGGAATGCAAGGATCTGCAGTTGTCAAATTTACAATTCTGACATTCATCTGATCTCCTTAAGTCAAGGCAAACGAAAAAAATATATAAGTGTTAGGCCAGGCTAATACAAACTGAGGGAAAAAACACTGCTTGAATAACTGCCTGTTGACACATTGAAAAGCAAGTACATGTTTGCCAAGGCAGGCAGCTCCTAGGGATTATACTTTTCTCTGAAGAGCGATCAGCTTGTAGCATATATCTCAGTTTACTAAAAGAGATTTAAGAAAATGTGTTGAACAGCAAACAAAAATAGTACCAAGTGGAGGCAGAGCGCAAACAGCTGCATTGCAGTAGATGTTTGCTTTGAACATCGTGACAGAACAGCATTCAACAAAACTATCCAGTGTGTGTGCTCACAAAGGATGCCAGGATGTTGCCAGTTCTTGTACTGCCACTGACTGGGATGACAAAGCCATGAATGCAACTGTCAGGCAGAAAGAAGAAGTGAAGAACTGTGCTGAGGTGCTTCGAACAAAGGAACATAAAGATTTCTGTGATCAGCTTACATCTGACTAGACTATGGGGGAGACAAGGCACAGGGAAGACAGACCAAACAGACTGATGAGAGCACTGGAGGCACACAAACATGAAGGACTGGCACTGCAGAAGGGAAAATTGCTGTACAGTAGTGAAAATTAAGGGTGAGGAATAAATTATAGAAGAATGTAGAAAAACTAAACATAAAAATAAATAAACAGTGAAAAGCTTGCAAGGTCCTTGGGCCAAAGTCTATTTCTTCATGTGTACCTTACCAAACATGACTGAGACAGAGTCCCTGGGGTTACAGCTACATGGCAAACATTGGTGTTAAGGTGATTATGTTCTTCCTGGTCCCAAGAGCTATCAAATATCTCACCAGACATCTCTCACTAATGAAATGAAGTCTGCTGGAAGAGCTTGCAATTAATCAAGTTGGTTGGTTGTTTTTAAGGGAATGTTACAAGTTCAAGTTAAGAGCTCTTTATGTGTTAAAAATTAGCAATCTGAGCAAAAGGCTAGATGTACTAATGAAGAGGTAGGCAGGCTCCACAGCAGGATTTATCCAACACAGTTTTTCCCAAGATAATTTTATTTAGCAAATCTCAAAATGGGAAAGTACTCAAATCCTTAACAACACCCAAAATCCTCACTGGCAGTGAAATCTTTTCTGCATGTATGCTTCAGCCTGCCTCATTCTGCCTCTACCTCCCACCCAAGTCACAAAGAGGATGCCAAATTAGTCATTCCTCCACCAAAGTCTTGAATAGAGCCTCTTTCAACAGGTTTCACAATGCTCATCATTCGCTCCAGACAAGACACTCTGTGAATGTTACTTTCTTTGAAATATGTGTGCCAGAGAAGAGCTTTCCAGCAACAGATCACCTTTGCAATATATAGAGCTTTTAACTTGGGTGCAACATGATCCTAGTGCAATTACACAGCTGCTCACTCAGAATTGGTGTACAAGCAAAAATACCTGTACATTCAATTTTAAATGTATATGTCTCTAACATTTTATTGAATACAGCCTCTAAATTAATTTAAAAATGAAAAATGTCATGTTTCCATTTGTTGATTTTTTTAAATGCTATATAATTTTTCTATTAGAAAGACAGAAATGAGAAAAACTGATTTTAATCAAGAGCTTTTTTTTTTTTTGGAGTTCAATATCCTCATTTTCTTTTTAAGAGATTCTGAATTCTTAAATATTTTTTTCTGACCTATTAGCTTCTTAAAAATGAATGGACCTACTTTCCTCATTTCACTTCCTTCTTACTTTTGTCCACTTAGTTAGTCCTTTTAACACCTGATTAGTTTCAGCCAAAACAATTCATTATTACTCTTACCTTTTCTATGTTGATTTTAGTAGTGCCTTTAATATTCTTGCAAATGTCTCCGTTATTTTTTACCTGCCACCAATTTTGCGTGAAGCTACATGGCTTGCTTCTTGTTTCACAAAGATGTCACAGCATCCTTAATCATATATTCCATTACCATCACCCACAAGTTTTGACTCAGAAATTAAAGTTCTTGTATTCAACAGACTGTTATTTCAATCCCTGCTGATGGGTAGATACTTCATTCTCATTACTTCACTCATGTATTTTTATATTATTTCAGTACAATATTCTATTATTATTGTTATATTGTTTCTGTATTTCTCCATCTTAATATTTTTATACAATAAAGTGTCATTATTTTCTCTTTACTAAGGAAAGAGCCCTTTATTTGTTTTAATTCCCTTTCAGTGTCTGAGGTTGACTGCTTGCAATTTTCTTTACCCATTCATTTTCTGACTTCTAAGGCATTTTACTTAAATCTTCACCTTTTTCTTACTGCTTGAAGGCATTCTAAATATTTCCCCAAATCCTTTCTGAGAGGTTTATTAATTTACAAAGATATCTTTTCTACAATATTTGAATCCCAAATTTCCTGATCCTTCCTGTCTTTCCTTAAGGAAATCCCAGGCATCACCTTCACATTCTGAGCTTCTTATTTCCATTTGTCTTCTCAGTTTCCTTCATTCATTATATCTCATAGTTTAGTTGGTAAATTGAACATCTTAATTATAGACCTAATTTTGCTCTCACAAAATTTAAAGAGAACTGACATATGTCAATTTAAGGATGTTTCTGTTACCAGAACTTTTTTCATATTTTCAGTGCTTACCACACTCTCTCTCTATACAAATTTATGTTCAACCAAGGGCACAGTGAATTATACCAGGAAACAGAGGGAAGCCAGAAGAACATGTGACTACAGACAACTATCTATCTAGTAAAATCTACTTTCATTGACAATGAAGCACTAACACCTAACTGTAAAGAAAATGCAATCACAACCCTAAATATTAATAGTCTAAAATAATAAACATATCCTTACCGAAAGTATATAACATTTGTGCAGCAGCTAAACATATTTCCGAGAATATACTACACTACTGCACCAAACTCTACTTGACCCTTATTATACAGTAATGTCAGTAGCAATGACAGCAGGCAATTAACAGTTCATCCATCTGCAACTTTTTCTTTTTTGACATCATGTCTGCCTTGCAGCACAGCACACTCTATCACTCTACTCATAAAATACTTCTTCAGAAAGGTGTGTGGGTGGAGGCCTGGCAAAAAGAGAAAAGCAGGACCTTTTAGCTGCACCATCAGAAAAGAAGTGAGGACATAACAGGAATTGCCTAGGTGACACCCAGTCTCTGTCTCATCACTTGCCCCTACATTACACATACTAATTCAACACGGTAAACCTGAGCTGCAGGAGAGCTGAAAACTAAAAGCAATGCTGAGAACATCATAATCAAACAAAAACTTTTGTAAAAACTATGCTTATTTTTTAAACTTAGTATTTTGATCAGTTTACATACAAATGTAAACTGTTTTTATGTAATGTAATTGTTTTTACCTAAGAAATTTTACCTAATGAAATTGTTTTTACAAATGTAAATGTTTTTACCTGAGAAAAGTGAATATAGACCAAGAGTTTGAATGGGATTAGAAAAAAACTAGGCAGATAAACTGCCAGTTGCCAAATCACAGTAAGTGAGAAGTAGCGGAAGTCCTCATAATAAAGATGCAGTCTCTTAAGAAAGGAGCTATATTCACAAAAATATGTATTAAAATAATAATTAAAAACCCCACACGTGACTAACGTTTTTCCTGAATAAAAGAAATACACCTTACTTTTCCTGAAGTATGGACCTTAAAAGACCAACTAGTTCAGACACATAATCAAGACAGGATCAACAATATTGAAAAATTTCTGATACAAGTTTTTAAGAAGAAAAAGCAATGACAAAGACTCAAAATACAATAAATACAAAATACAACAGCAGCTACCAGGTTTTTCCCCAGTGTCAAAAGTGTCCCTCACTGCTTGACTGCCAACATGAGTTTGAGTTGCCAGTCAAAATGCAGAAGACTAAAAGATAATCTTCTATATACAGATAATCAAGAGAGCACATGAAGTCAATAAGATGTAAATACATAATTAAAATCACTGAAACACACAATGGAGATAGATTACTGAAGTGGGACATGGTATTGTCATCACATGAAGGTCCCTGATTTTCCCCAGCCATAGAGACACTGACCATCTTCTCAGTTTTAAAGCCTGATATAAAAAAATCATCAGTAAAAACCACTCACTGATGGACAGGGATCAGCAAGCCCTGGGCTGTTTGACACTATCAGCAAAGAGACATGAACGCCATAGAGGCTGATAAATGTGAAGGGGTGCACTATTTTAGGTCAGGGTAAGAGTCTACTTTCAGTTCTGCCCTGGAAATAAATTATTTACTATCCCTATACCTTTCCAATAATACTACCTTCACATTTCAAGTTTTCACCAGGGGTACAACTCTATTTACTTGTTCTGAGCTTTTTAAAGGCTTTCAACAGGGATGTTGTACAAGGACTGTATTTACTGGTAATTGCAATTCCTAAGAGGAAGAAAGGTATAGAGCTTTTTTCCTGTAATAGCTTGAAGTCAACCGCATATAGGGTTTGCTTTTTTTATCCCTTAACATTTCCTGTTTGAGGATCATAAAAGCTGTTCTCTTCATGTAATTGTATGCTTAAATTGCTGTTTTCAATTTGCATAATGTATCATTTAAGTAAAGGTAAAGAAGCATTTCATCTTGATAATTTCTGCCACAGCTGAGATTGCAAAATTGCTTCTTGTTAGAAGGAAATTTTTAAAAAGTGCAATCACTGCAACTTTCCAGATGGCATCTAACATATTTTTCAGTCTGCTGCAATAGTATGTTATAGATATGCTTGCTATTCAGTTCAAACTAGGAAACATTTGCTCCAGCTGAGGTAACGCTTTTGGTCGCATTTTTTCATATTATATCATATTTCTTGATAATTCCATGATTTTCTTAGTTTCATTGCTCTAAACATTTTCTTGTATATGAAAAATTCTCTTCAAGTTTGACTTACATTCTATTTCTCCAACGCTAATTTCTTTGCTATTAAATCTGATTAATCCTTTTCTAGAGTCACATCTAACTATGCCATAATTTAGCCAAAATGCCATTCTATATGTAGTCCTTGCCTCCTCCTAACTTTAATTCTCTTCTACTATTAGTAGCACATATTGATACATGCAGTACCTTTTACCATGGACCTATCATATGGCCAGATCCTCAAAATATCAAATTTCTCCTAAGGTTCATGCCCAATACTTCCCTGGAATTAGCCTTTAATTATAGAATTGCTGGAAATATCAGTGTGATTACATTGAATAGTTCTGCTCAGGTCAAAAGTCTGACAATTGATTTATAAATATGTATTGTTTGTACAGGTTTACTCCCACATTTACCTAAGCTTTTGACTCAGCCAAGCATATTAGTCTTACACTTCTGTAAAGTCACTGCTTACATGCCTAAACTTTGGTTCAGTGTGGCAATACCAGGCACAGACATCCAACTATTTAAATAAAATATATAAAATAAAGTCAGTCCATTACAGGTGACAAAGAACATATAGATCCTGCTGGCTTAAACAATCCAGTTGCTTGACTTAAGACTGCCAGTCAGATCCAGAGCTGCCTGTCAGAGGAAAACACTCCAAGTCACCTTCAAGCTCTTCATCTTGGGCAGGAATCATTCTTATTTACCTGCATTCTACCACTTTCTCTTTGCACTTCAAGGCAAGCAGGAGACAGAGCCCTATCTGCAGACCTGTGCAGATGGTCAGCAGAGTAAAGCAAGATTTTCCCTTGATTCGATCATCTTCCTTTCCTTACATTCTTAATTTAGAATGTTATCCTTCTCTATCATCTATCACTTGCAAGTCTGCAATCCCTCATTTGAGATTCTTTCACTAGACCAAGTATAAAATGGGGAATTCAAATCTCTACTTGGCTGTTACTTAATCTTTCTTTTTTTCCATCAGAATTGGACAAAATTTCCAAGTTTTTCACCAAAAATTTGAGTATCTTGGTTCTATTGACTTGTAATTTTTCAAGATTTCGTTTTCAATCATTGTTTTTCAAGCTCAACTTTAACACCATAAAAACCAAAAATCTGTGATAATGTCATTTTTTATTACATCTTTCTTGGTCAAAGTAAGCTCTATGAAACATTTCACCACCAAGAACTCCAGTGCTTCCATTATGTTTAATGACAACTACATTGAATCAAGTGATATGCAAGAAGATCTGGAAGCAAGCAGCAAAATCAGCCACCTGTGTGCAAGGGTGTTTACTGTCAGATCTGAAAGACTGCAAGGAGTGAAGAGTTTATCTAGAATATGTTCACATCAGCCAAGTGGTTAATGATTCATGGAGCTATCACCATATGCTAGTCTGGGTGGAGTAAGGTGTGGGATGTCTCAGGTGAATTGTCTATACACCACCACTTGGATGTTACCACATGCTGTGAAGTTCCCATGTGATGGTACCAGCAAGATCATTTACTTGAGATGTCTGAAATAGTAAATGGCTTTATCTCAAATTCAGGGAATGTGTTAGTGTTATTTCCCAGACAATAAAAAGCATTTGTAAATTGTAATAATGCATGTAATTTCATTTTGAAATACAGGGATTAACAGCATACAACGCCAATAATGCTAGTTAAATTTGACGTTCAGCTAGGGTTATTATACCACTGTGGGATATTCCTCTGAAACTGCTTTTAAAAATTCTGCTTCCAACATAACAGTTTGCTGCATCCCTCTACAGTCCTTTACTTCAAGGAACACAGGGACTCTTCACCCTGCTGCAGTCTGGTGTATCTATACTACTAGGTTAAACCTGCCCAGGGCCTGCACCTGCTGCTTAGGCCAGCTGGCACTGAACAGAGTTATGCCATTTATTTCTTTTGCCCACCAGTCAGGGCAACTATGTATTGAGAAAACTCCCATCAGGAACTCCCAAATTATGTCCAGAAACCACCTGACTAGCTGGTGCAAGCCAAAACCACCCAAAGACTAGTTTAGGTGTTTAACTTCTAGCACAGATGTAGTCAGAAAGAAACAAAATCAAAAATTAAATAAAACTGTCTTTCACAGAATCACAAAGGTTGGAAGAGACTTTCAAGATCATCTAGCCCAACCATCAACCCAGCTCCACCATGATCACCACTAAACCATATCCCCAAGAGCCACATCTAGACACCTCTTGAACACTAATGTACAGTAATGTTGACTCCACCACCTCCCTGGACAACCTGCTCAACTACTCTTTCAATGAAAAATTTTCTAATATCTAATCTGATAGTTGCACCTAGTGTAACTAATAGTCATTTTCTCTCATCCTTTCATTTGAGACATGGCAGAAAAGCCTGATCCCCCCCTCATTACAATGACCTTTCAGGTAGTTGTAGAGAGAAATGAGGTCTCTCATGAGCCTTTACTTCTTCAGACTAAACAACCCCAGCTCCCTTCCCTCAGCTACTCCTCATAAGACTTGCATTACAGACTGTTCACCAGCTTTGTTGACCTTCTTTGGACCCACTTCAGCACCTCAATTTCTTTTTTGAAGGTAAGGGCTCAAAAATGGACAGAGTACTTGGGGTGTGATCTCATCATTGTCAAGTAGAGGGGAATGATCACTTCCCTGGTCTTGGTGGCCACACTATTGCTGACACAAGCCAGGATGCCATTGGCCATCCCGCCCACCTGGGCACACTGCTGGCTCATATCCAGCTGGCTGTCGAACAGCACCTCCAAGTCCCTTTCTGCTGAGCAGCTCTCAAGCCACTCTTCCCACAGCATGTAGCACTGCACGGATTTATTTTGACTCAAGTGCAGGACCCAGCACTTGGACTTGTAAAACCTCATACAGTTATCCTCAGCTCAACAATACAGCCTATCTAGGCCCCTCTCCAGAGCCTTCCTACTCTCCAGCAGATCAATACTCTCATCCAACTTGGTCTTGCCTGCAAATTTACTGAGAATGCATCCAATCCTCTCATCCACATCATCAATAAAGATATTAAATAGGACTGGTCCCAATACTGAGTCTTGTGGAACACCACTAGAGACTGGCTGCCAGCTGGATGTAACTTCATTCACCACCATTCTCTGGGCCCAGCAGCCATCTAGCCAGTTTTTAACCCAGCAAAGAGTTTTAACTATCCAAGTACTGGACTGCAAAGTATAGCTACTGCACCAGGTGATGCCTACAAAAGCTCCTAAATGAATATGTAAGGGGTTAGTTTTCTTCTACAGCAGGTATCTGAGAGGTTTATCTAGTTGCCTGAACAATTTATGAATAAAGTACTTTGTAACAAAAAATTAACATAAATTGTTCTTGCATTTATTAACAACTCAAAAAACTCTTCATGAATGTTATTTATTTCACAGACAATTTCACTCTGATTAACTAGAGCATCCTTCTTCAGGAGAGCACTTGAGCATGTCTTCAAATTCCACTGAATTAATTTATTAGTTTAGTTGAGGGAATCAGTTACAAAGAGAGATCAGGGAGGAACGCTGGACAAAGGAAAGCAGGAACTGAATAGCTGAGAAGGACAGAAGCAGTATATGGGACAAAGCCTAAACAAAAACAAACCAAAACCAACCAACCAAAAGGGCCGAAAAACAGAATTTGAGATTAAATCTGGTGGCCCTGTGCCACAGTACTTTGGCTATTGTAGGGATAGGTACCTCAGTCTTCAGTAGTTCCAGCACAAACACAGTAGAAAATATCTTCTGTACTTCTCTTTGTCTCTTCATGACTCTTGCAAAATGCTTTATTTCTATATAAGTTTTCCTAGAAAACTCTTTAAATAAACACATTAAATGTATTAACATAAGCACATACAAATAAACACAACACAAAGCTATTTGTAACTTGAATTAACTACTTGTGAAGTCATCTACATTTAAAGACATTAATGTAATATGTATTAACTGAATAGTGGAAAAAAAAGAAATAATGGTTACAGGGAAATGCAACAGCAATGCATTTGCAAGGACATAATCAATACTCATGGGGAAAATCCATGACAATGAATTAAGCACATGATTAAGTAATGATTTGGCTGATTTGCTCAATTTAGCACACCCTGCTCCTATAATAATGGAAGTAAGAGATGCTCACGCTATATAATTTACTCAATGAATTTGCCTTTCATGTGAATAAAGTAACAATAAATCGAGCCGCAAGACACAGGAGAATGCTCAGGCTCATTCCCTCACCTCTCGTTTTAAGCACTTGTACCCTACTGCTGCCACAGATAATTTCTTCCCTTATGACTGAACAACCAGATCACAGTATGCACAGGGATAGGGGCTGGATACCTAACCAAGGTTGTAATTTGTAGTTCAGTACAAGTTTCTACATGGCCAAATTAATCATTTTTGCAAGATGTGGATTCCACAACATATTTGTTCAAGAAAGACACAGAAACAGTGAGCTCAAGACCCTAAAGGACCTTAGAACACAAATTTTTTGTATTCAAAATATGCCAGGATTACCTGAGAATAGAGTCATGTTTCCTTCCCATTCACTGCCCAACTTCCCTGTCACTCGCCCTTCTCTCCTCCTCCCCATTCCTATAAAAAAATGCAGGAAGAAAGGCCTTTGCAAAGGTATCAGCATGACATATCACCTACTTGTCTAGGTTTAAATTCTCCTATAAGTTTGGATGTTGGATTTCACCAAGAAGAACCAGCACCTAAAAAGCTGTGATGACCAGCACTTAGCCCAGGGTTTGCAGTCCAGATCTTCAAAGGAGAGGCTCTTGGGTTCCCTCCTGTGGGATCCCTGGCTCCTTATCCTATGTTTATCAGAGTGAGAGTGTCTCAGAAAGGGATTGCAGAGATTAGGATGCTAGAGAGGAACTATTCAGACGTGGCTCAAAGGAAAACACTGAGAAGACAATATATCCTAGTCTTTCCTCAACCACTTGTTTGGGCTTCACTCAGATTTACAGTGAGACATTTGTTACCTCCAGACTAAAAACTCTGGGTGAGCTGCTGCTAAATGTATCTTTTTTTTTTCCAGTAAACTGCAGGTCTCATGTTTCCAGCACACCTTCTGTGATTTTCCCTATGAAAACAGTGTATTTCTTTCTTACTTTAGCATTTATATCCACTGTGTTTGCATCCCAACAGAGAGAGCATTCAATGGCTAAGTACTTGAATGGCACATACAGCACATGAACAAAAGTTCTCATATCTAGGTTTTGATGCATCTGTTTATGAGGTGTACTAATTAGGCTTTGTTCACTGATGCCTTGGACGGAGAACCAAACAATCCATCAGAGATTGGCTCTTTTCATATCTTTCTTGCCATATAAACACTTGTACTTTGAACAAATTTCAGAACACACCAAACCAACTTCTCTCCACATCATCATTTACAATAGCAGCCTGATGGCCATTTTTGTCCATGTGATTTTATGTCCCAGAGAAGACTAAATGTTCGTATTTTAGAATGCAGCTCATTGACAACAACTTATGGAAATAAGGGCAAGATAAAACATGTATTATATAAGAACCAATTGAAAAAGGTGTGAAAGATACTGTGATATATAAGTGGTCCCAAGTTTGACAACTAAATATATTCAGAAGCATCAACCAATCTAGGTGGATGTGAAAATTATCAAAGCCCAAGATGCTGATATGATCCCAGACTCCTAAAATGACAGAAAGAGAGGCTTCTAGTTAGAGACATGGAGCAGACTTAACAATTTTTCTACTTACGTTGCTACATCACAAACAGTTATAATCTTTTCTCACATTCAGGGATAAAATTTATCACACTTGGTCACCAAAAGTGGTATTTATTGCAATCTTATATGCTGAAGTTAAAATATACTAAAAAGGGGCTTTAGGGTAAAGCCAGCTGTGCTGACTCTCAGACAGTATTGCTGCCGAGAGAAGCTTGGAACCACATGGAGAGCATGAAAACAGACCTCAAACATCTTCCCTGTGATGGCCAGGGAATCTGGTAGGGGCCTGCTTCTGCATTTCTGATTCATCTCACCTTCTTGACCTTCAGCTGTCAACATACAAGGCAGAGCCTACACACATTGCCTTCAAAGCACTGCTGTGCTTTATAGCTCACAATGAATCACACAATGCAGATGCAATGCTGTTTAGAGGAGCTAAAAATTTAGAAAAAAAACAAACCCACAACTTCCAGCCTGAACTAACTGTTGTAATTAATTTCCATAAAAGCAAAGACTGTTATTAAGGAGAATAAATAAAGGAATCAAAGTGAATTGCATGGTAAAAAAAGAGGCTGCTATACTGCAGTAGCAAAAAATCAGAGAGGCCCAGACTTGCGTGAATAATCAGGCCCATTTAACTTCTGACTGGACACCTCTACCATTACAAACTGTCTCTTTGAGCCCCATATCAAGACCACTACAACACCTAGTCACAAAGCTGGGGTGGGGCTCAAAAGATGGTTACGTCCCTGGAGAAAAATATTCTTCCTGTCGCTGGATCTCTGTCCATACAACCCACATAACACTTGGGCCTCTTTGGTTGAGTGCTGTTCATCGAAGGGTCAAATCTGTAGGCATTCTAACACCTATCCACAGCACATACACATGCCACATACATTACCTGGTGCTAAGGCTTCCTGGGTGTATAGGTTCCTCAAAGAAGGGATCCAGAAACTGTGAAAAACATGTATGAAATTATCTCCTGAACCAGCAACTGAATTTATACATCTTCTCCAACTCCAGATCCTGGACAGACTCCTGAAACAAAACACCTTATAGTATGATCCAAGGGACCCCATAGGGCTTCTACTTTGCTATAATGGCCCACTGGCTGTGGTTACTTCACATTACACAAACAATTATGTCAGCTGGGAACTTACAGCTATATACATGTTGTAAAATGAGTAGAAGTCTTTCAAGGTGTTTTGTGGGCAAGTGTTCTCATGATTAGCCTTGTAAAAGAAGGATATAAGAATACCTCAGTCTGCAATCAGTTAAAAAAAAAAGTAGATACAACACCAGGGAGCCCCAAGATGTTTGTGTTGTTTTGGCAGGCTCTCCCATGCTGTGAAAAACACTTCAGAGTAGCTCTTTATTCAGCTGCTTGTCATCTGAAAAAGAAAATGCTCAATGCATTTTTAATGAATTTCCTCTACTTTGAAATGAAATTTTCTCAGCTGAGGAAGTAAAAATCTCCACAGAACAAACAGAAAAAGTCACTAGGAAACATATCCAAAATTGCAATAAATTAAAAAAATAAACCAGTGAATACATCTGCACACATAATCCATCCTAGGATGCCTTTGGCAACTTGTCCCAACAGCTTCATTTCTGCTAGGTCTACAGCAAGATTACATTCACTCTGTCCCTCAGGGCAGACACATAATTCCTATCCAAAGGCTTTCATCAGCATTAAAGCCAATTCAGCAATACAGGTAAGTCCTCTACTCCTCTTAAAGACTACCTTCCAGTATCACTTCCAACAAATTTGAAAAACAAGTCTTTGATCTATAATTTCTCTAAATCTTGATGGCTTCATCACATCAACTCATGTCTTCATCTTCCCTCAACTAATAGCATCAGGTTGTGACCAGTTTCTTCCTGCACTCATTCTGGGATTACTCTTCATCTTGTCTTTTGAATTTCTCCTCCAGCCTCACTCAGTTGTGCTGAAGTCAATACCATTTTCTGTGTCTGTGCCTGTGCTGGCTTGCCACCCTAACATAACAATTGCTAGCATAAGCTTCAAAAAGTCACTTGGGCTACATCCAGCCTTTTCCCAGGTGTTTCTTCACTTACCTGGAGCTGTTATCTAGTTGGCTTTCCAGACAGTTTTTTTCTTACCATCTTAGACCATCTAACAGGCTGAGCAGGTTTTATCTTTAATACATACCAGTCAGAGGCTGCTCATTAGATCAACAATGATATTCAGCATTTGATACCAAGATTTTTATTCAAATAATGGCATACTTAACTGTTTCTTCTTCAGGATCATTCCAATAGAGCATCCAAGAATACACAAGACTGAACCCTGCAGAAAGGAAGAAGGAAAAGAGCAGAAGGCAGTGGTAGGCAAAAAGCCAGCCCAACCGAGTGGTTTTTCTCTTAGGAGAAGTACTAAGCACTACATAAAAAAGTAAAACATTTTAATGGGAATCGAGAGCACCTATTCCCAGCTCAATCTCAGATTTTTCATGTGCCTACAGTGAGACCATATGGATGGAAAATACAGGCTCAATTCTCTTAAACTCATACTGAAGATATACAAACAGAAGTCTCATGCTCCTAACTACCAGTAACAGAACTAGTGCTGTCAAGCACTAATTACACCCAGTAATGAAGAGTAATGAAAAATGAATTTAGGAGGTGTTTTGCACTAGCCCAAAGTTCCCAATTGTTTTCAGCCTCCTTCTTACAACATCAGCAGCCATAGCTCTAAATTACATAAAACCTGACCCCAGCATCCACTAAAGTTGGCAACACATTTCCTTTGATGCTGAACAGGCCTCATCTATAACCTAACAGCAGAATTCCCCATAAAGTCAATGCAAGTGACGTGAGTAAAAGGTGATGTGTGGGGTAGGCAGCATCATGCCATACAGCATTAAGTGGCAGTATCAGCATGTAAGACTAATTTGTGCATCTGGCTTAAAAATGACAGCCATAGAAGCCAGGAGAAAGGGCTGTAGTCTCCCAAATCTATGAACTAGCTGTGGTTGTCAAACACAGCAGATTTCTTGGCATCAACATCTGTCCCTGAAGCAAGAAGCAATTACAGCACTTTGCAGCATTTTAAGCTATTCTGACAACTTTCAGCTCAGCCTGCAAAATTATTTGATGCTCCTGGCCACACTTAGCAAAAGAAATTCGGGTGCCCCACTCCCAGCCTTGCATGGGCCACTGTGCATACTAAAATGATTTCTCCATACACGTCTCTCTACATGTATTTGTTACAAGTTATATTTCATCCTTGCCAAAATACAGTTTTTACAAATCTATGCCTTCTAATGCACAGCAGCTTTACCAGGCCCAAGCATAGAATAGAAAATAACTTTAGGTCATGTAAAGAATTAGAGCAGGTGACAACTGGCCTGTTGGCAGGTAAGGCAAGGCTCTTAGATGGTCTCACAGGAATAACAAATAAATTAGGTCATAAAATGGGCACTGCTAATCTGTGTATTATGTGTTTCTGATGCTGTGAGAGAGGCAAGGTAATTCATTTAGCTTGTAGCTTGTTAACACAGTGAGACATCTTGACAATGATGCATCAGTAGACTGGTGTGCCATCTTAATAAATAATACAACAGATTAACATTCATCATAATGCTAATGGAACCCATCCCTTTATCTCTTCAAATACAAAGCATCAGGTTGATTGAACCATTTAGCTAGCATTAATGTTCCAGCAATAACTGCAGAAGAATCTGCACCAAAGAAGTTTATTATACTCCTTCCTCTTCCTGCTTCAGGCCACAATTAGAAAGACAACTGCTTAAGAACTCACAACCGTATTTTATTTGACATCAGCAATATACACTGGAGTATAATAGGAACAATTTTTTGCACAATCTTTCTTGCAAGATGGATTTATTTTCCAAATACAGAGATGTTCATTATACAGGAAGGTAACAGTTAAGCTGCACAATAGCAAAACAAGTTGACAGCTATCAAACCATCTTTTAAGTTTGTTAGTATTGTCAGGTGACCAGCATTGAACATATGCATTCAAATAATCTACTTAATCTCCGATTCTTCCAGACCTCCCAGCCACACTGTTCCGTACAACTAAAATGTGCACCAGGAATAGTGTAAAAGAACTCAATCCCAAGGCTTCCCTTGCTTTGATTTCCTTTCAGTTTTTCTGCATGTATGAGCCAATACAAAGGGATAAACATTCGAATCTGGCATGGCAGAGAAACTCCTGCAACATGCATCTAGGATAGTTACATATTGCAGAAGTAGTAAGTTATTGACAGAGAAGTTAGGGGATGTAGGACTTTTCTACAGAGGGTGTTAAAGAAGCATTTCTACTACGCTTGTTTTAGTGTATATTTTCTGCATGCCACTACTTTTACAGAAGATAAAACACTTACAAAAGTTTCATATTTTTCACTGGGAGTCTTCCTTGCAATGCCTAAGCCTAAACCCAAATGCTTTGGTTGCAATGGACAAGGCTTCTCAGGAAAAAAAAAGCTTACGGTAAATTAAAAGACCAGTAAATACCATCTTGTTGCTTTTCACTTCTTTTCAGCTTAAAACTGACACACAGATAGCTGCTGCTGCACATTGCACAGAAATTCCCTATTTACTTTTTTTTTTTGGTTCCTCAGTTGGTACGGGTCTTAAACTTTGAATTAGCACAGAAGTTGGTATCTCCCAGCCTGCTTCTCAGCTGTGCGTTCAGAGGGAAAGGATGTTCCACATCATTCATTAGATGAACTAATTTTAACAGCTCACAAAAGTGCCTCAGCAATTTGGAACATCAACATTGGCAGGACTGGCAGAGTGCAAGGGTGGTAGGTAAAAGTGGGGAGAAAAAAGGAACCCAAGGCGATTATTAGGGAGGCTTATTTCCTTATTATCAGCAAGTAAATACGGTCTGCAGGCAGGCTTTTAATATACTGTCGCTGCTCTGTATGTTTGCTAGTGATGAAACACTCCCAAGTCTGATGGCCCTTGCCACAGCAGCACACAGCAAGAGCAGGTTGGAAGGGCTAGCACTCATCCAGAAAATTTAGAAACCAGAAAATCTTTTGTCTGCTCTACAACTGACTTGTATTTCAAGCAGCCAAAGTGGTTTATGCCACTGCACTAACACTGGATCTTGAAATCCACAAAACAATCTTTAAACATTACAATTTCTGGACTCCAACCCTACTCACTCTGTGCCCTGGTGCTTGATGGCCAGGGATTATCTGTCACTGGCATGGGTGTGCACCCTCTCCCTGCCCAGATTCTGCTGTCCACCCTGGTGATGGAGATGTGATGCAGAGAAAGCCCATGGCTGAAGGGAAGGCATGTGAACCCCACACCATCCCAGAAACTGCTCTCCACCTCAGCCATAAGGCAAGGGAGCAAAGTCAGGGACAGATCTGGAACAAATCAAACCAGTGCAAAAGTATGAGAACATGCCACAGTGTGGGTTTAGATTATACACTTGGGGCATTCTAAATAGCTAATGAGCAGCCCTTAAGCCTAACTCGACTGCCATTTCTTACCCCAGCAAAATGCCTCAGTTCTGATCCAGAACTGGGATACCTTCTCCTGCAGAGATGGTTGCTCCATCACAACCGAATTTAGACCTACAAAACAACGTTCCTAACTTAGCAAGGCGATCACCTAGTGCCCCCCGACTGGACTGATGAACTGAACCTAAAAATTCCTAGCTCTTGTTTGAAAAGGCCTTACCTTGTGCGCTTCCCCCATGGAGTAGCAGAGAGAAAACTTGGAAGCATACAGGGAAGCTGTGAACTTGCATACTTAGTAAGACCAACTGAGAGTGTGAAGATCAAACAAAATTTTTTTCTTTTACTTACATTATTTCTTACCTGACTTCATGATACTTACGCATATGATATCCAGAGAGGAAGAGAGAAGTAGCCTTTTAAAAACTCTGTACAGAATGTTCACACCTTCTTTTTATGTATCATCTTCATATTCCACACCCCACTCCCCCCCCCCCCAAAAATACCACCCATGTATTTATGAAATGGTTACTGAATATCACACAGCTAAGCATCTTTCCCCACCACGACATATATTAACTAGCTTAACAGAAAACCCCCATACATTCATTTTGCCTTATTTCCTAAGTGAAATGGCTACATTTCACATTTTCAGTACAGAGAAAATATTTTTATATTTAAAATGTAAAAAGTTTTAACTGTTCTTCAAATTAGAGATTTTCTTTGAAAACAAAAGCTATTTTTTTAATATAATCACAGAGAGACTCCTAAAGTCAGCTTAGAAGTGTTTGCTACCTGCCTAAAATTTGCAATTGCCAGGTGAGGGAAACTCTTAAAAAGAATTTTAAAAAACCTGAAAAAAATTCATCTTGCTTTTCTTCTTCATAAATACACAACAAAATGGAGAAACGAGTGCCAAAGGGAAAAAGCCTTTTTCAAATGTTTAAGCTATAGGAGAGGTGGTAAGGCCATAATAACTATACCTACAAAAAAAATTAGCAATGCAGTTCTGCTTCTGGGAAGGTCCACAAGCTGCTGGCATGAGACTGTGGGTACTTACCAAGCAGCAGCACTAAGCATGTTCTGTTTCATTACCAGATGTGTGCTTGTTGCTCCCATCACTCTCCGTATCAGAACATTTAGCAGACATGCAAGGAGATGACAAGACTTGGTCCTCCTTTGAGACATTCATTGCTGTTACAGTGAATATGAGCAGTGCTGAGCCAAAGGAAGAGTTATCTTTCTACCCTATTTTTCACTCCCGAAAAGCATTTTCCATCACACCCCCGGTACTCCAAAGACCTTAACACCCTACCATACAGCCTGGATGCACAACAACATCAATCATTCCAGCTGACAGCAGCTGCTACCTCACATTTTTTCCAGTCTTCTAGCCACAGCATCGGAAACCTTAGGACAGATTAACTGTGCTGATCCTCCTGCAAGATTTCCATTGGAGTTGAATGCCACATTGCACTCAACTTGCTCCTAAGCTGCTTACTTGGAAAAGCGTTTAAGGGGCATTTTCCTAAATGGCTGAATTCAATATAAGATCTGCAGAGTCTCTGCAAGAGGCCGTCTCACCCTCCTTACCTTCTGTTTCACAGGTTCCTCTCTTTTCCCACATGAGCAGTGTAACAGCTCCCATGCACCCATACGGTGTGGTTACAAACACATCTTTGCCTTTCACAGGATCCAAGGTTGCCAAGGTTGTGGACATACATTTTCAGACATGCAAACCTTAAACGCAGCTGCAACCCACAGGCTGTAGCACCACTAAACAACTCCCATGAATTCAGGTACAGGAATCAAGTCTTCATATTTAGTAGGAAGGCATGACATTTTAAAAACCTGGCTGTTACTGTAATAAAAATTTTTTCTTCCCTCCATCCCCTCTGAGAACTGAATTAAATGAGTGACAGCAATTTAGTCGCGAACATAAAGCAAGGCTACACATTCTAAAGTGCTTCATTAATGAAAATTTATAGAGAGTTCCAGAAAGATTAAAGAAATGTTACTGTTTACATTTTTGGTTGAGAAATGTTCTAAAACAGAGGGAAACAGTAATATTTAATAAAACTCAGTCTTTTTCCTTACCATTCTCTCTCCCAATTCTTCCTGGCTGACAATGAAAAAACCATTTTCTGAAAACAGCTTCAATGGAACACAACTGTTTATAACAGGACATTACACACATTTCTTTATTACTTTTTCATTATACTTGTAATGAAGAAATAATTATTTCTAGCCTGTTTCCTGTCAGATGCAGTTCTAGTACCTCTAATAGGACATATCTTAAAATAACTGCTTGGTAGCAAGAAACAAAGTTTGTCATCCATACTCATGTTTTCCCATCTCTTCCTTTTCTTTCCCTTCAAATAACTTCATTGATTCTGGCTCTTTCATAAATTCTCGCCTGCTTCTATTTTTTTCCTCCATTATTTGTCATAGATATAACCCACAAAACCACCTTTGTGGAGGAAAAGTGACCACAGTGGGCACCGGAGGTTTGAAAAAGCCTGAGAGTGCTTTTGTTTTAATGCCAGTGGAGATGGGATGAGAATCCTGTCGTTTTACAGCAGCTTTAACCCAGCTCAAAGCATCAATCCAGCCTCCTCACCCCCCTCCTTTGTACCAGCACTAAGACAGGGAGCCAGATCAGACACATCCCACTGCTACTAACCAGCCAAAAGGCAACAATACAAACCTGGTTTTCAGCTAGACAAGTTATTTCAGTCTGCTCACCATGAGCACTGAAATACTTCTCCCCACACAAAGCAAGACAATAAGAAGATGAGAGCACTATATTCACAGTAGTACAGTTTACAGTGAAGTCTTAAAAAAAAGCCACAAAAAGACATGGATTCTGCTTATTGTTTCTCTAGTGCAGACTGCTTCACAGGATGGCAGGACACAAGCCAGTCCCAATCCAGACGCCTCTCAGAATAAACATGCCCTGAGTCCTGCCTTGCCCAATATGCTTCATCAGCCCTTCAAATATGGGTTAAGTACTCAAGGCCAGGATTTTTCATAAATGGGTTCATTTCCACCACGAGAGCACTGCTGCTATTGATTTGCAAAGGCATGGATCTATGAAACAAATATTTTCATGTAATTACTTGAGAACTCTGGTTATGTGAAATGCCTCAAATCACCACTGCTCTGGTGACAGAGAATGTTGCCACAAATTAATAAAAAATTAAATACATGTACACACAAAATCATGTATTTATGAAAAGTACCCGACTATTCATTTGACAACCTGGTATATTCTAATAAAAAAGGAGATTTTGAAGTTTGCAAATATAAAGCACACTGAAGTTACTGTTAGTTAACTTTATTACTATCTCATATTTTGAAGTAACTTTGAAGAAGTTCTTCCGTCCTCACAGCAGTTTACTTACCATGGACATGAGCCACCAGCACAAGGTGATGAGGCTAGACAAAGCAGTACTCAACTAAATTTTGCAATGCATCAAGCTGAGAAATCCAGCTGACTGCTTCACACTTTCACCTGCTTCTTCTACCAACATTCAGTTAAATTTTATCCAAGGATGAAAATGTGTTCACAAGTAATGATTATTTCCTTAAACGTTTCTTTATGCCATCAGATCATCCACAGATTCCTCTGTCAGTTAACAACAACTTGAATACAACATTCACAAAAACACTAAGCAAATGTTGAAGGACATCAACAACAGAAAGACCACCAGCAGGAAATAACCCAAATCTCTACACTAGTTGAAGATTAATTCAGTAGTACTGTACTTTTCCTCCAGATATTTTTCTTGAAAATAGGTGAAGGTAATTAAAAAAAAAATACCTACCTCATATGGTATTTTCCATCCAGAAGGGTACTCTCTGAAAACAAGACTATTATCAAGTGCATCCTGAGTCTGTCTCCTTAACAATTCAGGGAATTCATATTATTTCTATGGATACATGCATATATGTATCCAGACTGCAACAGCATTAGTATTTTTAAATGCCAAAATTATACTATTATTTAGAAAGAGCATTCAATAATTGATGGGAGTTTGGATGGTTTTCTAAAAAGGGAATCTCCAAGGCTTTTTATTTTTGCTGCTGTTATTTTTATTTTGAAGAAGCCATCATGCTGTCAGTTCCTCTCCATGAAAACAGAATTACGACCAAAGGATGTAGTGAACTGCAATGGATATTAACTGGTTTGCTCTGAAATCCTCTATAATGGAATATAAGAAAGTCTAAGAGGTACTTGTAGATGAAGTAAGCTATAGACTAGAAGACAATACTATTCAATTCTGAAATAAATACCTACCACATAGTTTAATTCACATGAAAATAAACTATGTTTTAATAAAGTCTATCAACTATGCATTAACTGCATTTTTTACTCCCTCCAGTTAAGAAAACACTACATAACATTAGCAAAGAGAGATCTTTACAGGGTGCTTTGTACTTCACACTGCTCTCACTTGCTTGGGATGTGGCGAAAACTTACCTTCAAAGTCTGATTTACTCAGAACATGGTGAAATTGCTCACCATACTAACATTCTCCAAAATAACTGCAACATTACTCTGAGGTCTAAAAATGAAAACTGCACAAATTAATGCATATCAGACTCTTTCAAAATGGTGCATTTTTCCTTCCAGAAAGCTTTCTGTTTAAAGTGCATTAAAGCACATAAAAAACACATATTGGTGTCAGTGGACACCAGTATAGGTCCTTACAACAATATAAACTTACCTCGAAATCCCGCATTGTAAGAAATGTAAGGTCTTGGAAAAATAATAAAGAAAAAAGACATTATTTTCATTTAAGTTTAAATTAAAATTTTTTCCTGGATTTTGGGGGGTTGGTGGTTAATACTGATCTCCATAATGCTACTAACTCCTTGGTTTTTCACTGAAATTTTGTTTATAGAATTTTGTTCCTCCAAATATAAATGGAAGAGCTGTATTACTTAGCTTTATTCCTGTCAGACTACGAAGGGAAGCACCTCCTATTCTCCCCACATAGCACTGACCTGCCACAAACTTACTGCCACATAGCTCTGCAGTTCTGTAAGACTTCTACAACTTTATCCTTGGCTTTACTGATATCATCAGTAAATATTATAATAGACCTAGGCTTCTCAAAATTACAGCTGCCATTTTCTTAATCTGTTATTCAGTATTAGAATTAAATAAAACCAATGGAGAACTTTTGTCAGCTGTCTATATTGCAATTCTTAACAGTTCTAGCCACTCAACCCCTTTCTATTTTAGTGTGGTCAAGCCCTATTGGCAAGTCTCAGGAAGACAAGGGAAAGTTCACCAAAATTTCTTTCCTCCTTAATCTTTTAGGTCAAAGTTCTGGAATCCAGTGTGCAAAGTCCATGATCTACTTTGCTTTCCAAACAGACTTCTTGGAAATTTGGGGGGGATTTGACAGGACCGTGTACTATAGCACACTGAGAAGGATTCTTCTAGGAAATCTCCTGTAGTATCTATAGGAAGATGTCCCAGGTTGCCAATGTGTCTCTTACAAAACCAGTATGGTCATTTCTTCCATGCTGGCCTTCCCTCCACTTCCAATAGCACAAGGGATTTGGGAGCATTAGGCTTTGGATAAATTGGATAAATATACACTGCACACTCTGATGTTCTCACATGGCACACAATGTACTACAGCATAAGGTACTCTGTAGCCAAACGACTCTCAGGAGGAAGTGGAAGAACAGTGGAAGAAGATGGGTTTCTGTGCATATAAAAAAGCCGAGCTAACACAATATTCTGTAGAAATATCAGTTAAACCCTATTAAATACAGTTCCTTGGTTTCTCCATTTTTTTGCAAGGTCCATCCTGAATGATGACAATGATGAGAGGCCAAAGGCTATACCTGAACATCATGTAATCTGTAACTTTTAGTGCTTATTAATAGAAAAACTCTCATAACTTTCCTCATTAAATTATTTACCTCTTTACTTCAATTATCATACGGTCCACTTGCCTGATCACAGGGTAATGTGGAGTGGATGACTAAACAGTTCACAAAGTCTATGTCTTGCCCCTTAAAAGACACATTGGAGAGAAATGCACCAACATCTATTTGGTAGAGATGAGTCCATTTTACAAGAGGAAAAACAAACAGACTCCAGTAACGCTGCTGAGCTCTAAGAGCTCAGGTCACCATACAGGGCTGGGGTCTAGGTTTGCCACCTTGCTCAGCTTCATTATTTTCACAATTTCAGTGAAACCTGATAGTGGGCTCACAGTTGATTACAAAACACACTTCAGTTCCTATGAACCATGTTTTTAACTGTTTTTCTCAAATGACTGCATTACTGGTCAGGGCTGCATCACCACAATCTGTGGGAGTTTTGCAGCTGGTAACAATGCCTACGAGGAAATAGCACTCAGTGGAGATCTAGCTCTGTTTCCTGGTAAGGATTTTTTGCTTTCTATCCAGTTTCCTTTCTTGTTGACAGATATAACTTATCTGAAGTGTTTGGTTAGTTTTAAATCACTATGGTACTGTCAAAAAAAGATTGTTCAACAAAGGCAATAAATAGGAAAAAAAAAATAGTTCCTGTAGAGTCCATCTCACTCAAACTCATCTATAATAAGCCACTTGGTCACTGAAATGACACCAGCAATGTTCTCCCTTAGCATTTGAGTTAGCAGTTGAACATTTGGGCCACTATATTTAGCATATTCCCACTTTTTTTTTATGCTTCTGAGTTACAGTATCACTGAGTATACTACAGGCTCTTTACTGTTTCTTATCACTCTACAAGGAGATTAAATATAATAAAGAACCACAGTTAATAATAAATTCCTATTTGCATTGTCCAAATGTACTTTGGAAAGGTAATCATGGTAATTTCTCCATATGCTGCAACATAAAAATGTAGTACAATTCTACAGATTAGTCCTAGACTCAAGGATTTTTTTTAATTTTTCTCATTTTCAGTGTAGGCATGGAAGTTGTTGTAGGGTAGTGTCATAAGGTACTTCAGAAATACAGTGACAGATTTAAAATTAGTATTTTTTTTTCAGGGCTACATAGTATCATTAAAAATTTCTTCCAAAATGGAAGCATAGAAATAAATATTTGCAATCCTTTTTCCTCCCTTTAAGTCTTTAAAATGAAGCCACAAGTGAATTCAAGTAACACATTTAGATTAATCTTAGACTCAACCAGTGTAGATCCTACTGAACAATGCACTAGACAAAGCTGATTATAAATCACTATACCAGAATGGGTGGAAGGAAGAGACAGTTGTTTTTAATTAATTGCTTAAAGCTCTGCTTGAGAAAAAGCATTCTTGCTTTTCATCAAGGAGAAAAGCCAAGAGTAATATCAGTTACTTCTGATGCACACACTAGGTTCTCCACACAGAAATACTTTATCATTTGTATAATCAGTAATTGTCAGAGGATTAGTTTTATCTCTTCTGGCTAAACAAAATCAATAATCAATCTCTTCCATATTATCATCTATTCTCATAATCTGTAACAAACAGTGTGACCTAATTAGAGGAAACGGCTACAGCAACTAGCAATACATCCAAAGATACAAATTACTGCAGTTAGACATCTTGCATGGGTGCTCCATTTCTAGTTCTGTGGTATGCCGCGTGTAATGGTTTCCAAGGAGTGCTGTAATCTCAGAAATCTTCTAGATGTAATAAAAAAAAAAAAAGGAAAGAACCATACCTGGCATTTTGAGAGCATTCCTTAAGTAAAAAAAGACTAAGGCAATTGTTTATATCACCTCAACATTATAATAAAATCACACGAGACATTCCCACATCCTCTGCATTCTGTCATCTACGGTCCAATGTTACACATGAAAGAGCAGCCTGGGATCCATACCACACACTGTAGTATGGATCTCTTGCCATCTCCCAGGTCCCATAAGTTAAAGGTCATATTCTCAGCTATTAGCAGGCTAAAAGGGTTAGAGAGACAGAAGCACAGTCACAGTTTAATAGACAGAGGCACAGTCATAGTTTCACTATTATTGGTTCTTTTTACTGTGACTCTTGTCCCGGCGTAGTCTAGGGCAGTCTTAAACATGCCCTCAATTACTTCACCTGCTTGTTGTCTTCACTGTCTTCATCAGTCCCTTGAACATTATCTGGGCACAGAACCACTCAACACTCACCTTATCTGCCCTGCAGCATAAGACTTTGACAATAGGCTACAAATCTGCTATTCCAATCAACTGAAGCTAAGGATTAGTCCAGACCCTTTAAAGATCAGATCGCAGCTGAGAATTTGGCCTTTTTTTTTCACTTGTCACCTGCACAGAAACATAAATCTTTTGCCTAGCCAGATGGATCTGTACAAACATTTTCACACGTATTAACAGTGTATCTTCTATCCTTTCCAGTGAAAACAACATTTATAATCAAGATTTCTATCAGGTTTAACTGTTCAATTCTTCAATGAAGTTGTCTGCTTGCATATTGCAAATTGAGATGCTAAGAAAAACGCCTATCTATGCCATAGTTTAAAATAAACAAATGGATCATAAATTAACTTTTTTCCCCTGGGCTCCACCTAGAAACTTTATTTTCTTATTTATGTCACAGCAGTCCTTCACAAAAAGGATGTCTTTCATTCACTCAGTGACACACTCAAAGCACAGGAAATTATTTTTTCTTTTGCTTAACTTTGAACACTTTTAAACTATGTTGAAAAACTAATGACGCAAACATTACATGAAGTGGGGGTGGAATGTGTGTTCAAAGGAAATCAAGAATGTAACTGGAAAACAGGGGCAAGGAGGGAGGGAAGAAGAAAAAAAACCCAAGACCCCAAAACATCCAAAGAAAAAACAAAAAATTCAAATAAAAAGTTGAACATTGTGGATTTGGTCTTCATCTACTACAACGGATGTAATTTAGGAATAAATCCACTCAAGCTGGTCAGCAAGGTCAAAGAAGAATCACACACCTAAGATCACCTTACCAAACAAGAAAATCCAATTTTAAGAATTACATCAGATTGCGGATTTTACAAGGTTCACTTATTCTTATTTTGGAGTGATTTACGATGCAAAATAATACTTAGTAAAAATATACGGAGCTCTACAACTCCTTTGCATAACTTTCCCAGAGTTGCACTCTCCCAGGCTGGACTCTCTTTTTCCACTTCTCATTTTCTTCCCCCCATTCTACCAATTTTGATCTAACAGTAAAAGTCCTTTTTCTAGCAAGCACTATCAAAATATTCAGGACATGGACCTTGCACTCAGAGAATGCAATGTTGTGTCCAGACAGCAGTGCTGTAATAGACAACATACCTATCTATCCCCTAGCAATCAGGTGTGTTTCACTGCTGTGCACCTTTGCCTGATTTTTTTCAGCTGCATGTTCCTCCCTAAGACAAGTTCCGTGCAGAGTAGTTTGCCTGAAGTGAGTGATGGTTCATTGCTAGCTGAAGGGAGGAAGACTCGTTACCCATTACTCTGGTAAGAGTTAACTAATTATCCCAAATAACTCCAGCCTTTACAATGGGAAAGTAGCACACGGCTTTTATAAATAAGAGTTACTGACCTTTTTAAATAGTTTCAAAAGAAGAAACTCTGCATCAAATGTGAGTATAATTTAGAAACTACTACATAGCAGCAAAACTACATTAGACTTTCTGATTTTTCCATGGTATCCTTGGATAGATACACCACCCAGTAGACCATGTTAAATGCTCCGAAGGTAACAGGAAATAAAATGCGTGCATATTTGTCTATCTTACTCGTGCCAGAGTGGGAGGCAGGGGGAGCAGGTGGTGTGACAGCAGATGGCTTTGCAGATGCTCCTAATGTATTAGGTGTTGTGGTCTGAATCTGCTCCAGTCTAGATCCAAGCAAGTGCTGAATGGAAGGGGATCCAGCTGTGACATGCTGAGATACAAATCCAGTTAAAATTGGGGTAGAAGGAGGAGCTGGAGGGGTAGCTCTTGCAGAAGATAATGTCTCTGATGCATTGATGCGTGTGAAAGGGTTGGGACTTGATGCAGAAAGGGAGTGGGGTATAATGTCAGAAGACCCCTGAGCTACAGAGGGAGGCTGGATGGAGCTGTGCCTTGTGTCAATTCGGCTCCCACCATCAGCTTCGGACTGTACTGTGGCATTCGTTCTTTTCCTCACATTTGAATTGGCATCTGTACTCTGCAAAGTTACAAAAAAATACTGCAGTCATTCTTAAAATAAACACTCAAACAAAAGCAATGGAAACTATAATCAAGCACTATCAGAGTAATACTCACAAATATAACCCGTAGCTCGATCCTGAAGCACAAAGGTATCACATCATGAAAATAGATTTAATAGCATATAAATGATAAACAAGAGTTCCTTTTACCTGTGGCTGGAATACCAGTGAAGGTATCTAATGCTCCACACTCCATGTGACATGGTACCTATACAACCTTAATACATGAGGCTAAGTATGCTTGGGCTAGTCATGGCTTTTTACAGGCTCATGCTCAAAACAAGATTCTCTTGATGTCTACCTATTTCTCTGATGATATAAAAACATTCTATATTATCAGCCATGATGGTTGAGCAGTTTATTTCTTCAGAAAAATAACTACCATATACTAGGAATTTTAATCTGTCTTCTAAACTAGAAGGCTATTAAAATGTAAGTATTTACCAAACCAAGTTCCCACACTGCTGCTCTTTCAGAAATACACTGTGCTTTTTCACATCAACCACAAGCAATGAATTCCCCAGGCACAACTGAACCAGGGCAAAAATTAGTCTTTCATCAACTACTCCTCTCCATTAATTAACTAAGAGAAGTGGTGCATTCTCCATCACCTGATGTCTTCAGGCAAGTCTGGATGTCTTTCTGAAAGATATACTTCAAGCAAATAATATTTATTAGGCTGGATGAGAAACTGAAACACAGATAAGGAAGTATAGCTGGGAAATCCATCAGTTTAATATTTTACTGACTTTTGTGAGTGGGACTTGGCCTCTGTCTTTCTTCTCTGCATTTAAGCAGAAGACTAACACCTCCTGAACTTCCTTCTGGAAGGGTACCTGAAGGATAGAATTTTGAACCTTCAGCCCTGCATCTAAAATATAAAACATATTATACTTTAGATATAATATGTGGATATTTTTCATTCAGAGACTAACTGCTTTCCAAAAGACAAAGACTTAAGGGCAGATAGGGTACACATACTCAACAGCATTAATACAGGTCTAAATACAGACAGGACAAAATAATCACTTGGTATATATAAAAAGTCCTATGACTTGCACCTCTCTGACAATACCATTCCCAAACATTGCCCTGCACCATACCTACTGTGCCTTTGGCTCCCCACTCCTTCAACCTTTCCAGAGAAACCTCCCAAAGCCCACAGTACAAATCAAAGGGAGAGAAAGCGAGCAGTGATCTCTCTCTCTTCCTTCATCCAACAGCAATTCTTTCCAGCCAAGTGCCAGAACAGTAACAGAGAACAACTCAGGTGTTATTCAAGGTACAAGTAGTACCTTGATCAGTGAAAAGAGTGACAACCATGTCTATCTGCTACATTAGTTGTGCTTTGCAGTTCTGCTCGAGGAAACAGAGAAACTGGAGCTCAAAAGAAATTTTTAAAAATAATTAAAAAAAAATCATTTGATATCTCCAGTACCCCACCATGGCCAGTATGCTGACCCCTAATCCTGTTAATTGCAGTACAAATCTGTTACTGGCAATACTGTTGGCCTGAATTTATCTGAAACAATCACAGCTATATGCCAGTTCATGGCTGACGAATCAAAGAATCCCTCTTAAGTTTCAGTTTTCCTTTCTGCATAGAAGTGTGTCAATCCCTTTTATTTACTCTTCCACTTCTGCAATCCAAAGCAGCAGAGGAGTAGAATAAACACTCAGGAAGTACCAGTTGCTTCTCAAGAAACACTAATTTTACACTTTGATAGAGAAGCCTGTGTCACTTTTCGGGAAGCACAGAAGCACACACAGGTGTACAATTTGGATACTTTCATACAAGGGCTGTCGATGACCCAGGAATAGTAAAGCAGCTTTCACGATTGCTAAATTGAAATGATGAAGTACAATCAGGACAGAAGTGCATTTACTAGAGACTTGGTAATACCTGATGGATGTCACTGCAAAGCTAAGCAGACACAAGTCATCAGTGTTCACTGCCCGAAACAACACGTCTATGCTATGGAGAAGCTGGCAGTAGAGTCAAGGAGAGGAGGCGAGTTTTATCTTCTACGTGCAGATTCTTGGACAACATGGCTTTGCTCAAGTATCATTCACCTACCAAAAAGCTCTCAGGGAGCACCTGGGGAGCAAAAGTCCATAGGCTAGGACAGGGGTTACAAAGTAGATTTGCACTGGAACTAAGACACATCTCACTTCCTTCCTACTCTCTCTACCTTAGACAAGTAGCTTACAGGTGCTGCTGCTCGAGAACAGAACTACCACATCTTCAGTCACTCCATGTGCAACCATAAAAGAATGGTCCAAAGAGTAGAACAAAAATTAAGTGCAATTAATGCCCAGAGGCACCATTTAATGTTCTTGCTTACTTCTACTGTCACCTGTTTTCAATGGCTGCCTCAATATGCTTCCCTTTTGTTCATTCAACCACAGACACAAGTAAGACAGGTAACAGTCAGGCTCCTCACATTCTAGTCATGTCTATTGCTTTTGTGGGAACTTGTTTCCATCAATACGTTTCCATAATACCTTATCTTCCCTGCCCACTTCAACTGATGCCTAAGTGACCAAATCAGACCTGCTGCTACTTGATTCACTATTCATTTCCTATTACAGTCTCTACTCCAGAATAAAATTATCCATACTACTTCAAATGGTCAAAATGTGTACCTGTGTAAGAGCCTACTGGGCACTCACTCTCGTCAGTGACACGGAAAACTTTAAATACTTCAGAAACCTTAAGTTTAGAGAGAAACCCAGTTTTCTCAAAACGTACACATAAACATAACCCATAAAGCACAAATAGCTAACATTATAAGATAACAACACAACACTGCATAACAAGCACCATAAATATGGGTGTATTTTTTGTTAATTCTCTGGAAACTACCTTCTAAGCACTCAGAGCATAGAAATTAAAAACGGTCTTTCTAACACACTGTGCAGACAACACATCACTGAAACTGGTTGTTCTTCCACAATGTCTTTGTAATAGTTTGGATTTGTGTTCTTGACCTGAACCTTGTCCCTGAAACATGCTGAAACAAGTATGTTCCTTGAAGCGTCCAGCCCCATGCCCTGTCAAAGCCAAGCAGAATGCACACTCGCTGCCAGGTTGGCCTCACCAGCAAATTACCCACCACCTCCCCCTCACATTACCTTTGCTTGGATTTGTTTACTCAAGACTATATCATGACAATAGCTCATTCTCCTCTTTCAAAGTATTCAGGTATCACTCCTTGTTGAGTTGTCTGGTTGAAAAGTTCCTAGCAAAAATTCTTGTCATTGGTTGTATACATATGATCTCTATATATTTCTCTATTCAATGTTAAAAAGATAATTCATTTCTCCCTACATTAGTCCATTTCTCCTCTATACTGATGCTATTTCAAAACTCTACATCATTTGAAGATTAGTGACAAGGTCACTAATAAAAATATTGAACAAGCCTGACTCCATAGTCAGCCTTAATGAACCAAATTCTGTTGCAAAACACAGCAAAATGTGACCTTCAGTTTGTATTAGCAAAACACTCCACAGACATTTCAGCTATCATGCATACCCCTAGTAAAATGATATTGTGATAATGACAATCTGACAACAAAATTATAAACATATGCAAAGCACTCCCTATATCCCCAAATTATTTCACTTAGTCTTTTTTAAAACAGCAAGAAACACTGCCTATTAGCAGCTTTTAGTCTGGAAGCACTGGTTGGGTTTGCATGGCAAAGTATGGGTAGTGGAGAGACTATAGGGGTGGCTTCTGCAAGAAGCTGTCAGAAGCTTCCTGTGTATCTGACAGAACCAATGCTTGACAGCTCCAGGACACACCTGCCACAGGCAGAGGTCAAGCAATGGCAATAAAGCCCCTAGGATGACTCAGGAAGGATTCGCATTAGAGAAGTTTACGTAGGGCTGTGTCCCCCAGAAGGGGCCTCACACTGGAGCAGGAGAAGAGCATAAGGAGTCCTCATCCTGAGGAGGAGGAAGTGGCAGAGACAAAGTGTGATGAATTGTCGACTGTAAGTGCCATTCCCCATCCTGCCAAGCCACTGTGGGGGAAGAGAAAGAGAATCCAGAAGTAAAGCTAAGCATAGTAAGAAGGGAGGAGTGCCGGGAAGATGTTTTAAGATTTAGTCTTTATTTTCTCATTGACCTTTACTTCTCTGACTAGTAAAATACTAAACTAGTTTTCCTCACATTGAGTCTGTTTTGCCCATGACGGCAATTGGTGAGTGATCCCTTCCTGTCCTTATCTCGATTCATGAGCCTTTTGTTATATTTTCTCTTCTCAGTGCAGCTAAGGTGGCTTTGGTGGGCACCTGGCATCCAGTCAGGGTCAACCCATCACATCTACAGAAACAAGAAATATAACGTGAAAATCAAATAGAAGCCAAATGAAAATGCAAGCCAAGAAAGGAAGGGATTATCCAAGTAAAGATTCCTTTATGAGGGCAAGTCAGGAAACCACTTGATTATCCTGAGCCAACAGAGAGCTGCTGTGCTAGTCCAGATGGGGCTCCACAGGAAATACTGAGTACACATTTTTTATATTCTCACTCTGGACTGAGAAAGGATTTGATTTTCTGGAGGCATTTCACTAAGACTTTTGGGAGACATTTAAAATGGTGCAGCTCAGGAATGGAAAAGTGGGGGCTTGGAAACTACAGTAACATCCAGTCTATTACACCATGCAGTGCCAGGCATAATACATTTGATAAAGATTGCCTTTCTAAAATACAACAAAATCTGCTTACGTAAATGACATCTCACTCTTCCTTTGAAATAGCCTATCAGTCTGACTTGGTCTAATCAACTCCACACAAACCAGAAACTGTGGTCACAACAACGACCAAAACAGAAGTTGTAAGTACTCTGCTCTGCTCTAACCTCCTTCAAGAGAAACCCTTCTTGCTACTGATCCTGTCAGGAGAATTCAGCCTCTGAACTTTTACTGGTAGAGACACTATGGATGAGTTTCAAAATTCTGCGTGATCCGAGAGCACAACTTCTGTCCATGTATAAACAAAGTTCTCAAGAGCTCTGATACTAATCTGAAAATATACATACATTTTTATAATTGTAAGACATTTTCATTGGCTAAAGCTCTGTGGTTGGCTGGGATAGGCTAATGCCTATAGGATTTTTAACAGCCAAAACTGGCAATGGTGAAAGGTAAATTCAGCCTTAACGAGAGTTCAAACATTTATCACCAAAAGTTTGATCATGCTGGAGGTAGACATATGAGTGTAGTAAAAAGTCAAGGAATTGACCAAACATAGGGAAATGTAGAGTACAGTCTTTTTCAGAAGAGATTGATCATCACTCCTCCTTTCTATCCAAATGAAAGTTTCATTAGAAGACACAACTAAAAAATAAAATTACCAAACAAACAAAAATGCTCAGTACAAGAGAATCAGAAAACTCCCATCCTATGCATAAGATTACTTTACTGAGGAGTAAGACTGTAGGATAGGACAGAAGGTTCATATTCAGGCAGATGAATTCTGTCACGTAGCATGCAATACGCAAAAAGCTTTTGACATATTTACTGTATTAAAAGCATAGAGATCTTTCTTTAATTTTAAGCATCACATGCTATTTCTCATGGTTTGTCTTTGAAAGAACTGAGGTAGGGAAAGATATATTGAGTACAAATTCTTCCTATATAAGAAGTCCTGACGCAAGATGCTCTTTTGCTAGAACAAAGTGCATTTTATTTGGCATGAAAATAGGACATCTAAACCAACTCCCTTACGAGCATGTGTAAAATGTGGGAATTAATGCTGTATCCTTCCTGACCAGTGAATTCACATGCATTTGACCATGAATAATACAATGAATGATGCCATTAGCATACTTCAGGATAAATCTATACAATTTATTGCTAAATACTGTGCAGATTTCTGAAGCAAGTTTTATGGTCAGTTTCTATGACAGAATGTACAGAACAAAACAAAAAAGAACACTATAAAAAATCTCTTGCAAAAGTTTAATTCATACATCATTTTCTTTTCCAGTTAAACTCAACTTTGATGGATACTGCTGTTTACTACAGCACTAAAACGATGCACAAATATGAGTCAATCTAAATTCTTCAATATTTAACATGGTTTGCACACCATAAACAGCTGCTCACATAATGTGGAAATTCTGAAACTTTTTCTAAGCCTACATAAGCCTCAACTTCAGCCAAAAAAAAAAGTACTGGGTTGTTTTGTATGTATTACCAGTTTTTGACAAGCAAGGCAATTTTGCACTTCAATGAAGTCAAGATTGCAAATTTAGCATGAACTGAGTAGTGTGCGGCAGCTGAGCTGAGGTTCAGGGGAAGAGGATCATCAGCACAGCAATATGCAATACTGAACTGACAAACTTAGTCATCTGGTTGCAGAACAAAGAGAGCTGGTCACAACCACACTGCATATTTCCTATGATAAGGCCTAGAGTCTGTAAAACAAACAAGAACATTATTTAAAAGTCACATGCCAAGTCCTGGAAAGATTGCAGCAATGATAAAAGTGATTAACAGAGCATCAGGGAACTTTATCCTTAGGACTGTATTTAAGAAAAGCAGTGAGAACACTGCAAGCTATGAAAAACGTTGGTTCAGCAATGTACAATCAGCTCTTTCAAGCAACTCAAGAGCATCCTCCTGTAGCCTGTTAATGCTCTACATAACAGCTTTAAATCAGTCTCTGCAATTTTAAATTTCTCCGTAGTTTTTATCATGGATAGATCCTGTTGAGACATGAATCTAAAATATGCAGCTCCTATTGCCTGAGCTAACACAGAATCAGTAGTACTCATGGAAAATTCCCTTCATAGGCCCTCAGATCATGAAGAAGCACAGTTATCATCAACTGCTAAAAAACAGGTGCACATTAAAACTAAATCCATGTACTTGCAATATAATTCAGATGCATTCTTCTAATCTGCCTCAGCACTCTTTGGATAATAGCTCAGCAGTCATGGGATTGGATATATAGGCACTTTCGAAGACCTGCATCAGCCTCACCCTATGACAGACCTTCACAGAGACACTGTGCAAGATCCCAGGGCTACTTCTGCACCATTTGTTTACTTAAACGGAGAGCTCACTGCTACATTTTCTAGATCATCAGATCTTTGACAACGGATATCATGGAAGTGGTATCTCTCTTGGACAGAGACAGTACAATATTTAAAGCAGTAGCTTCTGTTTTCTCAGGGACAAATGCACAGCAGAAATTACAAGTCACAACACCACTATCTGGTACCATTTCTAGTGGGAGAGAGATAACACTTTGATATCCAGCAAGCAGCTGTCAAAGCTGGAGAGAAAGGCCCTGGGCAGGATCACAGCCTAAATTACATGCCTTTGCAGAAGGAGCCACCCAAATGTACCCAGATTTCAGCTCTGAGCTCCTGCCTGAGGCTACATAGCTAAGTCACACTGTTAAAAGGACACTCACAAAAAGACTCTGTCCTTCTCTATTTTAACTCAGCAACCAGGACAGGAACTTAGGTTTAGTGATAGGAGATGTCTTCTCCAGTCTGTCTTGACTGTCACAGGGATATCAACCCATGCTTTTCACATCTCAAGTATTTTCCCAACAGGCCAAGTTGGACAAGTGATTATCCTTCCTTGTAACAGATGCTGTACTCTCCACACTTCAATATTGTCCTCCCATTGCAGTGCATGCACAGACAAGCTCGCTCCAGAATCAATTCCTCTCCTTCTCCCAGGCCGCCTATAAATTATTTAACACAACAAGAGCACCTTCAATAGGAACTTAACAGACCAAGTGCTACCTAGCAGTCTGGTTACTAATACAATTCTCCACAATCAAAATGGCAGGACTCAAGTCTGCTCACATTCTCATGTGGGATTTGTGTGAGGCTGTATCTAATTAAGCATGCTGGCCACTGACATAAACAGGATAGGTATTTTTCCACCTAAGATGCATGGCAAATTAAGAAGCAGCAAGTCAGTTCTGTACATGCCTACCCAGGAAAATTTAGTAATCAAGCCTTTCAGGTGCCAAATCACAATTTTGCATACGTCATCCTCCTAAGTAAAAAAATAAAACCCAAACACAAAACTAACTAATCAAAAACAAAACAAAGAAAAACACAACCAAAAAAACCAAGCAAAACCAACGCCTCCCCAAAAAAATAACAAAAAGAAAATGAAAAGACCAAACAAAAAACCAAAACAAAGAAAAAAAAAACCCACACAACACAAAACAACCCAAGCCCTAAAAAGGACAACACAATCAAACCAGTTTTAAGATTCTAAAGAATTGTGATTGTTTATTAGCATAATCAAGCACGTAACAAAGAGGTGTTAGCAGAATGAAATTTAAAGTGAATTCTTAATAAATATCTTTCTGGTTTGCTGCTAATTCTGCAAGAATGTGATTAAGAGTCTTACATGACAGTACTATTAAATCTTCAATGAGACATGGGTAAATTAATGTATGGGAATGTCAGTGACATGCTATATAAGGGCATGAGTTTCCCAAATTGACAGATCTCTAATTCAAACAATAATTCTTGCAAAAAATGGAAGGCTTAAAGCAACCAGAAGTCTGGCATTACTGTTTAGCTTCAAAATCAAAACTGTTTGCATGGTAAATTTAGTAATATTTTCCTATTAAAATCTACCATAGTGGTTTTTATCCTTACCAATCCTTCCAAAGAAAACAGTCTGTTCTGGGAGGACATTGTATAGCCTGCCAAATTCACACTCTTTGACATTTATCAGGGAAGCAGCATGTTGTCATCAGTGTAAATTATGCTGCTTGTCCCAAATCCCACTGAGTCACCATATTGGCATGCTGTGAGCAAATGCACAACTTGGAGAAGACATCTACCCTGTTTTACTATTATGTTGTAGAGCCAGTCAATCAGAATTTTACCAAAATAATACTAGAGATTTTGTTTTGCCTTACAGAGCCCTGGAATACGACCAAGTAAAAGCTCCAC
>WEIV01026246.1:47500-59729 GCA_013390005.1 Calyptomena viridis | reverse complement strand
TGGGATGCGCGGGCGCGCAGGGCCGGGCGGTGGGAGCGAGGGGCCGGCGTGGGGCCGCCCACGGCTCTGCTTGGGAGAGTAGTAAAAGAGTAAGTATGTAAAAGCTTTTATTATGGATTTAATTACATTTTCGTATATTGTGGTAGTAAAGGTTACAGTTAACGGGGTGTTTTTTTCTTTTAATTTATTGGTTTCCCCTTATTTATGCTTTCCTTATAGGCCCCTCAATGCCATTGCCTTTGAGTCCCCCCGGTTAATGGAAAGCAATGACACTAATGCTAGATTTTGCAAAGTAAAGCCCTATAACACTAACCATTGTTCAGTGATTTAACCAGCTCAGTGGCACTAGGTCACTAAAATAGCATCCTTCTCCCACGGGCTCGACCCCGCTGCCTGCCAGGGTGGGACCTGCGGAGCTGGTGTTTACCATCACGACTCCGCAAGGACAAGGCAGGAGTTTGGGCTTTTTGCTGGGGAAGATTGAACTCGAGATCAACCAGACCCCGGGACTTTAAAAACCCGAGCTGAAGAACTGCAGCCATCCTCAAAAGTTTCAAAATAAACCTTTTTTAATCATTAGCTTTTCAAACATTTGCATGTTTAAATTTTCAAATGTTTGTCGGAGCCCGGAAAGATTTAGAACACAGCTGTTGTGTGATGTGTCTGGGAAAACTCCCTCTGATTAAAAAAAAAATGCCCAAAGACTGTCTGTAGTCTGACAGCAGAAATTCAGTTTCTGAGGTAATCCTAAACTGTTACTGTGGGTCTGTTTCCTTGAAGCCACATCACCCTGGCACCCAGGTGCTCTAGTCTGAACTATGACATTCCCCTACAAGAACGTGTCTACAGAAAGCCTTTAGAAAGTCCTTTTAGGAAAACATGGTACAAAGTACCCACCACATCCAAATAAAGTACGATAGCAGCATAAGATAAATTTTATAAGGACGAATCAGTATCATTCTTATGGAAAATAACTTGTTGAGCACTTCCACAGTAGCATTATTTGACAAAAATTACAATTTAATAATGCACGAGCCAGTTACAGACGCAGGAACTTTTAAAGGCAAATAGGCAAAGAGCCAAATTCCTATAGGGACTAGGGGGGAAATGATCAAAAAATGAACATGAAATAAGACTTCCTGCAAGAAGGTCCATAATTCAACATTATTTGACTCCACTGTCAGGGAAATTGTTGAAGGATAGTAAACCGATACTAGAGTCTCAGTCATTTTTGTTACAGTCTTAAATGTTTGCAACTGTGGCGTTTTAGATGGCCCTTCTTGGGTGATAATATATCACGTATATATACGTATATAATAAAGCAACACCTCTATTTATGTTGCAATAGATTTTATTTTAATGCGTGCAGTTGCAGAGTTGCTCTAACCAAAATGCGGATAGACAACAGCCTTTTTTTATTTAAATGGAAAAATTACTTAAAATATATTCTTTATGAAGAAAGAATCATAAACTGGAATCCAATATGTAGCACAGCTGAAGGTTACAGAGTTGTTCAGGGCATCGACCAGTTACGACTAGACTTAACTTTCCCAAATTCTCAGATATATTAGTTATACCTTGTAGCCAATACAAAAATAATGCCTTGGAGGAAAAAAAAATTACTGAGAAATACTATTTTACTTGAGGACTTCTTCGCAGGTACTTTCAAACCATGTATGGTTTTAAGGAGAGTAAGAATATTGCTGCCTTCAGGTTATGTACTCCCATATTGGAGGAACAGAGGGTGCAAGGTAGAATTCATTTCTGCATAATAACAGAGTTACAGTGAAGTAGGACTCTGAGAAGGACCGATAAAATAATGTTTAAAAGACTCAGAATTTAATTTTCTTCCTTTGTCACCTTGAGCCAGTGAATCCTTTTTTTGTTTGTTTTTGAGGAACTTTTTTTTTCCCCCTGTAATATTTAGAAGCTGTTACCATTCCCCAGTTTGGCAGACTATTTAATGTAAAGACAGAATGCGTTAATTTCTATTCTGGACATGTTATTATCCAATACAATTTCAGCCACAGTGTATTAGCAAAATAAGGTTTTCTTTGCTGTCCGTTTCTTTAAGTGAGTAAATACTTTGCTAAGTAGATATAAGATTCAATATATTTTCTTTAATTTATTATTTCAATTCAGAATCTTTTGGGGTTTGGGGGACTTTTTAATCATTCAAGAGCCCCAAAGCAGCCATCATTACAGCTGGGTGTCAGATTTGCTGCTTTCCTTAAGTTGCGTGCTCAGGCCTGACTTCCATGTAAAGTTTTCCAGATTACTGTTTGTAACAAAGGCTAATTTGATTCCCAGATTTTTTGGGAGTTTCTTTCAACATCAAACACGACAGAGCTGAGTTTAAACCCCAGGTAACCCCAGAATCCATCCTAAACATTTGTGAGTGTATTCCAAGGCATTCCTGTAAGTCGGAGTTCGACGTGTCTTCATGTTAGTGACTGCAGATTGTTATTTTGGGGCAACTTGGGGGTTTGCAAGTTGTGAAAAAATGAGTTGTACCTTCAGTTTAACCTTTACGGCTGAGGGTTTGAGTCTTCCCTGGCCGCTGGTCTGCAGGTAACAATAAATGTAATGGGCTGTGCACGTGAAAGAGTTACTGCAGTCCTGCGTGGGCCATGTTAGACCTTAAAAAAATCAGATTATATCGTGCTCAATCAAGATGTGTAAGTGTAGGTTTGATAAGCTAATAAATACTGCCTTCAAAAGCGGTGAAAATCTGACACAGCTTGTTTAAATTAGGGAATCTTTCTTTACTTTTGTTTTGCATTTCTGTGTTTGGGGTTTTTTTTTAGTCACATGAGTATACAGTTAGGATCTATCTTGTGTAATCTAAACAAGTTTAAGAAAATAAAGAAGAGGGTTGTTTCTGGTCGTGAACATTTTTGAAGGTTTCTGGAATTGTTTCCTCATGAGGGTTGTGTAGGAGGACAGACTGGGGTGCGCTGGAGTGTCACCTTGTGTCCTCATTGTATTCCCTCCCTCTCTTGATGCTCCGTTGCTCAGACTTACATGACAAATTTGGAAATTAGTGATTATATTTATAATTTTTCCTGTAGTCGCAGCAATATTTGGAGAGGGTAACTCCAACAGAGCACGTATTTTGTGTTTGGACTTCTTAGAGTGTATTTCTGTCTGTGATTAATGGCTTCATATCTAACCCACCGCTGATACTCCGTAACGCGTCTTAAAGACAACTTGCTTCAGCTTTTCTTTGGCCTGGTTAGTGTGGTTGCCTTGTCCCTTTTACCACCTTCAAAAGGCAAAAAAATTTGTAACCCACTCCTGGAGCATAGGTGAGAGCAGAATCCCTTCAGGCCGGTGTCCTTGGGATTCCTTTTTTTAATTTCGGTGGGATCCCCGGAAAGTTTCAGTCCCTCAGTGGGGGCCTGGTCTCTGTTAGCGAGAGGGCTGCTGGCACAGGGGAGCCCCATCACCTCTGCAGGCTCAACTCATTGAGTTGCCTCTCTGGTCGCTGCTGCTGTGGGTTCATTTATGTATTTTTGGGAGTGTGTACCCGAGAGGTGAAGAGTGACGTGGAGATTTCAGGCTTACGTGGCTCGTTGCGCGTACGAAAGCGATAGCGCGGGCGGTGAGTGGTTTCTGGGGGTTACTGAGTTTTGGAAACAGGGGGTTGAGATTCATCGGTAGAAGTCTGGGAAAATATTGAAAATTTAAACGTCGGTGAGGTGAATTTAAAAAACGAACCCACTGAGTTCGTCCTATAAGCAAAGGGTCTGTTTGCAATTTGAAAAACAAAAGAGGTTTAAGGGTTATAATACAGAGACTGCCATTTTCTTGCAAATGCACGGGGTGTGGGGAAGGTAGAAGAAAAGAAGGAAGGAAAGAAATAGATTTGTGCCCAAATTTGGCTCTTCTTTTGTTGCTGGAAGTCACAATGGCTTCTTGTTTTGCAAGTGGCTTCTTATTTTGTAAACACCTTCAAATCAAGGCCAGGCGCCTCATCGAAGATATGTTTTTCCCCTGCTCCTGTTGGAAGTTATACGTTAGTCCTCCATGAGTTTTGGGGATCAATAAAGGAATAACTGTGAAAGGCAATGGCCCATAACACACAGGGAGTGGGATGGTTGATCTAATGTTCCCTGCCTGGCCTCAAAACTCGATGAATCTCTGGGTTTGTCCACATAAGGACACTCAGGAGAGGTAAGACAAATTGATTGGGTGTAAAATTAAAGTGCATTAGTTAAAGTGCATTGCACTATTGTGTGGATGCTCTCATTCAGAAGTAAAGTGGCCTTAGTTCACTTTAGCCTAATCCCCTTTGGAGTAGGCCACTTTTCTTTTGAATGAGAACATCCACATTAACTTTTAGTTAATTCGTCTTTCCCGAGCGTCCTGGCGGCCCCGTGCCCGCCGCTCTGGAGAGGTTGTGCTGGCCAGGCGCTGGCTCCCTGTGAGCTTTGGGTAAGCTTTTCATAAGGCACATTTCATCTCTGCAGCAGCACTTAACCACCGGTGTTCGGCGTTGCCCCAACCGGGGCTCCACACCCTCCTCTCGCAAGAGCGGTACCGTCCTTAGCGCTGCCTGGGAAAGAAAACTGGGAAGCTTTATGGATTTGGGGAGGGATTTGGCCGAGGTGGCAGGGACAAGGGCTCAGCTGGGCTGTGAGGCAAGGTGAGAGCTGCCTGCAGCTTGTCTTGGGGGGGGGGCTGCAGTTTGGGCAATGCGTTTCCCAGGTGAATTTGGTGTCGGGCTGCTCCTGGTATCAGTCATCCTCACGATAACCTGAGCATTTTGTTTTGCTGTGGTGGTTTGCTATTCTGAACCCCTCCCTGTTTAGATAGTTTCTTCCATGTCCACTGATAAGTCGTTTTTTAAGGAAGGTGAGGAAATCTAGATTAACTTTTTTCAGCTGATATTTCCAGCCAGAAAGCCAAGATTCAATATTAGCCAGTAGGAGAACTAATTTACCTGGTGGAAAAGAAATAATGGCAAGATATTTTTGGAAGCTGTTTTATATTCTTGCTTGAAGTTCACTGAGCTTGAGTTTTTGTTAGAGGTGTTTTCGAGTGTCTTCCAGAGCTTATAAGTAACCTATTTATTTACTTTTTACTGGCTAAGCCATGTGTGCAAGCACTGTGCCGTGTCACACTCTTGCCATTGCCCCTTCCATTCATAATGAAATTTACAAGGCTTCTTGCATTAGTAAGCAATTTGCTATTGGAGACTTTCCTAGAAATACAGAATTCTATTTCACCCAAGTATTGTCTTTCCTCTTCAATCAGGGCTGAGGTGAGCTATTTTCTCAAGGACTCTCCAGGCATCTATATGATATTCCCACTTGGGCAGATCATCTCCAAAACTGCATTACCTACTTCTCCATCCCGAAGAGCCATTGCAGTAAATTAAAATTCTTTTATTAGCGTCACAGGATTTTGAATTTAGTCAGTTAATTTTGTTTCCAGCTTCTCCTTTTCTTTTCTTTTTTTTTTTAATATAAAGCAAATACGCATCCAGACCTTCTTTGCTGAAGTAAACTGGCCAACAATAAGAGGGGTAATTCTTCATTTGCTTAAAAGGACTGCCTGTTTTAGCTTCAGAAATACTGACCAAGAGTAAAGCAACAGCTGATGCCATCACAGGCAGTGCACTGTATTCAAACAGCTGTACAAAACGCAAAGCTCCAGTATTAATCCTGCCATTCACAGTTTATTTAAGTTTTTCAAGCTTCTCTCATATGGGCATGGCATCACCACCTAATTATGCCTCCATTAGGGTTGCTGGGCCCTTAATACAGAAAATTATTGTATTTAAACTTTGGAAGGCTGCATTGATGTAATATAAGATTCTTGCAGCTGGCACACATTCAGGGAAGGCAAACTTTACCTTGTAATTTTCTTTTCACTCGTTTGGCCTTTAGGTTTTGGTCCAGTTTTGTTCCTGAGAAGGTCAAATCACTGGTGTTTTTAACACTGGCTTTAAATAGCTCCATTTAAGTCTGCACAGCTCTCAGGAGGAGGGAGTAAGAGCAGATTAAGAACCCCATGGCTTTGTCTGTCCCGTTTGCTGGGGTGCAGGGCTACAACTCCCTGTGCAAATAGAAATAGTAGAACCAAATGTCTGAAGCCTGGCACACAAGGAGTCCCGTCGGTGTTTTACCCTGCACTGAACCAGGGCAAGCTCTGTCAGCGCAAGCTGTGCTTTATCCATGGACATGGAAGTCTTGACCCCTGGCTTGGCTGGTGCCACCTATCGCTTTGGGGTGGGGTGTGCAGAGAAGTCCCTGGTCTCAGGTGGGGATATCACCTTTTTGCTGATGTTTGGCAGCAACCCAAGGCGTGTGCTCTCATGTGCTCAGTGACCCCTTGCCGATATTTGGATTAATCTGGTGAGCTAATCCACGGCCAATGCTGTGCTAGAAACCTTGGGAAGACACAAATACTGTAGACTCAGTAGGTGGCACTTTGGTTTTAGGCTTGAGTTGGTGCAGAGCACCCTTCTTCTCCTTGAGGTGCAGGCAAAGGGATCCACTGTGCTACAGCGTTCGTGGCCCCTGAGCTCCTCACTCATCCCTGTGCCATGGAGGTACCTTTTGTGGGTAGAGTTGGCCAAATGTTTTGATCAGGGGAGTGTCCCTGTGGCTTGTAATTCGTATAATTTCTCCTGTGTGCTGTTGTGCAGTGTTAGAGGGACGGAAGTGTTGCTGCTGTGTTTCAGTGATGGGTACAGCCGTGCCACCACGAGGTCATTTGAAGGCGCAGCTTTGCTCTCCCCTTTGCTCGTGTTCACACAGGCTTTTTGGGCAGCACTTGACATGAACAGGGGCTCTGTGGTTGAGTGACACTGCTGGGCATCACTGTGACAGGAGGATGACATTGACAGGGAGAGAAGCCTTTCAAGCACGTGTCTGAATTGGTGGCAGGCAGGTTCCCAGAGCTTCCTGATGTTTGTCGCGATGCATAGGAAGAGGGGCCTGTGTTTGCATGGATGCTTGAGAAGTGATGCTCATGCACACTGTGGGTAGTGTGGGTGCTGTGCTTGAGCCATTCCCTCCTTTGCCTCTCTCTGCCCAGAGGATTTTACAGCTCTGTTACTCCTGGAGGCTCCTAGCCCTCCTCCCTGTTGTATTGTGCAAACCAGTTTTACTGGCATGCCTTCCAGGTACTAGGGGAGTGTCGTTGTGCTTCTCCTGTGAGGCCCGTGCCAGTGCTTTGTGGCATGGCTATGTAGGAAAAACATGGTATGTACAGATGTGTCTTGCTACATTCATCTGATTCCTGTGAGGGATCTCTTTATTACTATTTTTCCTGAAAGCCAGAGTGAGGATATGCACATGACTAGTATGTGCAGGGAGGATTAATTTTGTTCTTAAATGTGCGTCGAGCCGGGGCTTGGTCTTCAGTGACAAGGGTTTGAGAGATCCTTTTGAGATCCCAAGACACTTTGGGTGAGAAGTGATACAGTGATGCTGGAGGGGCAGGAGTGGGGAGTGCTGCTCTGCTGACAGCACGAGGCAGGAGGGGAGATGCAGATGCTCTTCCCAGGTCTGTCGCTGAGGTTTTGGAGTGAGATGATTAAGTGCTTGTGAGCTGAGATTTTCTACTGCTCTTTTTTCCTTATCATCAGGTAGGGTTGATATCTTAATTTACATGGCATATACTAATAGCAGGGTATATATAGGAGATATATAAGAATAAGAAGTGATATGTTATAGTAATTATTTTACTCTGTGGATAATTTGAAGGAAATATTGCAAAGAAAGCAAAACATTTTTGTTTGGTGCCGTGGGGAAGCGCTATGCCAAATCGGAAGGCTGATGGTAAACATTTCTTTTGGTGGCTTTATGCTTTGGTTTTGTCCCCTTTTGCTATTTTCCACTTAATTACCATTTTGAAAAAGTATGTAAAGGAGGGAGGGGATAAACAAACACTGTATGGAGTAGGTAGCAGTGCTGCCAGTAACTTTTGCAGGACGAGTAGAGCTGTGTGGTTGACTGGAAATATTTGTGAGGGGGTGACTTCTCTGCCCATCCCAGGGCACAGGTCCACATGGGGCCGCGCCACGAACCCTATGCTGCTACAAGCAGAGCTGTGTACTCCAAAACCTCTCTGCGTAGTGAGGCCACACAGACCTCTCAGCCCAACTTTTTTGGGTGACTTTGGCAACTAGCCGTGCTTCCAAGCCACCCCTCAATGAGTGGGTGGAGGCATCGGGGAGCCACGGCCACCTCAGCCTGGCAAACCACCCCTGGAGCTCACTGTCCTCCGGCTCCTGCAGCCTGGGCTTGGTGTATCTTGTGGCCACTGGCTCGCCAGTGTGTGGCTTGCAGGGCCAACCCGCGTGGCCACTTCTGCCTCGTTGCAGATTCGCCTTGTTGTGAAATGGTAGAAAGTGGAGAGGCTGATTTGCAGAAGGGTTTGGCCATGAGCGTAGGAAAATGTGAATCACGGAGATTCCAGTTTTAAGCCTTCTGGAGATAACGGGCAGCACATACTGGAGTGCGTGACTTGCAGAGGGCCTTAAAAAACAGGGCGGTGCCCTCAAGATTAAGCAAACATTTTATAATCAGGAACACATTTTATACTCAGCACAGGCTTTGCAGGTATCACATCCATCCAGACAGAAAGGTGTAGCTGGAGCGAAGCTAATTATACTGCAGTTTAATTTTGGTGTTGAACAACAATGCAAGGCGAGCGGGCTCTTGAATCCTGCGAACAATGTGCCGTAATCAAAATATGCTGACTCTGAGTGGTGTCTGTTGTCAGTTAGCTAAAAAGACCATTTGATAGTTGTGACACACGCTTGGGGTTTTTGCTTTTGATGGAGCTGGAATGAAGTAAGGCTGTTGCAGAGCAAGGGCTGTGCTTATGTCTTCCATCCCCAAGAAACCCCAGTTGGGCTGATGGGATGCTGGAAGTCAGAGCCTGCATTTAAGTGCGTGTAAAAAAATTTGCAGCTAGTGCCCCAATGAGGTAATTTTTGTCTTTCCAAAAGGTATCACCTCCAAAAATCTGTAAGGGGAATGATTAGAGGTGTGGGTTTCACTGCAAGTAAACCTTTGCTGCTTGTCTGAGCCCAGATATTCAGGGTGAAGTGCACATCTCTCCACGGCACAGGCTCCCACTGAGATTGCCTGCTGGGACTCTGGCGGGAGAGAAGGGACAGGGTGGGAGAGGTTGAGGTCGAGGTCTCCCTGTTGCCCAAATCTGCCTGGGCAGGTCAGTTGTGGGACCTCAGCCAGCCATCTGACACCCTGTGATGTCTCGTTCGTACCTGAGCATCTGGTAGATCCCCTTCTAAATGACTTTTAACACGTAAACGCAATAAAAGGAAGGGACAGCAGACTCTCATTTGCAGGCTAAGTGGCGAGGCATTTTTCCTGTTTACACCTTTGGAGGAATCATTACATGAAATATTGAACAGGAAACTCTTACTTGTCTCTGAAGACCTTTTTCCTGGTCTAGAAAGATGCAGAAAATACTCCAGTCCTATTAAATGTAGCAGGAGCCAAGGAGGACTAACACACCTCAGCCTTCGGGAAGTAGTGGTGTTGTTTGGGGCTGACTTTGAGCATGTTTCTGCATGATCTTAAACTTGGGAAAAAAAAATCTATGATTTTTACAGAGCAGTGATTTTTTTTCTTTCTTCCCTGACCGCAAAGCTGTGTTTCCTTGTGCTGGGAAAGGGCCAGGGATTAATGCTATCTAATGATATGTCTCTTATCAAAGGGAGGAGACAGGTTTACAATGTGGGGTTGCTCTAAATAGAAAGTACTAGTCAATGTTTGTTGTGTGGGAGACAAAAACCCTGCATCACCATCAGCTGGCTCAGTTAACCTGGCTGGGCAGGCAGTGTTTACTGTTGAGCTGAGATTAAAAAAAAAAAAAAAGAAGAGGAATGGAGTAAGATCAGTCAAATTTTAAGGCACACTGTGATTGAGGCTTTTGCTGCTCAGTCTTTGTGGGTGTCCATCACAGCTACCATATGCAGCAACCTCCAATGCAAGAAGAAAAACCTGAGGTCTAACTGTTCGGAAGAAGTTGCTTTTGCTGATGTCTGAGGTGGTTTTGAGGGGCTCTGAAGTCCCTTCTCAAAAAAAAGTCCATCTGCCCACACTGTCCCCCATCAGAGGACTTTGGAGATGACTCCTCGAGTGCAGCAGGTTTGATTTCAGATTGGGCAGAAGGTGATGGAGCTGTGCTTCTGACAGAATGCAGCCCAAGTGAGGGGGGCTCTGTATAGCTGTGAACACGTGGAACCCTGTGTGCACACAAACATGCACAAACGGGTTTTTTTAAAGTCTTGCCCCTGCAGAGTTGACAGGGCTTTGGTGCCTTCTGGAAGAGAAGAGCTGTGGTTTTTCTCTTTCCTCTTTGTCTTTATGTCCCACCCAGTCTGATGGTCTCCATTTCATTCTCCTTTATTTTTTGTGGTTTATGCTTGCTGCTTCTAATTAATCTTTTTCCTTTGGAAAGCACTATCACCCTGTCCTTTTGCACTCATGTTTTCCATTCATCCTGTTAAGGACTCTCTGGCCCTTTCCTCTCCTCTCCCTGTCATGCCCTGTTCTCCTCCATGCTCTGGGGGTATGGAGGGGATCTGTGCTGTTTTAGGGATGCCCTATGTGGGTACACAGCTCGTGTCATGCTGCTCATACCTGAGAAGGGTCAGCACTGAGTCACAATAGCAGAGCTGATGGAAAGCACCAGCTTTGTTTGGTGGACGTTGGTTTGGTGACCTTTGACAGTGTGCTGTGTTAGTTGTGCCTCTGGTCCCCTCAGTTGAAATCCTGGCCTTGTGAAAATCAGTGGGAAAATTCCTGTTTATTTCCAGTTCTCTATCCTCTGTGGTATTCACGTTGATACTCACTCTCATTTCCTTTTATCTGTTTGTCTCAGGAACCATCCTGTGTTGCATGCATAAAGACAGCTTATGTCTTATTTTTCCTGTGCTGCTGCGAAGAGTCAGGGAAGAGTCTTACCCTCATTTGCAATAAGGGGAAACTAAAGATAGAAAGCTTATGACTTTTCTGGGGCTGGGAAAGGAATCCAGGTCAGAGCTGAGACTTCCATGCAGAATTTTTTCTGCTTTTTAGTTCGTCAGGCCTTGCCTCCTCTAACACTACAAAGGTTTCCATCTGTGCACAAGTCGCCCTCGCTGTTCTGCTTCGTTACAGGCGGAGTTATCGCCTGCCTGTCATTTCAACGACCTTATTTCTCTAGACTTGGAGCACCTCTTTTTTCCGTCTGAACCTGATCTTTGTGCCTTTGTTGTTCTATTAAAAATAACTCGCCTTTGAATCAAAGTTGCACGAAGCAGGTTATGGAAGAGTTGTTGACAGTAAAAAGCATCTATTTTTCAGCATTTTGAGGTTTCTGCATGTATTGTTTATTCTGACCCTCTTGGTTTTGGTTGTATTGGGCGTGATGTCCCCGCTTGGTTTTGGCAGGCTGGGAGGTGGGATGCTGGCTGTCAGCCTTTGTCAGTCCCACAATGAGATGTTCAAGGACAAAGCCATGAGTGGGTCCTGTTAGACAATCAAATAATCGTGACTGTGGATCTAATGGTCCCCAAAAGCCCACACTTGAGTAAACTTAGTCTAGTGGAAGGTGTCCCTGCCCATGGCAGGGGCTTGGAATTAGATGATCCTTACGGTCCCTTCCAACCCAATTCATTCTGTAATTCTATGATTCTATAAACTATGTGTGTGGAACCTAGAAAATACATAGCATTATATTTTTGATATTATCAAAATAGATTTTTTCGTCCTCTATACTAATTTGTATTTTTCAATGTTTTCTTCCCAAGTAAGAGACAAATCTAAAACTTTCTTATATGCTGGGTGGGGAACAGGCTACCTGAGGGTTATTACTAGCCCTGTCCTCTAAAAGTGAAGTGGGATAAGGCATGTTACAAAGACCCGATCTGTCTGCCATGTAGCTCTAGCTCCAGTATAAGTAATATGGATTATACACGTAAGGTATTGAGCAGCCATAAATGTTTTGCCCAGATGAGTTGGGGACATCAGTGTGGCCAACTACCAGAAGGACAAACTATTCAAAAAGTAAATATTTGCTAAATAGATGGGTTAAGTTTATAAGAGATGGATGCAATGATTTAACGAATCGGTCTCCACTTTTGCTTCGAGTTCTTGCCTGTAGTGAGCACAACTATTTCCAAATGTGGGGGGTCACTACCCTCAACCTCTTGCAAGTTGAATGTTTTTAAAAGGTAGGAGTTAAGAAAAATCTGAAG
>WEIV01026246.1:0-42500 GCA_013390005.1 Calyptomena viridis | reverse complement strand
GAACTCAAGGGATGTGTTTGCCAGCTTTGCCCCGGGGGTTTGGGCATGGGTGCCACTCTTCCTGGGAGCGTGCGAACCGGGCACTTCTTCCCCACCTCAGATTTTAACTTTTTAATTTTTTTGGCCCCCACAGCCCTCCTGGAACAGAGACCACGATGACACGGCATCAACGCGCTCCGGGGGAACCCCCGGACCCTCCAGCGGGGGACACACATCACACAGTGGGGACAACAGCAGTGAGCAAGGTAGGAACAGAGCCCTCACGCTTTCTTAGCTGGCAAGTGGTCACCGATGTGCTCAGGGACCGGTTACTCTCTTTCCAATGTCAAAATGTGCTCGGGTACCAGGGGGTTTGTGCTGAGAAAGGTCTATCTTCCTATTCTTTTGACACTTTTTTTCCTCCATCTCCTCCTAGTATAGGGATTGGCATCTTTATTTCTTTGACCCTGCCAGTAGGCACACGTTAGAGCAACATATGTACCAAATTTGCAGTATGCTTAATAAGAGTAAGAGTTGAGAAGGGTTTGTTGTTTTTTTTCTTTATTCAAATGGGTTAAGAGATGAAATCTTCAAAACTAAAAGTAATTAAGATTGCAGAAATGCATGCTAATATTTCAAAGATGCCATTGAAGCTTCTGCATATAAAGAAGAGATGTTAGCTGGCCCATTTTACAAAATCCTGAGCAGTGCTTTTATTTACTTTTACTCAATTCCAATTTAATTGAATGCAAAAATGTTCTGTTTGAGTGTCAGGCCAGAGTAGCTGATTTAGCAGGGCGAGTATGAAACGAGCTTGGTGCAAAGGAAGTGGGACATACTACGAATAATCAGTGCTGTCTCAGAAACTCTGAAGTATAAAAAGCTGAATTTCTGGATTTTTTTTTTTCCCTGAGAAGCTGTTTGAATGCTTCATACTTTTTCTGAAGAGACCAACTGCAGTGGATTTAGTGTTAATTTAATGCAATTAAAATTTAAAAAGGATCCTTAATCTGAATATAAAAGAGAGTGCCTTATTGAAGTTGACTCTGAACTCACAATAGGTATATACTTTTAAATCTGGTTTTATGATCATGTTTCATTCAAGTGCTGTTAGACAACAAAGGAATTGTGTTTCCAAAAAAAGGTTGAACAGTACTGATTAGCATTGCAAAGTCTGCATTTAACAAGATTAGTTTTTAAACTAAACCAGTATATTTTAATTTTTTATATGCATGGACCTAACGTACACCTCTTTATAGAATTTTAAGTATTTGAGACTCGTTATTGTTTAAAGAAAAGTTGCTGACTTCATCACAAGTATAGCCTAGTAAAAATGGGGCCTGGAATAGTAAACTGTTGCAGAGCTGAGGCAGAAACTGGTAACCTTCTGACCTCTGACTTTTACTGGAAAATGATATGCAACATAAATTCAGGGGGCCTTTTTTCTTTCAAGTATGTATACGTATATATTCTAGTGGTGCTGTTCACAATGCTATAGTTGAAGTGGTGTCAACATGTTCATTAGAGTGCCTCGCTTTCTGAGCAAACTTTAAATCCATGGGGTTTTTTAAGGGTGGAAAAGCTGCTGCAAAAAAACTGGCTTTGAACTAAAACGTGGTGTTTTTGAGAGGGTTTTTGTACTCGGGTAGGGCTGTTCTTTTATTAGACGGATGTGCGTGTGTTTATGTGGATATGTGCGTGGACAAAACAGCTGTGGGGAGGCTTGCCAGCATGCTCCTAGACCACTTTGGAAATTGAGCTACTCAGTTCCTGGTGTACTTTTAAAGATTTTCAGGCTTTGGTTTTTCCTAAATGTGGCATTTTGGTAGCCTGGAGTGCCAGTCATCTCTGATGTCTTATCATCGCCACCCTGGTCGGCTCCTAGCAAGGTGCATGCAGTAGCCTCGGTCAGGAAGGGTTTTCTGAAATGAGTTTCAAGCCTGAGTCCTGTTAAATATCTGCAGAAGGACTTGTTGGTAATGCTTTATCCAGTTCTGAAGGTTTTACCCAAATCCCAGAGGCTGGAATTGCTGCCAGTGCTTGAGAGACGTGTTTTGTGAAGAAGGCTCGTTGCATTCAAACTTTAGGAAAGAGTGAAAAAAAAAGTGGGAGTTTGCTAAGTGGAGCGCTCAGGTTGAATTTGGGCGAGGAGTTTCGGAGAAGAGACCCTGTCCGGGAGGTCTCTGTTACCAAGACTTGCCTTCAGGCCACTTGCCACCTGTGGAAATGGCATTGTTTTTGAGGAGCGGGAATGTGGGAAGGGTAGCAGTGGTCTCGTTGAGCCTTGCTTTGTCTTGTTTACTTGAAATGCTCTGAAAAGGGTGACTGGGGGGGAATCTCATTAGTTTTAAGCACTCCCACACCTGCATGTACACCTTCTGTAGAAAGTGTGATTTTGAACTTCTCCTACAGGGAAGAAGTCAAAAAACACCACCCTGAAAGACCAAAATGGAAGAGAACAAAAAGATAGCAAAAATCCTACCTCTCCCCTACTGCGTCTAAGTTCCAAATACTGTGATTTGGTGGCTTTTCTTCTGTGGTCTGATGTTAGGAGTGCAACACTGTGGTTAAACTCCTGTATTCACCTCTGCTGGATGCTTTTCTTGGCAGCAGAAGGAGCCAGCATGGTACTGTCACAGCAACCAGGTGCCGTGGAGGGGTGGCAGCAAAAGGCTGGGGACCCCATGCTCGTGCTTGAGAGCATAGGAGTTAACTGAAGATGCATGTGTTGCGTGACATATATTCAGTATATTATGGGCTTCCCTATTTTTAGGAGTTTGTAAAAGTTCCTTTTGGTTCCATCTGTCAAGAGCACGTTTGCCATTTAAAAAAAAAAATGGAAAAAAAGAGCAAATCTGATCACCAGAAATAAAACCCTCTAAAACGGTCTCGGTTTAGGTTGTTCTCACAACCTATTTCCCTTGTTGGGGTATGTAAAAGCACCTTCTGGGCCAGGTTTCCAACCTCCTGAAAGTAGCACAAACATGTAAAGGCAAGCTTGCATTTTCAGAGAGGCACACAGAGTGGAAAGCTTAAGCCCTTTAGCAAGACTTTTCTCCCTTAGTCCTTATCTCAGACTATGTTAAAGTCTATTTTTGGACTTTTTGGAGATTTTTCTACTTTATCTTATTCATCACTTTGCAAAGTGTATTTTGAACCTACTCATGTCCCGATGTACAACACACATCAAACAATTACCTTTGAAAACAGGAGATATGCTCTTTCCTGTAAACATTTTAAAGTCTTTTTTAACATGTAAATTTATTTACTGTGTAAATAGTAATGACTCCCAGCTGCTTCGATCTATCCTAGGAATCCATATTTAACTTCTAGGGAGCTGTTCTGGGGTCTCGTGTCACTGAACAGCAGGATATGTTATTGCATAGTACGTTGACACAACCTCTTCTAAAGGCCTGGTATTGTGTCATCATAGGGGATAGTTATAGTACAGGAATGCAGAATAATATTATGAATAAGTTTTCCTATTGCTCTGAAGTTAACGGGAAGGGCCTTTGGAGGTCTGTCTCCAAATGGTGCGAAGAGATCTGAATTTACACAGTGGAGAAATAACTTGCTAAATTCTCTTTCAAAGAAGAGAAGCAAATTCTGATGTACAGGCAGGTGATGCTGAGCTCATGGCAACACTATTTTATCTTATTGCATCTTTTAACTTGAAAAGATTCCTGTTTGGGGTATTGAGAGATCTATTTTGTTTGTTTTTCAAGTGATAAGGCCAGAAAAATGCAGAACAAAGCCCTGGTACAGTCACTTTTAATCCAGAGTGTAGCTCTTTATTTCCCATGTTTAGCTCTCCTACACAGCTTAAAATAAAAATAATCCATCAGTGTCACCTATTTGTGCATATTGTTTCTTTCTCCCCTGCCTTTTTTTTTTTGTCCAGGCCTCAGCCTGGGTTCAAAACATTTTTTTAACCTCCTAATAATTGTTGCTCCTTCAAGCCGGGGGTAGAAAGCAGCGATATTTCTTTATAAAAATATATCAATGGCTGCAACGATTTGTTGTTTTTTTTTTTTCAGGCTTTTGTAGGAGTTCGAGCAACCTATAGGCAAAAAGGCAATCGGGTTTATTATTGCTGGGAATCTCCAGGCGGTTGTTTGGAGGCTGCACAGGCAGGCGGCAGAGCCGGGAAGAGGGGGAGAGAAGGGCCACATTATGTTCCAGATGACTGAGCAAGGATTTATATACCAGCTCGCCTTTTTTTTTTTTTTTAACATGGGAGAAGAAAAGTAATAAGAACGGGGAGGCATTTGAAGCGGTCAGATGGCCGATGACTAATGGGATAGGTGGGCAGGAGCCCGCGGATTGGGTGTCTTAATGAGCACATTTCGCACCGAGTTTGGGCTGCAGTTCCCCTTCACCTTTGCCCTTTATTGACCGAACTGACACTTCATTTTTCACATACTTCCAATTATGGCTGAGCTTAAGTGTTGCCCTGCCTCCTTTCTTTCTTGCCCATGGACGGCTTGAGAGTGGCTGAGGCCACAGAAGATATTTTAATTTGAAAAACTACCATAGCAAGGCAGGTTTAGGGTGTAACCTGAAACTGCTGTCACTTGGCAGTTTCTCAGATGAAAACAAAAGTTTTAATGTTTCTTGTTTAGCGCTTCACACCCCCCCCCACTCCCCCTTCCTTCTCTGTGGTGAGGTGGGCAATTGCTTTGGGGACGATTGAGTTGGTGAGCGGTGTTTTCCTCAGGGTAAATCCTTTCTGGCAGTACAGGTGTCATGAGTGGGAGTCACCCAAGCAAAGAGGTAAACCCAAGGAAAAAACACTGTCATGCTTGAATGATGGCTCCTTGTTCCCTCTCAATGTGGCGTCTTCTCAAATGGCTTCTTGCGTTGTGATGCTCTGCAACGTCCTTTGCTGGACGCTCTTCTTATGGAAGAGCAAAGTATAATTATGCTTGTACTTCTTAAGCCTGAGACCAGCGTGGCTTTGTTGTTTTGGTAATATTTAATGCGTGAATGCAGATTTGAGCATGGCCTGGCTGTGAAGCTTTGAGAACTGGCTGAAAATGATGCTGAGAGAGGCAGGTAGGATGAAGGGATGGATGAATCTGCAGTCACCCCCTCTGCTATACAGAGAGAACCATGATAGATCTCCCACTGCTCAAGCCTGTGTGCATTTCCACGTTGGCTTCTACATGCAGAATCCTTCCAGGGCGGAAATGTCTGTTTGCTTTTGCAGGGCTTAGGGGGTTTCGGAGCATGCGGTTTTCCTACCAAATGTGAATTCTGTCGGAAATAGTTGGAATAAGTTGTGCTCGCATGGGGTGGGTGGGTTTAAGAACAAAATAGCTGCTGTTAGACCTCTGCTTCCCAGCAGCACCACTGAATTTTGCAGTGTGGTTTTCACTACCAGCTCTGTCACGTGAAGTTTGGGTGAGTAATGAGTGGACATGTCACCTGTGTGTCAGTGGTGATTGCTTTACATTTAAATACTTGGAGACTGTATTGACAATTATTTACATCCAAACAGAGGCCCTTAAACCACAGAAGTATTTATCTCAAAAAAAAAAAAAAAGTATGAAGTATTACCTACTTTATTATGTAGCCCTCTGGCATAGTAATGGCATGGCATATTTTTACTATAATATGGTAATAAAAGAATATGTAAAAGGCAGACAAAGGTTCTGTCTTTTCACTAAGGTGACCCCTGTTACCAAGTAACTGCTTTACTTATGAGCTTATTAAAAACTCAAAAAAAAATGAGCTTTTCATACTTCACAGGCATTGATGTGAAAATGAGCTGTCCTGCGAGTAGTTTTCTTGATCATTTTTAGAACAATTGATTAGCCAAAGAGCCGCTGTCATTAGTTGACATTGACTGATAGCAATTTGTCACAAGCTCCGAAGGTCAGCCAGGCAGTGGAAGCTTCGGCTTGTCTTTGATTGACCTTTTCTGATGCCATTATCATGCGATCGGTTAGACTGGATGTGACCCTCGATTAGAAAAGACAGGGCATTAGTCAACAGGGGCTGCTCCCTGTGTTTTTTCTGGCACTTTATGTATTGTGAATCCCGAATTAAGCGTAATAGGCTTGTTTGGAAACGGAGCAGTATCAGTTTTCTTGCTGAGGCTCTGCTATCCCCTTTTCTCTTCTTGCTTTTCTATCAAGCAGGCAGCTCTCGGTTTGCTTTAAATCAGCATGAGCACCTGTGCCGCCTTCTTTTGACGTGAGATATGAGATTTAAACCAGGCCCACATTTATTTGAAACTCTTCGTGTAGGTGCGTATTCTTCAACAGCACCAGCATTAATTATTTTTATCTCCCTAGAATCGTGTTTTATTTTTTAACAGTGATTGAGTAGTTGAGGATTATGCTCATAACAACATGATGGCAATTTATCATTCTGCTCTAAAGCCGGGGGGCGTGAAACTGGTTTTTTCCTCCTTCTGGTTTAGGTTTTTGTTTTGGTTTTTATTTTTTTTTTTGGTCTTGTCAGCTGTTAAAGTTAGATTTCGGCAGCATTAAGTCTCTGTGCCTCAGCTAGTCAGGGTTACACTTCCAGTATGGTGCATGGGAGTGAATCCTCTCTTGGAAGCAGATGTCTGTCGTGATTTGAGCATTAATCTATTCCCAGTGTCAGGATTTGTTTCAATTGCTTGCATTAGCTTAAATATCTGTTATTAACAGGCGTTTTTCTTTTTGCTTTGGCAAAGCTAACTTAAATACTTATAAATGTTGCTTGTTTTGCCTAAATTGTGGGTAACATCATCGTAAATGAATTCCTTTCCTTGTAAAAATCCTTCCTTCCTCCCATTTGCCTTTCAGGGGAAACCTGAATTTCTCTGTCTAAGCACCAACTTGTTTTTCAGGTCAGCCCCCAGAGATAATAAGCAGTGCAAAACCAGCACAACCGTTTCAGCACAGTTTAATGTGACTTTCAGTCTTTGCTTAGGAAAAGCTTCCAGCTGGGAGGGGAGCAGAGAGGAGATCACGTCAGGAGGCAGATCCTTCAGGCTGAAGCTGTTGCCATCGCTGGCAGAGCAGAAGAAGGGAAAAAGACTCTGGAAACTGTTTACCTTTAAAGTGGCTATGGAAATACAAATATTCCTGACTTCTCGACCCATCTGTAATCAAGCAGCAAAAGCCATGTGCTGGAGTCCTTTTTTTTTTTTTTTCCCCTCCCTATTTTCTTGGCAAGTTTTTCTGAACTTGCCAATGAACGTCTAGCCCATTAAACATCTGTGTGGCTGTGTGCAAGCCAATGTATACATAGACATGTATTTGAGAACACAGCCCTGACCCTGAACTGAGCATCCCATCAGTGGTGCAGGGCTTTTGCAGCCCCCAAAGTGTGTCTGCACAGAACCATGTGTCTTACTGAGGGCAGGGTCTTGAATATGCCAAGCAGGGAGCGGTGGCGGAAAATATCACATCACTAAATTGCATCTTGGGCTGTTGCCTAAAACGCCAGTGCAGAACTGAGGGGCATCTTGCTTTCCTGCTTGGATGGGGCAGAGAGATATTCGGTAGTAAGAAATTGTAGACCTAGGTTTGAAGTTTTTAGTGTCCAAGTTGCCTTGTTTTAGCGGTATCTGAGTCATGTGTTTTCAAGATTGCTGATGTGATTTAATTTACAAACACTACTTTATCCTGATGTGGGGGTTTTTTTCCCCCTACACATTCTGGGTGTTTTCACTTAGGTTGTGGTCATTGATTAGAGCCAGTGAGCTTTCCTATGGCCCATATTAAAGGCCATCTTAATATTCTGTCTTAAGGGCACCAGCTCTATTCTCGTTTGCCTCCCAGGTCTTGGTGGCTTCAGGTGAGTCTTTTGCTATCTGATAGATAGCAAAATATCTGGTAGAGAGAGACTTTAAGGTGTCACTGACCTCTTTAAATTGAAGGTTAAAACCCCAAAAGCTGTGATCCTGAGATGTTTCTTTTGAGAAACATTTCATCACTAAAAATATAAGCCCATAAATGTGCTGTGTTTGTGGATTAGTGATGCAACAGGGTGTGCCATCGGGCTGCTTGGCACAAACGGTTTTCCCACCTCTCACATGAGAAGTTGGGAGGAGAAAACAAAAAGATGAGTAAGGTTGGAAGGGCAGTCTTTAATATTAGTTGCGTGTGGAGAAAGTGGGTCCCATAATGCAGGAACTAAGGCTGGGTGTTCGTGGCTTTCCAGAAAGTTAGTAGTTTTAAAACTAACCCAACACGTGAAACATTTTTGTTTAATTTATTGCTACAGTGTGCTGAGGAGGTCAGCAGGGGACAAAAAGAGATTAGACCAATTCATGGAAAAATAGGTCCTTCTGCAGCTATTAAAAACCCGAGTCCAGATGCAACCACTGGCTCAGGAAGCTGCCCAAGTGCTGATTGTCAGAGCCGTGGCACAGCTGCATCTGGGTACTCCCACTTTCTATATGGTTTTCCTAAACACCCATTATTGTTCATGGGAGACACCGACACGAGATCAAGTTAGTTGGACACATCTCCTCTAGTTTTCATGTTAAAATATTTTTTTATAATTCAATTCAGGAAATAAGATGCTTGGTTGTTTTATTTTAATTTATCCTTTTTTGATGGCTCTTGCTAATGCCAGCATGCTTTTGTTGGGAAGAAAGTGGCTTGTATTTTCTTGCCCTTGTTACCCCAGTGGTGAGAATGGTTTGACGCTATTCATTCAAATTTGACAGGTGATTGCTTCTGTAAATGAATGCACTCAAATCATAATTGTTGCAACAGAATTGTTTGATTACCTGGCAGTAGCCTCTTTCTCTCTGATAGCTTTTGGATCACCTGTTTGCTGAGAGCATTTGACAGTCCTCATGTTTATTACCCAATTGAATGTCAGTAGCAATTGCAGCTAAAGATAAACGAAAATGCAAGTACTTGTTGACCTTGACTTTTTTCCACAAGATATTGGACTTGATGGCTCTATTGCTGTTGAACTGATAAGAGTTATAAACAGTAGTTGAAGGAAAATGTTTTATTCCCAGAGGAAAATACCACACTGCTGTGGGAAATGGCATCTGACTAGCAGTCTTTGCCAAATTTGCTTGGTTCACCTTCATTTAGGCTGTGGGAAAATAAAATACAAATTTCCCCTTTTATGACTTTAATATCTCTGCAAACATGAATTCCTGTGCTCTTTGTAAAGTTTTGTTGGCAGACTGTGCCAATAACATACAGCGAGCACGAGACCTCGCCGTGTTTTATGATGTGCTATAATGAGGATTCTCAATTCTTCCTCATTTTCGAGCTGATTTGATAATTACAGGGAGGGAGCAGAGCTTTCTTCTCCTATTCCATGGGAAGCTTAATATGTCTATAACCAGTGCAGACTGGGAAATGTGTAGCTGCGGGTGCTCTTTGCTGGAGTAGGGCCGTGGCAGTGGCAGTACAGCCTGGGGATGAACACAAAGTGATTGCAGGGATAGGGGAATGATACTCTCCTACGTCATGTTTGCGCCCATTTTTTTAGGCAAGGCCCCACACAGGTTCTTTTGCAGGTTTTTGGGAGGAAGGGGCCGATTTGGTGTCACCCTTCCGAGCTGCGTTTGGGGAACGGGAGGGATGAGCTCCCGCCCTAGCAAATCTTCCTGTTTAATTCATGTTTAATTCTAATCCTGCTCCAATATGAAACCTGAAAGGAAGACTTAAGTGGAAATGGGAGCAGGCAATAGGCTTTGAGATCTTCCAGGATGAAAGTCATTGTATAAACATAATACGTAAAAAGCACAAAAGACAGTGGAATTATAATCTTTAATATATAAGTCTTTCTTGTGTTGGCAACTGCTCTGATAAACTCTGTACAGTATTGTAGGAGCTTGTTAAAGCACTGAAATGCAGGATTTAGCAGTGCTGTAACAGTTAGCAGAGTCAGACTAGTAATCTTATTGCATTGTATTTTTTTTAGGTAAGATTAAGCTGGCATTACATTATATGTTTGTGGGCGAGGGGCCATTCTTCAAAGGATTAATTAATAGGATCAACGCTGTAAGATTCTGACATAATTTTTTCTAAGCACATTGATGCACACGGGCTTTTATTATTATTATTATTCTTTTTTTTGTTGTTTTAATTTAATTTTAAATTCATGAGTGAGATGTGGACCTTCTCTGGGCAATCAGGGCAGCTCCTGCAGTGGTGGCTGTGTTGGAGCCACTTGTCACCATATAATTTATTGGGGACTGCTTCTCACTGGCCTGGTGACCCACTAGCTGGTGCCACATGAAATATCAGAGGGAGGGGCCTGATGTCCCTTCTACCTGAGCTGGTGTGAGGTCATAGGGCTGTGACTAAGTAAATGCCTGACGTTGCTCTGGCAGGTCTTTGGCTAAGGGTGTTTTTGGTAAAACCTTCCAGCTTTCTGGCTTGGTTCTTTAGCCATGAGACAACCTACATGTAGGCTTTGGTTTGGCACACCTGAAATTTTTCTGGTTGGGCTTGGAAGGTGGGAAAAGGCATTGGAGAGTGTGGCTGGGTCTGTGGTGTGCAGTGGCAGCAGTGTCACATCAGGGCAGGCACTAACAGCTCAGGGTCCTCTGCCATCCTGCCTCCCTCTGTGGCTTGGGAACTTCCTCATTGCCAGGTGGTACCTCTGGCATCTAATAGCCATGAATTATATAGATAATGTATTTATATATTATAAATACTATAAGTATTCATTTCTATATATTTTATATTTTATTTTCTTCCTCTCGAGCATTTAAAATCTTGCACAGAATTGAGCATTCAGTTTTTTGTGGTTACAGTTCTGCAAAGAGCAAATGTGGAAGTGTGGGAAAGAAGAAACAGCATATAAGTAAATAATGCACTGGGGATAGACTTTTCAGCTGCTTGTCCCTCAGCCTTTTGTTTTCCTGTGGCTGCTTCTGTGGCACAGGAGAGAGATGGCCCTTGCAGCCCTGATCCTGTGTATTGTCTCAAGGTTTTAAGTTCCTCTTGTGCAGAAAGGCAGGAGAAGACCTACCAGGAGACACCACTTATGTCCTTAGAAAAAAGCTAATGGTGGTGGATGTAACCTAACTGATGCTTAAAATCTTCCCCCAGTGCTCTGAATAGCAGTGTCACATGGATGCATGCTAAATATATTCTGGAGTCCCTAGTGTCCCAATGGACCTCAAAGAAGGCATATCTTAGTTCTCTCTGGTCAGCAAGTGAAGGTCATGGAAGCAAGGCTTGGAGGATGGAGAACCTTTTGTTGGTCTCATCGCTGTGCCAGGAGGATATTCTTCCCTTTCTTCTCCCTTTCTGGCACAGCACTGAGGGAGAAACCCCACCGTGGAGCTGCCTCTTGGGGCCCTGGGTTATAGCACCCACATTTTTGCATGGATTGCCTTCCTAAAGCAGGGGAAAGGGAGAATGAGGTCTGGCTTGAAGTGAAGTGTCATCATTTAAAGTGGAGTTAAAGTTTCAGGGCACTGTAATGTCAGAGTGTAGCAGCCTCTTGCTAAAGAGCAGAGGGTAAGATACAAGCAAATTGCAGCAGAGGGGAAAAGAGACAACAAAGTGGAGTTGAAACGTTATGTTCATGGTTTATTCCTCCCTGCCCGACTTAGTAAAGCATGTGTTTATCCTCCTGTCCCCTCACCCTGCCTGTGGCAGTGAGGATGCCCCAGGAGAGGTTGCACAGGATTCTGCCTGTTTTCTCCTTTTTCTTACCTGTCTGGACTAACCCATGCAAATTCTGCATGAGGTCAACTGTGTAAAAGCAAGAATAGTAGTGATGTTAATTCAACATAACTATTGGACAGACTTGGTGTAGTTTTGTGTTGTAGATCTGTGATGGGCTGTAGGAAAGCAGAGGGCAGTTCTGTCAGCTGGTGAACAGGCTGAGCCACAAAATCTTTGAATGTCAGGGTATAAATATTTATAGTGTGTGTGTGTGTATTTGTTCGTTTACGTGCTTGGATGTGACTACTTCCCACTTTTACACATTTTTAGTCTGTGAACCCAAGAAAGGTGGTAAAACAACCACCCATGTGAAGTACAGGGCTTTTTTAGAACCTTTCAAATTTCTTGTACAAGAAGCATTGTGCTAAGGTCTTTGGTGTTACAGCTACAAGAAACAAATTAGGAAGCGGTGCTAACATTAGTGTCTCACCACATATTTAATCCAGCTAAAAAACCCCTGAGGTGGCCATAATTTACCAGGCTGAACGGCAAACTGGTAAGCAGAGAGGACTGGCAGAGCCACCTCATCAGGAAATGTAGAGTTGGTGACTTGGCTCAATTTAATCCAAATAATGTTGGTGACTTGGTTGAATTAAATCCTAATAAAATAACCAGCTAACAGTCTGCAGGAGGAGCATGTTAGCCTGAAAAGCAGAGTATGCTTATTATGCAATTTTACAGCATGGCTTTCCATACCTAATGTTTTAATATAAGCTAGAATTGCTTTGTACAGGATGAATTGAAATTCTATGTGTTACCAATATACAAATTTTATTTACAGTTGCTGTTGTGTAGGTGAAATGACAGTATTAAACTTAAAAGTGCTTCTCAAGTTGATAAATGCCAACTTGATACTAAACACATTAATACTCAGTTAAAATTAGCACTCAATTTACTTGAATATTGGAGGTTAGCCAGGGATGGATCTGAAGTTGTATTAGGTATATCGTACTGGTCTGAATACATCATATGCTGTTGCAAAAGCATTGTGCTAATTTTAGCTTACAAAGAGGATGAAGATAAACTGCCTGCTGCTAGTTTGCCATATGCTATCCTGGTGATAATATTCAAGTTGAAAATATTCTGCAGAGAGTCTTATTGTTTCACTAAAAGAAAAGTGGGGAAGAGTTAAGCAAATTCCTGCTCCGTAAATGTATACAAAATAATGGAATAAAACAAATCTCAAATGCTGGTAGATGAGATCTGTGAAATTTGTTTTGGTTTTATTGGCTTTCATGGGAGTCAACAATTTGTTTTAGTATATATTTGATCCAATTGTATCCATTTCTCGCATGTAAATCTTAAAATCAATCTGAATAAAAATTGATCTTTGTTCTGGTAGGCAAAAATATAGTCTGAGTTGCTCCTAACTAGTTAAGCCTCCCATCCTTCAAGTTTAGTACAGGAATAAAATCTCTGCTGAGCTGATTTTTCAGGAGCTTCTCCTTTTGCTCTTTTTATTTAAAAAATGCAAAACATATTCCATTTTCCATAGGGGGAGGATTCTGCTCCTGTAACTTCACTGAGGAGCATTTGCCTTCTCCATCTGCACTCGTGGCCAGGAAAGGGGTGCCTGGGGAGGGAGTGCCCCAGACCCCCGGGGTTTGTAGGGCTTGGGGGGAAGCTTTGCATTAGCAAGTGGTGAAAAGCTTGACCTTCGAGTGACCCGGGTCAAGCAAACCCCCTGCTGAAGTGTCCCATTTGGACACGGATACCTGTGGGGTGAGGGAGGAGATAAAGGAAGGGGGAGGAAGATAAAGTAATCCCATTGACCTGGGAACTTCTCAGATATTACGAGCAAGGGAACATCAGGAATAATAGAAGAGCGGCAATATTTGCCTGCCCCCTGTATCTTCGTAATGTCATTTCCAAAGGGCTGGAGTAGATAATAGCAAATGTGCTTTCAAGTATCAGATCAATCTCTTGAAGGGATGGGGAAGACTGGATGCTCTGATCTGGCGGGTGCTGGGGAGTGTAATACAATCCTCGTTGCAGCACAGAGAATTGTATAAATGGACAAAGATCCACTGATTACATCTTTTGCTAAAGTGTTAAGTAAAAGATCTGGCTATAAGAGATGGCGGGTCTGCTATTGTCTGGTCTTCTGGCTTGTTTTTATAGGGGTTTTCACAGGAACAAATACCAATTACTAAAATAAAAGCAAGCAGTGTGGCCTGTCCGTATCATGGTAGGACACATGCTCTTGAGTCAGCGTGGGCAGGAAGCTTGGCAGGTCTGTCCCCCACCATTGCCATTGCATCTTTATCTCTCTGCTTCATTGTTTGCCACTGAGTGCTTGAAATTCCAGTTTCCAAGTAAAAGCTTCCTGTTTCTTGCATTTACATTCAGTTTGGTAAGACATAAATTTAGCTATCTATCAAGGAGGGCTTTTTTTTTCTTTTTTTTCCCCCCTCAAGTAAGGCAAAATAGGAAGAAGAAATTAATTATGATTTGGTGATAAGAAATAGAATGTTGCATTTTCCCAGATTCTCGGTGGCAGGAAGCATGAGGTTGTATCCTTGTGATAAGGTGATGGATGGGAGCTAAATTCAGCCTTTCCATCCTGAGTAATTTTAGAAGGAGCCCTGAAGTCCAGATCTTGTTTAGAAACAGAGATGGGCATAGTCAACCTTCGTTAGCCATAATTTCCTTGCGGTAGCCTTGCCACTTTTAAGTTTTTACTGTTTTGTCCAATGTTCAAAGCTAATAGTGTGCATGTTCTTGTAGTCATCTCAATCCTGAATTTCCCTCTGGAAATTTGTCTCTCCACTGACTGTGAGGGGACTTGGAAAGGACTAATCACCTCCCTCAGACACTTAGTTTTGTAGCCTGACTTAAATGCCTAGGGTAAGGAGGGATGAATCTGTGTGAAAACTTTAGAAAAGAAATGTTTGCTCTACATAGAGAAGCAGAATAAAGTGGTTTGTACTGCTGAAGATTGAAGGAGTGGGCTTGGGCACTGTGTGTGTAGGTGAGGTGGTGTTCTCTGCAACTCCTGAGCATCTCATAACACTTGTGTTTGCAGACCTGTATGGGTGCTTGAATTGTTAAAAGATCTTGCCATTCATAGAAAAAGATATACATACACACATATATACATATTTGTGTGTGTGTATATATATATGTAAATTTTAAAAATGTTATTCAGGAGGGGCAGTGTCCATCTTTCCATGCCTAGCTGTCAAGAAGCCAGTTTTCCAGCTTTCCCTGCCATCAGGAGGTTGTTTGCTTCATTAGTGCTTCCGAGGTTTTGGTTGAAGGTTTTCACATGACTCTGGGAGCTAAGGACTGAAATATTATAAAACCCGATGGATGGGGCTTCTGAAACTCTGTAGCAACGCTTTGTTCAACTTCCAGCTAAACAGCACTGAGGTCTTGCATGAGATGAAAGGCTGCATGAGGGAAGCCTTGAAACAAAACCTGTTGCTGAGCTGGGGTGGTAGGAATGGCCATACTTAGCTTTGTTGTGCTGTTTGGGCACGAGGTCCTTTGACAGCTGGCACTGCAGCTGTCCAGACTTCTCTCTGCACACCATCCTTATCTGCTTTTAAATGTAAAACCAGAGTTAAACCTTTTTCTGTTCCAAACTAACGAGTTGTACATCAGTCTGTTTAAGTGTGCTAATATGCATTCAGAAAGGTTCATTTGCCCACTTCATTTCTGTGGTCTTATTTGTAGCAACCCTCACTAGCAGATGAGGTAGAGGGCTGAAGGGTTAATAATTTTTATGCTGAATATCGAACTCTTATTTTAATTTTGAAGTCCACTTTGGATGTTGTCCTGAAAAATATCTCTGGATTGTGCACCATGCCCCTGCTGTGCCCCAGAAACATGAAATTCAGGGCTTGCTTCCTTGAGAGGCCGTGAGGACAAAGCCCAGGGGTGGTGCTGGAGGTTTGCAGGCATGGAGGGAGGGCGGGTTGCTGGCAGAGGCAGTGTGGGCTTTCATTCAGCACCTTGTCAGCGTGTCTTATCTGGGATCTTGAGGGATGGCTCTCCAGGGTAAACCGAGGGAAGGGAGCTGAGTGAGGTGTTTCCAGGGATGTCCTGGCGGAGGCTTTCTCATGAGCTGTTCTGCTTGCTCTGCAGGAGTTGCAACCAGCACAGATCCCTGCAGTGCCTTGGAAAGTTGGTTTTTCTGGTGTGTTTGTTGACTGCTTTGAGACTTTGCCCTCCTTGTTTACAACTCGTGCCATCTTTGAGTGTACATGTACAGCACCTGCTGTCTTGAGCCTCTCCTCGCACACTTTTGTGTGAGGTTCATGTGAAACCTTGAATATGCAGGAAGTCTTCTGGGCTGGTGAGAGATGGGCATAAGGGATGGCTTCCACATGGTCTTACAGGCACTTGCCCTCTCCAGGTCAACATTGCCTTGTTCAGGTCACTGCTGAGATTATATTCATTGCAAATAGGGTGCTTATGTCAAAGTCTTTTCCAATGAAACTGTTCAGTGTAGGTAAGAACACTTTTTAGCTGAACTTTGAATTTCAACCTGTGATTATAGGTGAAAATCTCTGTCATCCCTTCTCATCTGCCTCAGCCAGGAATTGCAGGTGCAGCTGGTCAGGCAGTCACAGTGACAAAACCCAGAGCTGTTTTGCATAGAAACCAGCACGATGATTAGCAGTGGTTCAGAGGCTGGCATTGTTGGCAACTGTTCAGATAATTGGCAGGTATTTGTGAAAGCCTTTTCCAGTCTCAGGAGTTTGGCATCAGTGAGTATTGCTCCAGAACTGTGGTGGGAAGGAGTGCAGATCTCTGACTAGAGACTTGCTTTTCTGCCTGAGATGCCTTGGTGACCCAGTCTTAAGATGGAAACACCTGTCTGCAGCTTCTAAGGGAAACCTTATAGCAAAAGTTGTGTATGGAGGAAGCCAGGAGTTCACAAACAGTTGGAAAATTATGTTTGCTCAACATGCAAAGAGTTTATTAGAAGAGGCTCATTCAAGTGGAAATGGGAAATAGTATTTACTAGGATTTATTTGACTGTCACAGGATAATTTGAATATAGGTTTGCAAGTATTTCATTTCCTTTATTTTTGCACATCTAAGCATGTCTCTAATATATATATTACTATATATATAAAATATCCTGACCTTCATCGAAATAGTCTGCTAATGTTTTGCCTGCCTTTATCAAATTGCAGCATGAAAGAACCACTCTGATTCATATTTTTAAGGGATGTTATTCCGACCTCAAAAACTGGTACTTCCTTAGCCAGTGCCAGAAAGCCCTTTCTGTGGTTTTAGTCCCCATTTCTTCAGCAATTAAGACTCAGGTGGCATCAGGATAACAGCTGGTTTTAATAGCCACTTTAGCCACCTCCGTCATGAGGAGGAAGCCTGGAGAGCTTCTGCAGAGCCTCAGAGCTCTGCGGTGTGACCTCGAGTGACCACACACAAAAGCCAGCGCAGCTCTTGAGCGGAAAGGTCTGCATCATCCAAACTGTGCTGACTCTTGTCCAAGAACACACTGTTTACCTGTTCCTTCCAAACTGGGCAATTTTCTGCAAGGCCGAGATGTGGGGTTTGGGGGATTTTTTGCTTGTCTCAGTGCAGCTTGGCTGATTTTTGTGGAGCTGCTCTTGACTTGCTGGTGGATGTGTGTTGAGGATTGTGTGTTCTCTTTTGGCAGTTGAAGCTGAACATTTCCCACTGTTGATCTATATATACCTCCTCCTTTGTGTCTGAAGGTATTTGTATATTCATCTGCAAATCTGCAGCCTGACCACTCCAATCAAAAGCAACAAATCTTACCAAAGGTAGCTTCAAAAAGCATCTCCATGAAGGCAATATCTGGAAGCACACTGCCATGAGCATGAAGCAGCCAGGCTTCTGTCTGGCCCTCAAAATGTGTACCCAGACCTTAATGAAGGGTGGGGTTTTTCCTTATCCCAATAAATAGATTTTATTTGGGAAGGTGAGAGGCAGAAAGGGAGAATGTATTTGCCCAGTCTGAACTAAAAGGCTATTTATGCCTAATACATTGGCAGAATTATTCCAGAGTAATTCATCCACGAGAAAATATGATCCTTGTGTCCCTGCCAAGGTCAGAGAGACCTATGGTGATCTGCAGAGTAAGTTCAGGTCACCCAAGTTAAATCTGCCCAAGGGTTGACTTAGCTCATGCACCACATTTTTTCCAAGATTAATAAGAGCAAACATCTTCTATAGATGAAGGCAGGACTAGGACTGTGGTCAACTCTCTCCTTTGAGCCAAGGTCTCCTGCTTTTCCGTTCGTCTTTCCAGGTTGCTCTTACATTTCCTTTCCATTCTTCTCTTTTCTCGGCATTTACAATATGCTTAGAAAAGTCTGTCTTTTCCTTTATGTGGCAACTGATGCCCATAAAACCTTCCTTGATATCAGCATGCACAGGAAGGACATGGGGACATTGCTGGTGTTTGAGAAGCACCTCTTGGAAGTTGAGGTGAAAAGGATGGGGTGCATAGCAGAAATTTATTCCTTGTTCATCTTAGCTGAGAGGGTGGATCTGAACAACAGGGTGTTTAGCAGTTTTGGAGGGGAAGGGTTTTGTAGGCACTGCAAGGCTCCCTCAGGAGGAGACAGACTGAGGGGAGAGTCCTCTTCTCTCAGCAGTGGATGGAAGGGGAGAGGCAAGGTCCTCAGCCTTTTCGACAAGGGATGAAGTTATTTCATCAGAAAAGCCAGATTACTCTTCCATATGGTCTAGACCTGCCACGGGGAAGCTGATATCTGTGGTTTCAGCCTGCCAAAACCTGGGGTTTTCTTCAGCTTCCTTGGTTACTCATTCATGTCATTTAAAGTACATCTAATTACTGAAAGCAGTCATTTTTTAATTTCTACTCATTTCTACTGCTGTTGCTCTTAGAGATAATGACAAATGCTGTGAATTGAAAAAGAAACACCAGAAATAATTTTGGCTTGCTTTTTGAGGGATGTATGCATTTTGTTTATTTTTTCTTGAGACACTGGTTGCCTTTTTGCTATCACCCAGCTTTGCTATGAGATTTCTGTGGGATTTGGGTTATTTTGGTTGTTCTTATTGTGAAGGAACAGAGAGATGAGCTCGAAATAGCTGAATTAACTCCTTCTCAACCTTCAACCCTCTTGCAGCTGGAACTTTGATGCCAGTACAAGTAATGACATAAATAATAATCAAATTCTGGGGTGCCTCAAAAGTTTGTCCTTTGCTTCCCATCAGTAATTACCAGTAAGGTAATTCTAGGTAGATGATATCTAGGAATATGTAGTGATGGAAGAGGTAAAAATAAGGCACACAATAGGGGATATTTGGGGGAAGTTTTTAAGTTTCCAGCATTGGCCTGACTTTACTTTCACCTTCATTGCATGTTTTGGACTCTGACATCTGTTTGTTACAAGACAATTTGCATTTGGATTTCTTGTTTGTTTGTTTTGATTTGGAAAAAAACCCCCACACCCTAAACTGTAATTGCACTGCAAATCAAACATCAAAACACCAGAAGCTGTGATAGAAAGTTGTAGGAAACCAAAAGTACAGCAGAGGCATGAATACATTAAGCTGGAGCCTAAGGGGACATGCTAAATTAGTAGGACTGAAGTGTCTGGAAGGACTGTCACTGCCTGAAGGGACCTCAGCTATGGTGCTGAGCCTGGTGGCCAGTGACCAGGGTCAAGACCACCTCCCCATCACTGTTGTTTCTCCAAAGAGCTCTCCAAGCCCTCTGAGTTTCCAGGCTCTGCCATGGGGGCTGGGTTCACATCAGCCACCTGGATGTGCAGGGCTTGTACCCTCACCTGCCCGGTAGTGCCACTCCACCTCCCCATACCCAAGGGTGAGCAAGTTGATTCCTCTTTTCAAGGAAAAGTGTTTGTAGCAGAAGGAGAGTTAGTGGCCTGATTGCCACAGTGGTCATTGCTTGATCCCTCCCAGGCTGCAGAGCCAGGGAATCTGGACAGAGCAGAGGCCAGCAGGGGCTGTGGGAATGGCAGCACTGTGCCTGCTTGCTGGCCATCAGACCTCCTCTCTAAAGCCTGACTTCAGGATTGTTTTTTCATGTTGTGGTCTTTCTTAAGTGCCATCTCATCAGAACAGATTTGACTTTTGTGCTGGGAAAGGGACAGTCAAGTGGAAGAAAATTTTCTGTGAGCTCGGCTCTGTCGAATCTATTCCTTTTGGCTTCCACTCCTCCTTCCCAAGGATCAGCCTCCCACTGTTGTCATGGACACTCCAGAGAGACTGGTTTTTGCTGGAGGAATGAGAGAAGTGGATTTAGGGTGCTGGGCAGCAAGGAGCAGTGTAGAGAGCACAAGAAAAACATTCATTTTTTCTATGCCCTTCCCTTTAAAGGTCTGACAGAGGGATGCATATTTTATGATTTAGGGTTTTTTCCCTGACCTGATCACATTTTGTCTTTGGAGGGGCAAAGTAGGCTGCTTCTGAGCACCCCAGACAGCATGAGGGGATGCAATTTATGGTGCAGTCCAAATGCCATCCATTTAATTAATGATTGCAAATGTTTCTTATATTTGCTTAGAAGAGAGGAGTATAAGTGTTTTGGGTCCAACTCTTGCCCTGTTTATGTGGAGCCCAGGTACTGGAAGCTTCCCAAGTCCCTGACATTCTGGCCCTCTCTGCCCAATAGTTTAGGCCTCCAGGGAGGTGAATCTCAAAGACACCTTGTGGAAGTGATTCTTCTAGGTGGACATGGCCAACCCTCTTCTCTGCCCTCCTTTCCAAAGCTGTGAGGTTCAGCATCCTGCACTAACTACCAGGCTGCCACAAAAAGGGTTTTGGATTAACACTCCGTAGCGAATCAAAATTGTGTTCCTTTTGTTTTAAGTAAGAAGAAATAATTAATTTGTTCCTCGAATTCAAAGCCAGACATCTTTTCAGTAGCTGCCCAGTCAGGAGGATTCGGTGGCTGTGATTTGCTGCAGTAGTGGCTGCAGCAAGTGGGTCTTTATGAGGTTGTATGAGATGATGGGTGGTTTTCAGCAATGGCAGTGGAAGGGGTGTTACTGTCAAAAGAAGACAGGTAGATGAGATGGGGGCATTTTATTCTCATCCCTTTTAGTTCTGCTTTTTGCAGTTGCAAAGTGACAGCTGTGTGTGGTGAAGTACAATAAGTAATGTAGCCATGGCATGCAAAGTGAAGTTCAGTGTTAGTTGTCTTTCAATTGTGTCTTGATTTTTATCGTGGGATGTAACTGACGGACTGGGGACAAGGAAAATAAATTTTTTTTTTGTTTTGATGCTGCTTTAAAATGGGTGACTGGAGAAGAAGAAAATACATTGCGTATCTGCAAGAATCTTTTTACTTGATACAGACCACACGGAAACTTCTAATTGCAAGTATCTCATGTGAGTTTGGTAGGTCATGAATCCTGACTTGCCTGAACTGCAGCTAGACTAATTCTTTCCCATTCATTATGGCTATGTGACTCCTGTGACATAGGGAACCCAACTCTGCAAAAGAGGATTTGAGGCAAACAGTGTCTGCACTATAGTTCCTGCAGTGCACACTGCAGCCTGAGCCAGCACTGTTTGGTCTTGAAAAACATTGGCCCAAAATAAATACTTTAGTTAGGTTCAGCAGTCCCAAGTATTTTGGTTTGTCTTGCCCAACAATTATTTTTTTGAAAACTTTTTTCAATAGAAGAACCCAATTTTGAATGGTTTGGACAGTAGCAAGGTTCTAGCACGTATTTTCTGTTTTAAAAACCTCAAAATCTACAGCATCTTCCCCTCTGGAGAGGCTTGTAGGTGGGGCCTAGGGCAATTTAGCTGTGTTTAGGGAAGGAAGCCAACTTAAATGCTCCACACAATAAACTGTTTCTACAGATAATGCGTCCCTTAGTTTATACGTAATATGCTTCTGATCTTTGCTTTGAGCCTCTTAGAGCTGCTTGTGCTCAGTCCAAGAGTCAAGTGTCTTAGAAGCTGGATAAACACAAAGATAGAGCCAGTTGTTAAGGAGCTATAGAGATTTACAGAAGTTGACCTTGTGGCTGTTTGGGGCATTAGTTGGGCATATTTCCCCCATGGCAGAGCAGTCCTGTGCTGCTGCTGCTTCTTGTGCTTTACAAGGAAGTAAGTCTGGCCTGATCCAGTGGTGGATTTACCCCTGTCTCAAGTCATATGCAGTTGACTTTTCATGGAGGATGCAACTGGTGGGACCTTTTTTTGGGAGGTCCAGCTCTCCTGATGAAGTTGCAGAGAATAGGTTGCATAAAAAAAGACCTATTTGAACAAAATGAGAGGATGACTGACAAACAACTTCTCCCAAGGAGTGGTAGGTTCATGGTGGTGCCTTTTAGGTTAGGGGAAAAAGGAAAAAAACCCAACTGTTTAAGCTTTTTAACCTTTCTTGGTTAAAGCAGGATGTTTTTCTGTTTAACCAGATACTTTTCTATAGGGTGTTTGCTTCCAACTGCTCAAAGTAAACTTTTGTTGCTGGCAGCAGAAGGTTGTTTGCTTCCCATACAATGAATTGCTTTCTTTTTAGTATTACATTTGGTGCATAGATGCACAGCTCCAGAAATATCACACAGCTTACCCATAATAGCGGAGTTTTCTGAACCCACTAGAAATGCTGGTTTGTGCAGGAGAAGAAGTTTGCTTCATTTCACCTGTAAAAAGCTGCCAAAGAAATGAAAATTAGTAAAATCTGGGGGTTCTCCCCCCACACTATTTGTCAATGCTGGTTTTACTCTTTGCATGGACAGCTAATTTTCTCGTTGTTTGCCTGGAGGGAATTCAAGTCAAAAAGGAGGGTCGAGTTACTAGAAAAAGGTGCTCGTCTCTCTGAGGAACAAAGCATGATGATCCAAGAAAAAACTTGGAAAATTTGTCAAATGCCAGATTGTAATTTATACTTGTCCAGGTTACTCTATCTATATTTGTGTATAATATTTTTGCAACATGTCCTTTAGTATCTTGTAAATATGGGTACTAACTGTGACTGACAACCTCCTACATTTTATGTCATGGTCTGAATCCTTGCATGAAATGTGTGCTGCATCTCCTTAAGAGAAGTGTGCAAACCCAGACACATGGTATTTGTTGCTTGCTAATGCTCATTTTCAACCTTGTTGTTCCTCATTAACTTTTTATTAAGTATATTCGAGAAGGCTTTCTCCTTATGGAAAAAAAATTGGTCCCTCATCAACATCACATTTCAAATTCACAAGCAGACTTACATCGTAGTGGTAAATTATTTTTGGGGCTGTTCTGTAGGCCATGGAGTGTGCCAAGGTGATTGCCATTGACCTCAGGGACTCCAGGAGTGGGTGCTTCCATCACATCTCACTAATCATGGATCCAAAAGAATAGAAACTGTTTTTTCCAATAGAGAAGTTGCACAGTGCATGCTTTGTGAAGTACTTTTTTGCTGGAAGTCCCATCCTCAGCTTGTGTGACTTGCTTGGGCATTGGCAGGTTGAGAGCAGTCACTGGCTTAATATTACATATGTAATATGCACATGGGTTTAAATTTTAAAATAATGTGTTTTGGGGAAATCTTCTCAACTTAAGGGCCTTTTAATGTCAAAACTTCTATTTCTTCTCACCGAATAGGTGCAGCTGGGCATGCACCCCAGACTGTGCCAGTGCCTTCCAGCTCTCTCCTTGCATATGTGAGCACTCAGCCCCCCATGCTGCTCTGCTTGCCTCCTTCCCCACCTTGCTCTAAGGAGGAATGATCATTTCTGAGTAGTGAACTTGTCCTTCTGTACTTGTGGACATGAATAATAGCTGCCCTGACTCACATCAGAGTCATTTGGGTGTGACTTCTGCTCACCACATTCCTGTGCCAAGTTGGAGCTGGTTTTGTCAGAAACAAATTTTTTAAAAAAAATATATACATATTAAAAAAATCCCACATTCCTCTTTGACTGCCCAAGTCAATTCAGTGCTGGTGGTCTGAAATGATGATCCTTGTTCTATTTCCTGTGAACAGTAGGTTGTAGCAGATTCCCTCTCTCTCGCTTTATGGAAAACCTGGTTGCACCCTTGGACCTGCTTTTTGACAATTTCTATTTTGTACCTTATGGGAAAAATTCACAGATAAGCCTGGCTTTGCTCCACAAAATGTCATCATGGTAGATGTGTGGGTATCCAGTTTTGTTTCTGTAAGGGGTAACATAGGTAAAACCGTGGAAATTATAGTAGTTACTCTAAGTTGGTACACAGCACTGAAGAAGGGTTAAGGAAAGTTATTTTGTTCCTTAAAATCTCTCTAGTACATTATGTTGCTTAAAGTTACTAATGAATCTTCCTTACCAGCTACCTGGAAAAGTTACTAAGAGGTTTTGGTTCTCCGAGTAGGTAAAAGAGAAAGGAGCCAATAGAGCTGTGGATGGACAGTGAACAGTTAAATATTTGGCTTAGATAATGTAGGATTTTTCATGCTAGCAGAAGCAGGAATTTGAGGAATCTAAATCTTGTATCTAAATGCTAGTAAAATATTATGATAGAATTAAAAAAAAAAATCACATGTTAAATGTGTCAGTTTGTAACACCAAACACATTGCAAGTCTAGTACAGAAGTCAATAGTTTTTGTCCAAACATAGTGCATAATTAAATTATTTTTGCTCATGAAATGCAAAAGTAAGTGCAAATTGTGAAGTTCTAGAAGGCAGAAGCTGCTTTTAACAGGAGAGATTTGGACACATACAAATAAGTTCAACATAGGGAGCTCCTAGAGGACACTAATTTAGTCAGTCCACTTAAAAGTTGCTCCAGGCCTTTCCTAGGGCTTCTGAGTGCACATTTTTCTCTTCTGTGAGCTCCTTAAAGCAGTGCATTTAGATGCCTATCTAGAAGCTGGAAGGTGGTGTTCATCATACTGTTTGTTAGATCTCAGCAAAGCTGGTGCCCTCCTCTTACCCTCTCTTGGAAATTGAACAGTGGACCCCAAAACCTCTCTCAGAGCTCCTGGCAGAGATGTGGGAAGCAGGCTTTTTAGAATAGTCTGGTTTCCTTTGATATCAAAAATACTTGTACTCCAAATGGAGATTTGATACTAGGACAGGGCTACGTGCAGTGAGAAATAACCTGTTGAGTCTGGTGAAGGTACTTACGGAAAAGCTGCATTTGATACTTTGCTGCTGAGATTTCTGGTCACTTAAAATCATTTGAGGATGTTAATCTAAAGAGCTTATGCAAAGGCATGGGTTCTCTAGTCAAGCAAAGGGTTGGGGTTTTTAGGACATCTGAATTTCCAGCGTTTTGAAACCTCCACGACTTGGGATTGGGAATATTCATGTCATATCTGGGCAGCTTCTCTGGTTGAGGTCTGAGGGTGGGTTTGGGAGCTGGAGTGGCTGAAAGTTGCCCGGTTGTGTCACGCTGCCTGTCTTTCCAGTGTCGCAGGGTGATGACATTTAATTTCTGTTTGGTGTGAGAGCGAGGGAGGAGGCTTTGAATCACCAGCAAACTCCTGCGACAGCCATGGCTGCTGAAGGCAAGTGCCTGTGCCAAGTTGCTCTCCAGAAGCACCTATTTTGCCAACAAAGGTTTATTACACATCACCCAGCACAAAGAGAGCATTACCCACTCGAGGGGCTGCTCTAAACTCGGTTGCCCTTTGCTGCTTCTGCCTCTGATTTTTAGGGGAGTGGGAGGGGAAGGGAAGTCGTAAGAGACGATGACAGGGGAGAGGGGGACACAGTGAGAGGAGCCCCCGCTGGCACGGCCGGCCTGACCCATTCAGTGGGGCTGAATACGATAAATGCTGCTTTATCCTTTCTTGAAAGGAACAAGATAGCACAGCCTAAATGCCTGGGTGTGCTTAAATAGGCAACTCTGGGACGCCGGAGTTGAGGGCGTTTGAAATTGGAGCTCCCCAACAGCCAGAGAGCTGCCACAGGTCACCTGCCTCGCTCCATAGGGACTGGCCCAGGTCTGGCAAGAAATCGTCCACGGACGAATTGTAGTACAAATTCCTTTCTTTGTTGGTTGGCCTCTTTCACTAGACCATGGCCTATAAAAAATTGTGTAAAAACAATTCTTAAATATTATTTGAAAGGGCAAACGGCCACGCTGAAAGGTTTGACAGTTTGACATATAGCGCCTGGTTTTGCTCGCCAGGGAACGGGCGTGCGGAGCCCGGGCTCTCCTTCTACTCCTTACAGGCTCCGGGTTTTTTTCCCTTTTTTAAATAGTCTAGTTGCTGTGCGGAGTTGCTGCGCTCCCAGCAATTTGACAGGCAACGAGTCTGCTTCAGTGATCTTAAATCCTTTTAGACTAATTTGCGAGCGAGCAGAAAAACAGCTAGCACCTTCGGATCCAGCACTCCAAACCAGGGAATCAGGTATTGCCAATTAAAGTGCCATTTCCAACCATCATATCAAGACAGATTACTTGCAGTCCCTCTGATAATGTCACGCCATGCCTAAAGAGAAAGCGAGATGGAGTTTCTCCATGGACAAAGGATCCACAAGGACCAAACTCGTGGGCGAGCGGGGCGGAGGGAGCGCGGCGGGGACCGCGCATACACACATGCATATGTGCAGTGTAAAGGAGAACGGCTCTGACCCCAGATAGCCATGGGCCATTCCGAAGAGCCTGTGGCCCCTCAGTCACTGGCCTACTAGTTAATTGCCACACGGACTTGGTGACACATGGGCAGATAATATGACATTTTCGGTTTCTGTCACTAGCAAACGCCACAGCGTTGCTTGCACTAGTTGCTAAGAAGCTGTCAGAAACCATTAGCAGCTGGCTAAAGTTGCCCTATGGCATTTCCTCATGGCATCAGCAAAACAAGCATAAATCACCCAGCGGAGCCTCCCGCTATACTAATGAGGCTGTAAGCTTGTTTATGGACTAGCATCATTTCTATGATTATTTCCACCTTTTCAGTTCGCCTTCATTTGGCGGCAGGAGAAGTCAACTTCAGGAGCAGAGTCGCCACCGACATTTTACAAATGCAGTTCGTAGCTGCTACCGTGTGGCTGGTCAGTGTTGCTTCAGGTTTGTTTAGTGATCTTTAAAAGGAGGAAAAGAGGGAAGGTGGGGGGGAAAGAAAGGGAGGGGGGGATCTCTGGAGACCTCACGGAGGTGAGTGTATCGAGTTGCAAAGTAGATGGAAATACTAAAATCCACAATTGACCATTTAGACTTCTCTCTGTGGTTTCAGTCTTTACGGGATCAATTTTCCATTTAAAAAAAGTGGAAGAGGTTAAACAATTTGCAGAAGTCTACTGAAGCATTTGCTCCAAGGATAGCCGGGCGCTTTCTTATCCTCTCCCTGCTTTTCACTTTCTCTAACTCGTGTCGGTCGAGGCCAGGGTTTATTGTTTTAGGCTTTTCTGAACATACACCAGTATTTACACTGGATTGAAAGCATTTGCTTCCAATGAAAATCTTGTCTTAGATTACAGCCCAGCAGTGTAATTTCCCTCCCAGATGGGAGTAAAGTAGCAGTATTTGCCTAAAAACAGTAGGAAGAACAAACTGTGCATTAAGCCAAGGCTGTTTTTGGCTTGAGCTAATGATGTAACAGAAACCTTTTATTTGGGATAGGTCACTGCCTGGGATTGAAGGAGGTGATCTGGCTTGCGCTTGAAAGGTTTCTCCATTGTATCTACATAAGTCTTCACTTAAAAAATCCTGTTCCTAATGCTTCTGCTTTCATAGAGCAGAAATAAACAGGAAAGGTTCTGGGGAGTGTTATAGGTGGAATGCAGAAAGCTTTTCCTCCCCTAATGGAGGATATAATTCAGGTGCCCTGGAGGCATGCTTTCAGGAATTCTCTTGCCCGAGGTAATGGGAAGCTAAGGCTGCTTGAAGGCCTTGATTATCTATTGATGCACAAAGCTGGAAAAAAAGTCATCTCCCTTGGATTATAGTAGATATTTCCATAAATTATCAATGAGTCCTCCTCCCGTCAGGCATGAGGCAATGCCTGCTAAATTAATCTGAAGGGGGTTTGAAATGAGTGTGTTTTAAAAAAAATGGGGTGGGGGCAGAGGGTGGGTGGACGATGGCAGGGAGGTGGTGAAAGGCAGTGTCATTAGGTTAGAAGCTTTTCATTTTTAATCAATGAATGCGTAATACTTTTCTTTTCCTTGTTTGCCTCTCGTAGACAGAAAGTGGATTAGCCCGTGGAATTTTAAATGCTGTTGAGTTGTTTCCTTTGCTCATGTTTCTTTTATGAATTATTATTTTATATGGTGAATTGCTTCTCTGTATAAAAGCCCTTTTTTGCATACTGGGCTTTCAAAGAATTTGTCGGGTATCTAATTTCTTCATAAAAATCTTGTTTGTTTCTGTAACTACCCAAGGTTACCATTTCATTAAAGACACAGGCCAAGTCATAAGGACAATTATAAATTTGCCACGGTCAGTAACATGCTAAAAATTTAACACTAATAATACCTTTTATTTTTTGGTGCTGAAAGCTGTTTAACAAATCATAATTTTGACAGTCTTTTTTTTTTTTTCTTTTTAATATATTTTATTTTTGTCCCTAATGGAGATAGTTTGTATTCAGCCCAATTCAGATGGCTTTCTTGATCATTCTTGCCTGGGGGTGTAAAAAACACTTGCCTAATAACATCACAACTCCATGTTGCTACAAACACAGTGTCCTTGGAAGCTGAGATATACCATTCAGTCCACATGCAGTGAATGCAAAGACATATTTCCTCTGTGGACTTGTTTATAAACTGCGTTCAGGGTTTCAAACAAAAATTGCACGCAAACTGGCCAAGCACTGCAACTTTTGTTGTCCTTTGGTCACTAACCCATCAGTTCAGGCCCACTTTGGCTGCTATGCAGTGATATCCTCCTGTAGACATGTTGTTAATGTGATGAGAACTGTCTGAGACCTTCTCTGCATTAAGGAAATTCATTCTGGATCAGTAGTTGTTTAACGGGAGCAGATGCCTATTATGGATATGGCACACTGGCACAAAGCAGGGTGTTAATTCCTAGTGGTGTATGTCAAATTGGTGTCTGCTTATCCCACTATGAATTTCTTTTGGCTGAGGCTGGGAAGAGGGGAGGCCAGTTAGCTACCCACCTCCCATCAAAGAGTCAGGGGAAGTCAAACATCTATAAAAGACTCAGCATAAGCGACGCCCCGATCATGTGGTTATTTCTAAATTTGTGGAGGGAATATGATGCTGCAAAAGAGCTGCATTCACCCTGTTTTTCACATTCCAGAGTGGGATGAGACACCCAGCTTCACATACATCATGATCCCCATCCTGGAACACCACTGATACTTTCCCAGTTGTCAGCTCAGCCCAAGTATCTGACTGGGGTGAATCTTTGGGAAGTGACCGAGTGTGAAGAAAAGCCATCATTTCCATTTTTGCAAGCTGGATGCTTGCAAAATTTTTTTGTAATTTTTAAGCACTGTTTGTTTTGGGTTACAGTGGCAGAAATGGCCACACTGTCCTTCAGGATAAACCAGAATGGGGCTGACACAGTTCTGAGACCCTCTCTCTCCCCATGTCTCTCCCCCCCTCCCCCATCCCCTCAACCCCTGGTGAATTACGGTGTTAAAGAATTTATACCTCATTTAAATATTCATGCAGTTTATACCCAAAGCCAGGCTTCGGCTGAAGTATATAAAGGTAGCATAAGTCAAAATTTGATTCACTATATTTACAGGTGACGGCTTGGACAACAGTGTAGCTTCCCCCAGCACAGGTGATGATGATGATCCAGATAAGGACAAAAAGCGACATAAAAAGCGTGGCATCTTTCCCAAAGTAGCCACAAATATCATGAGGGCATGGCTGTTCCAGCATCTAACAGTAAGTGAACTCTAGATCACATATGCAAAATAAAACATGGGTAATGTCATAGTTGTAGTAGTCGTAGAAAGCAAAAAATACGTATGATGTTGCTGACAGGCAGCTGAGGAGCTGTTCCGAGCAGAGTTGTTGTTGCCTCATTTGCCAGATGCCAGGGAAAGAGCATAGAGCTTATGTTTTTATGGTTTGGGGTTTTTCTTGTGTGTGTGTTGTTTTTAGATTTTGTGTGTGTGTGTTTGTTTGTTTGAGACGCAGTTGTTAACAGGCCGTGGCTGCGAAATGTGATTTATACTTAAAGCTTGTATTAGTGTAACCTTGCAGACCTGTCCTGCTTTGCAGCTCCCCTTAGCTGATGTGGGAACTGCTGCTTTGGAGCACAGAGCAGCATTTGGCCCCCAGTTCTGTGCTCCGGAGAACCGCGGAAAACAATTGTGGAGATTAAAAAACAAAGCCAAAAGCAAACAAAGACCTTATTCAGATGTTTGTCAGAGATCATCAGAAGCTTCATGATGAAAAGTCTGAATGTATCTGGTTTAATAGCAAAGTATAATTTTTTTCTTTGAGACGTTCTAATTCCCAGAGTGTAAGTTACCCCTGCATTTAACATTAGAAAGTGGTGGGGGGATGCACAGCCTCTTTCTGTTACCACAGCTACCTGTTTGGGGCTTTTTTATTCCTGGGATTAGAAATCAAAGCTCTGGACAGGTGTGTGTGGTTAAGCTGGATGCTGGAGCTGCTTTCAAGGCTTTATATTGTGTACCATACCTTCTAATGTTAGCATTTAGAAAAGTGTTTCTCATGCCATTCTCCTTTTTCATCCAACTGTGGGGATGTGTCACTGTGTTTTTATCCTCTGTGGGGATGTGGGCTTTCAGCCCCAGGTTTCCTGTCTCAGCCTTTCTGTGCCAGGAGGACACAGGTCAGGCGAGGGGTACCAGAAGTCTGCGAGTGGTAGTGAAGAATGGTCCTAGCCTCTAATTCCAGTGGTTGACTCTGCCTGTAGTTAGGGTCAGGATGAAACTAGAAGCTGGCCAGCTTGCCCAGCCCAGGTGGGAGCTCTGCCAAGGCTGTACTTGCAGAGTGGAGGAAGCGCCCATGCACATCACCCCTCTGTCCCCTGCTGAGCCAAGAAACCAGATACCTGCCATGACTCTTGTCATCGCGGGGATCAGGCAGGGAATCCTGTCCCGCGCGGCCCTGGGGTGCTGTGAATGAGCCTTGAATGTTGGAGCACTGCTCCTCTGAGGCCACAGAGGGCCTGGGATGTCTCCAGGTCAACCTCTCTCTCTGGCAGAGTCTTTGTCAGTGATGCCCCAGCTTTGCCAGCTCCTCGTGCCTGTTTGGTGCGTTCAGTGCCATCGCTTCCAAAGGCTGAGCTCCCTTTTGGTGTGGGTGGCTCCCCATTTCTAGGTCCTCACTCAAGAGGAGCTGACACCTGGCATTTCTCTGCAGGTAGATGTGAGGTAAAGGGTATCCACCTCCAAACCCATCCAGGGATGCTGTGCCAGCAACAATGCCCACACCAGCCTGATGCAGCTGGTTTGGGTTCTGGATTGAGGAGACTCCCTGGAAGCTCTGCAGTCAGGACAAGGCACAGCAGGGAACACTGAGCAACTGCATGTCTGTAGATTCCAGTGAGGAATTGCAAATCAAGTAGTATAACGATTTTTTTCCTGAAAGTAGCCTGTTGCTGTGTTCGTGCTGGTAAATAAAACATCACCCCGACCCAAGTGCAGGAATGAAAAGGTCTATCCTGGTAAACAGAAGGCTTGACCTGACCCTGGAGACAGTTTCATGCACAGTCTCAGGACCAGAGAGTGGACCCTGTCACTGTTTGGCTGGGTTAGGTGTAGGGTTTAAGTGACTTTTCACTTTTCTCCTGTGAGGTAATAATATGCAGAAGAGAAGAGTGCTTGCAGAACTTGCTGCAGAGCTCCTGGCTCCTGGTGTCTTCTTTTGGAAGACTCAAATACAGAAAGAACCATTCCCCCCAGGATCTATGCAACGAAGCTGCTGCATTTTCTGCCTTGCAGCACTGAGCTGAAGCTTGCTTTAAAAATCCACCATCCTTTGTGCAGGTCCAGCCCAGCCAGGTGAAGCAGGTGGTTTTATTGCAGGGCAGCTTTCTCCTCCCTGGCAGCATCATGGTAGATCCAGGCTTATCTGATCAATTGAGTAAAAAAAAATTGGTTTATCTGGTCTGATCTTCTCTAGGTAGGTCCTTGAGACAGACTCCAGGTGTTCAGGCAGGGTGTGTGCCAGGACAGGTGATACCTCCCTTTTGCCCATAAGTGAAGGCTTTATCTGCCTTCACTTTGCCATCTGAAAAATGGCAGGGAAGAAATTAGCAGCAGATAAGTGAAAAATCCAGCATCCCCTTGACCACTGGTGCTTCCTGATTGGGGGTGTTAGTTGGGAATCCTCCTTTTCAAAAGCAAATTTTTTTCCCCCTCACAATTGTAATATTAATACACATCAGCGGCATGGAATTAAACAAAATAGACAGTAATTGCTGTGTCTGTCATACTAATGATTACTGGTTGGAAAGACTTAAAATAAATGTTGGACAAATACAATCTCTCAAAAGTGTATAGGTTGGTTTAGTTCCTTCTATGCAGTTACTCCATCTCCAAGAGCATTAAGTCTTCCTCTGTGTACTGACTTCATTTCCGAAGGTTTGTCCCTCAGTTCTTGTTTCTCACTTGGGAGGAAATCCTTTTTTTCCTCTCCGGATGTTGAAGTGTTTGGGCAGTAGTTCCCACTCAGTGTCAGGCTCCAGCCACCCCCCAGCACTTTGCCTGATGTGCAGAACTGAGTTGACATCTGCCCAAAGGGTGGGCAAGTGCTGTCCTCTGTGGATGCAGCAATTCAGGGCATAAATTCATCCCAACTGCCTTTTTTTTTCTTTCCTCTTGGGATAATAACAACAAAAACAATCAGCTAAAACAATTGCAGAAGTGCTGACCACAGGACTTTGCAGGATTTTTTTTATTAATTATTTGCTATTCTGACTTAATTTTGATTAAATGCCTGGGTTGGAAGAGCTGCTCAGGTCAGCTCTTTGTGAAGCAAAATATAGTTGTGGAGCTTGTTGAAATTTTTGCTGGTAGATTATGACACCAGCTGGTGAATTTGGAGGTTTATGGAATCTGTTTTTAGGATTTTGCTAAAAATTTGAGCTGGCAGCCTGTTACTATGTGGATTAAGAAAATTAAAAAAATTAGGAGAAAAAAGCAACTAATAATTTGGTGAAGAGGTGAGGACATCCCTGAACTGTTAAAGGAGAGTCAGAATTGAGGAGAGGCTTGTGAAGTGGCTTCAGATGAACATCAAATGCCATGGCAGGGGCTGGAGGAGGGACTGGGACAAATCAGTTCTGTGCTGGTGCTTGGCTTCAGAAAGCCACCCTAAGGATAATTTCAGGGTGTGCTGCAGCCCAACAATGTCTTTCAGGTCCTTTAGACTTGTTAAAAATTCTAAAAAAATTATTTTTTTTATCACTTAACATCCAGGGATCATCTCTCCCCCCATTTTTAAAGCAGATCTCCTCACTGTAATGTGTATCCCTCAGCAGGGATTGCAAAATAAGGGAACAGCTTGGAGGAAGGGAAGGGGAAGAAAAAAATAATCTTGATTACAATTAAATCTGTGGAAATTTAACTGTGGCAACAGAGTTAATTTCTGCTTCAACCCATCCTATGATTTTTTTCCCAGCAGTGGTATTATTGGTATAAATTGGTATTTGGAGTTGCTATGAATTTCTTTTTTGTCCAAAACTAGAAAAAGGGAGTTTGTGAAGTGTCATTTCAAGTGATTTTTTTACTTATTGTGAATTCTCTGCATCCTTTAAATCCAGCTTAATTTCAAATGTTGGTATTCAAACCTCATTTTGAGGATTATACGATGTAATTGGTTTGTTATATGATGAGTATTTGATGATCTTCACGTTCATCATCTAATCAGGCAAAAAAAGCCATAAAATTATAATCCCAAAAGATGTTTAATAACAATTTAAACTATTGAAGGCTTTATTTAAGCACATTAGGGGATTATAAACTACTCTTTTTTAATGGTGCCAAGAGGTATATTCAAGGACTTCAAACACCTTTTAAAAAACAAATTGCCATGATTTAAAAAAAAAAATGAATGGGCTGAGGATTTCTTTCATGTAAATCCCATAATTTAATCATTATTTTTAACTGCTTTTAAAACAATTTCCTTAAGAGGCTAAATCTTGCTGAAATGGGAGACTGAGCAGAAAGTAAAAGACGTGGCTGAAAGATGTTGACTTTAAAGTGAAAGGATTTTTTCTATTACGTATCTGGATTTTTAACCTTTACTGATTGCTTGATGCCATGCTATTAAACAAGAAAACTTAGAATAAGCAATATACAATCTGTTTAGTGAAGCTGTAATTTGTATAAAAGAATTTATTGGAAGCCGATAATTGAAGGAGATACGTTATATATGAATCTAGCTGACAAAAATAGTCCCCATTGCTTCAAGGATGTTATTGTGATAGAAAAATTATAGCACTTAATTCTCTAAGTTTTCTTTATGTATGACTGTTTTACTGGCTAGCAACTTTTTAAGGCTAAAACAAGTGGATTTCATGTCTTTTCCCATCCCTCCATAGTTATGAGGTTTTGCCTTGGGGGGAACATGGAGTTAATTTGGCTCCCTGCCCCTATTCCCATGCAGGATGCTTGTTTGTTTTTGGAAAGGAATATAGGGAAAGAGTAGGTGTGGGTACTGAAAATATAAAAAGAGGAAAATAATTGGCTAAACCCAGTTTTTTGTTCTCCTTTTGAGAGGTTTGGAAGCGTTAAAACAAAATAACACCCCTTCCCCCTCTCCCCCCCCAAAAAAAGTGCAACTTACGATGAATCTCCATCCTGCACCAACTGATACTTGCTCTGCAAAATGCCAGAGGGCTCCTGAAGCTCATCTGCGTAACAGGCATCATATTTCCATATATTGGAGTCAGAATGGAGTCCCCCTGCTTTATCCCAAATACGCAAATCTCCCCTTTCACTTGATTTTATTGTGGGCAAAGCTGTAAAAAGCTTTCTTCCACATCTGCAAGAGTTCTTAGTGCCAGCTGTCCTAAATTCCTGGGAAAAGCCAGGCTTTTTAGCTCTCCTTGGGTCACTTGTGCATCGCCATCCCCTTGACTGGGAAGGTGGGAGTCAGGGCTCTTCACTTGTCAGAGCATCCAGTGAAAGCATCCAACTCAGGTTGGTGCAAGTGACCCACAAGGAGGGTCCTCAGCTCCCTTCTGCTGCTGCAGGTGCTGTGGCAGTCATGTCCAGCTGTAGAAAATAGGAAGTGTTATTATGAGAGAAAATAATTATTCTGGAGCTCTGTCCAAATTTTTGATGAAGGAGGACAAACTGGATTTAGGTAGCTGGGTTTAAATTAATTTCTTAACCCTTCAGCCCTCACAGAGTTTGATGGAGGATGGTGACTGTCAAAACCTTCAGCATTTTCTTTAATCTTCCTCAAATTCAAGGCTTTGATCTGCTGTCCAGCCTCCAAGCATTGATCTATTTTCTAGCATAAGGGAATTCTGCCATTTCGAAAGGAAACTATTGTTTTTGGGGAGGACACCCTTGGCATTGTTGCCGTTGCTCCAGTTTCATGATTTCTTGGAAAGCACACGTCTCATGCACTGAGATCTCAGGCTGTCTTGTGGATTATTGAAGTTATCAGTGCTGAGCTGTGCTGCAAACCTTTGGGTTTAGAACAGAAAGAAGAAAGTAGGGTGCTTTAGTGAGTTCAGGGAAAAGAGGTTATTTACCTAGGCTCTTCTCACATTCAGCAGTGTGGTGTAGCTACAACACATGGCTTTTTCATATCTGTGCTTCAGTCTCATTTCTGTTGAAGATACACATCATGTCTTAGTCATGCATGGCATGTAACATCTCTTTCTGGGCTCCTCTCAGGTCTTGGGAGTTGCAGTGGTCCAGGGGAGTATTTTGGTTGAAATCAGAAAGTAGCCAACAACCTTGGCTAGATTTGAGAGAGTGTCTATTCCCAAAGGGCTATCTTATCTTTTTTCCCCTATTTCCCCCAGTTTCTGCTGTGGAGGCACTGCTGTACCCCTGTGGAAGCCACCAGCACATAAAAGAATTTGAATTATTTGGAAGCTGCTGAAACACATTAGTATTTACACACTAGCAGAATTTCACATCTGAGTAGAAGCGAGGGAATACTGAAAAGTTGAAACATGATAAACATTAATTCAGATGTTAAATTACACTTGCTCTGGTTGTACTAGAACTCCTTTTGTTTGCATAAATATTCTCGGAAATGAGTTTACCAGCAAGAATGTTTGTAGCAATAAGAATTTTTAAGTCAGCAGTAGATGCTTTGCTTTCTTCTCCACCCTCTCCTTTCTTTTTATATTTGCAGCTGTGATATTTTGTGTGTGCAGCTTCCTTTTTGAAATTAGCCTTCTCCAGCCAAGGCACAGCAATGTGTTACGTGATGCACTGTCTCTTTCTCCAGACGTATAAAATTCAAGTATCACCTTTGGAATGGGGAAGAGAAGGGAAGAGAAAAATCTGACTACCAATTTGTAAATCTGGAAGTATCCATGGAAATATTTTGGCAAATAATTTGCAATATGAAGTACACTAAAGGCAACAACAGTCTCTTGGCAAGCGCTGGGTGAGCAGGAAATGAGGATAAATTAATGGGCTTGGTTGTTCATTATTAGTTGTTTGTTTAGCTTTTCCTCTAGCAGGGTTGCTACAAAAGAGCTTATGTTGATTCTCAGATATGCTTATGTATAAAAGTGCCAGTGTTAATTTTTTACTGGAAATCTAACTCTTGAAGGAGTTTCGCAGCATGCCAGTGTGCTAGCAAATGACTTAATCAGATCAGGTAAAGTGCCAAAATATGAGGCACCAAACCAGTTGGGCGCATATCTGATGAGATGTGTTAATCTGTGGTGTAAGATAAGCTGCCTTTCAAATAGGGTCACATTTGGAAGTAGTACATCAAGTTGTGTAAGATGCATTCCCTTGCTCTGGCATAGAGTATCCTACATCTGTTTGCATGAACTTAACCCCTTGTCTGGATGAACTAAAGCGGTGGTACTGTGGTGAATGTAGTCTGTTTGTTGTTCCAGGACAGGCATGAGAAGTGAGTTGGTTTTTTGCCCATTGTAAAAAAGTTTTGTTTCCTTTTTCCCACATTTACCTTCAGCTACACAGGATCTGCACTGTTCCAGCTTATGTGTTTTTTCTCATCGCATATATTCAAGAGGTGCTAATTCCTAATATTAACTGCTTATGTTTACTGTTTGCCCATCAAAATTACCCACAGAAAAAATTTCTTGTGGAAGGGAAACTTTTTGTTGATCTAAGTTTAAATTTTCCATGGCTAATGCCATCCTTTCCCCCAAACGCTCAGCTAAAAATCCAGTTTCCAATATTCATTAAACAAATGTATTTATAGAATCTTTAAGGTCAGAAAACACCTTTAGGATCATCAAGTCCAACCAATCTTATTGGTAAGAGTCATAATTGTACTTTCAGCTTCTCACCCTGTAAGCCACAGTAGTGCTAAATATATGTGTAGAGAGAAGGTAAGTAGGCAGAAAAGAGTTTAAGTTAATATGTAGTTATCTAATTTACCTTGCCTTTTGCATCATTGCCTGATTTAGACTCAGAGTATTTAGTAGAGTGCTCGTTTCACTTCAGTGGTGGGCCATCATTTTAATAAGGCAAGGTCTAGGAAACTCACCACTCCATCTTTTGCTTTATGAACCAGAAACTTCTGCCCAGAAAACACTTCTCAGACTTTAGATGTAGCATGAATATTCCTTACTTGGCTACTGGTTGAACTTTTGTAACCCAACCTGTACAGCATTAAACATTTGGAAGTACTTTAAAAAAAAACTCTGCCCCAAAAGACCCCTTTATTCTCATGATGGTGCTCTGTCTCAGTGATGCAAAAAACAAGGTAGTTGAATTAGTGGCACTAAAGTGGTCATTTGAGTCACACTAGTAAAACCAAGGGGCTGCTCATGGTAATATGATTATGTTCTCCAAGGATTTTCTTTGCACTCAGAGGGAGAATGGTGGGACTCTGCCTTGGGTGGGTTGCTCTACTGGTTGCTCTAAAGTCAGCTTTGAAGTGAAGCTCTTCTTCCTAGACCATCCTTACTCATGTCAGCCAGAGCTTTTGGGGTTCCCTTATTTTTGGAAAGGTAAATGCCATATTAGATAATCTGTCACATTAATAGATTAGTTGGCAGAACTCTGCTTATTGTGCTGATCCAGGAACTGCACTGGGCTTATGTGGGAATGGCAAAGAGGATAAACCCTTGATTTCATTGTTGAAACCTGAGCACGAGTCCATCAGTGCAGCAGGTTGTAAACCCCAGAGGGCTGTAAGCTGCAGTTGGGGTCGAAATAATTCTGAAACTGGTAATAACCCAAACCTTAGGATTCTTATGAATAAAATGTAATTTTAGTAATGTTTTCATAAACAGCAGTAATGGTGGCGTTTTAGTAAACAGTGGCATTACTTGCATCAAAATTGCACCACATTGGCTTTTAAATTACTCCACCTGTCTGTATGAATAGGATTTTCAATGTGGAGGCACACAGACAGCTGCTGCTAATGTTTTTTTTTTTCTCCCTGTGCAGATAATGTTGGCAAATCTGCAGCCATCAAGGCCAGTTTCTGATGTAAAATGGTACCTGACCTACTGGCTCTGGTGCTACAAAAGGAACAGCTTTAATTACTAATGGTCGTGTTTTAGTTTTGTACTTGTTGATGTACAAAATGTCATCTTAGAGTAGTGTAACCTCTGGTTCACTTCCACCAGAGATGGTACACTGTCTGCAATTATTTTCAAAATAATTTGTGTTCCTTGGTGGCAGCTTGCAATCCTGCCTTGTTAGCACTCAGATAATTAGCAGGGGTCTGGTCCTCCAGGTCTCTCTGCCCCTCTGCCTTGCTGGTACCCCACACCTTGAAGGGATGTAGTGGACAAAATAGGAATTGGGCTTGCAAATCCCACTGGATTTTTTTGCAGGACCATCCCTCTCTTGTATTCAGTGGGTGTAATACACAGAAATTCATGGAATGAATTCTGTCCTGGGTCATTTCATGTTACACCACCCCACGAAGCCAGAGGAGTTACGTGGAGGCAAAGTTGAGGCATGTTGCCTCTCTCCCCAGTTATTAACAAAGGGATGAGGCTGACATGATGCTTAGTGCCATTTCACTGATCTGAGTTTGGTCAGGATGATCCAGTTACCAGCCTCGTGCCAGGCTTTAAAAGGGTTAAAGATGATAATGGTGCCATTAAGAATCCAGCTTGCCAATGAGCTATTTTGTGCAAATGGTATAAATATAAGATACACTTGTCTGGCTCATTTGCAAGCATTCTTTTTGACTTCTTTCACACAACTGGTGTTTTTGTGTTTAATTTAACAAGAAATGAGTAGTAAATGAAAGCTGCTGCCTGAAATCCCACTGTGAGCGTGTTTTGCACTTGGCTCCCCAGTGAAAAGGCAATTTGTGAAATTATGTGATAGAGTAATTAGATGAAGCCAGGGCTTCTGATTGTTGCCATGCTTATGTGGTAAAGGTTTGCTGGGGAAAAAAAAAATAAAAAACATGGATTATTACCCTGGCAAGTTGGCTCAAAGCTTCTTCATTTATTTGTAAACAGAATATTTAGTGACCGCATAGGAAGTAGCTGTAATCACCAGCTCGTAAAGAAACCACAGCAGAGCTTTTGGATTTTTACAGAGTGCTCATGTAAAATTTAAGCTGGGAGGCAGAATCCCTGTTAATGTAATTAGGATCTAATTTACCACCCTTTGCACACAGATGTAATAATGTCTAGATATTTATTCTATCTTTAAGCACATTACATATACCTCAGTGCAGCAGTTACTGAACAGAAACAGGTGTGAGCACTTTCTGGATTCATTTTTACACTGTAAACACACAGCGATTTAAGGGGAAATATTTACCAAAAAAAAAAAAAAAAGAAAGAGAGAGAGGAAAGAATGTCTGCAAATGAGGCAGTAATGGACAGTTGCCCTTTATGTACTGATGGATTTCTCAATGGTTAAGTAAATTAAAGCAAATGCTAGAAAAATCAATAGGCTTGCAGAGTCTTGGTTGTGCCTCATAGACTTCAGGACAGAATGACAGATGTGGTGCATATGACCCATTTAAGTATTAATGCTTGGGAAATTGCCTCTGCGTGCAAGGTTATAGGCCTAGAAATATTGTTATATTAAATTACAGACAATAATATTTTTAAGTATATATGGAATTTATATGTTTCAGTTTAGTTGCTCTTCGGCATTACATTTGTCCTGGAAGATTAGTTGCGGAGTTGTTTCTCTGGAACGGTAAATCAGGTTTAAAAAAATGTTCAAGCAGTGAATTGTCTTTCCAGGGCTGCTGCGGACGGGAGGGCGTGTTGTGTGGTGAGGGTGTTAAATAAGAGCCACACAGCCAATGTGTTCACTAGCAAATGTAGCATATAAGCGAGTCTAAATTAAATATCATTAAAAGGCAGCTTTCAAAATGGTGAGAGGGCTGGCGTGATAACATAGGGTCGCTATTAAATCGGGTTATTCTCTGTGACTAAACACAAAGTAAAATCCGAAGTGCGTGGCCGAGATGAACTAAGTAAGGTAACCACCAAGGCAGATCTTTCTCACCATCTTCCCCACGTGCCATGATTGGAAGGGGGCGAGTTTGCGTGGGTGGGATGAGTAAAAACTGACCCCACGCTGAAATTCTCCTGAAATAGAGATGTTCTGATTAATCCAAGCGGGCAGACGAGCTCTAGATGAGATAGTGTTTGCCATCTCTGATTTCTGTCATTTCTTGCTGTACTTCCACCCAGGCAGCAGGGAAGTAGACCAAGTTAATTGTCTCTTTGTGGCATCTCTGGCAGGGAGAGCGTGAAAATAGCTGGGACCCTGATTTTGGTGTTGGCGTGAAGACAGAGTAGTGTGTTGGCCGTGCTTGCTGTCGGTGACAGCACAGCATACCTTGCCAGTTATCCTGACTTCACCCCAAACACCTGTTTCTGTGAGGGGAGCAGCGGATGCATTTTGTGTACAACTACCATGTTTAATATTAGAAGGGAGCTTTAGACTTTCACAGTGACATTGCTGTTCCTTGCTGAAGCCGTTACATGGAAAGTGTTGTCGTTTTCCTTTCAAACATTAATTTTCATGTTTTACTTCAATTTGTGCAACAGATATTTTTTCCTTTTTTTTGTCCCATGATTTTCTCTGATATTCGATGTTCGGTTACCGCTGTCTCCCTTCTGGCTCCCCCTTTTCTTTTTCCCTAAAGCATGAAAACTCATTGGGGAATAAAACAGAGCCATCTCCACAGGGTATAAGGGTTGCACATTGCTACGGGGAGCACCAGCGAAACGATGACATTGTGGAGGGGGCAGATTATTACTTTTGAGCCCATTGAGGACCTATTTGTGCATTGGGGCTGGATGGGAGCGACTGGTGCTGAGGGCTGTCAGGCCAGGGCTGAGTGATGACAGACCCTTGTCATTTGCCCGCATTCAGCTTCATTGCTATGGTGACAATATGCGGTGATGAAAGTTGCCGCGGAGGGTTGGACAGCATCCTCCATTGGTTGCTGTAGCCGACAGCATCTTTGCAACAGCATGTTCGAGCTGATGATGGCCCTCGGTGTCAGAGCAGCATCAAATCTCTAATGACAGAAACTCTCCACAGGTTTTTGGGTCCTTGGGGCCATCGCCAGTCTCGGCAACTTCTTGCATTGGTGACAAAAATTATCTTTACCTGTTTTAGTCATTTTTATGTGCCTCGTGGTGGATTTCCTTGATTTATTTGGTGTGACATACAAGCTAGGTAAGCTGGTGCTTACCTGCACAGCACCACGGCCATGGTCCTCCTCCTGCCACATGTAAGGCAAACATATTAATCAGCATGTAGGCAATGACTGCTTTTGTTAAATATACGTGTGAGGGGCCCTGGTGAACAGGCTCTTTTGTTCCCAACCAAACCAGAAGGGATCAAAGGTCAGCAGGACCCCAGAAGCCATCAGTCAGGGCAGGTTTTACTGGATCCTGGGGTTGTCAGCTCCATAGTCACCCCTGGCAACTTGGGCTGCTGCCTGTTTGCCTTCCCCACTGCCTGGTGCAGAAGCAGAGCATCCGATCTCTTGGTTGCTGTGAAAAGATGCTGACATAAAGTCTGCATTGGAAATACAGTGGGAGTATTGCTGTGCACCTCTTTGTTATCAGAGTCATTTGAGAGCGAGATTACAAAAATGATAAGTTGGCTTTGTAGAGATAGTTTTGCTGCGTTCATCTTTAGGATGCATTTTAAGGCTGCAAATTTGGTTTTAGTTTAGTAGCAAATGGCAACTTGGAAAGAAGCAGCAGCATACTGCTGAAACGTGCTTCTACCCTTCTGAATATAAAAGTTCACTTTTAAAAAAAACTTCTGGAATGGCATTTATTTCCTTTGAGCAGATCAATTTATTTCACCCCCCCCTTCCCCTGTGATGTTAAAGTACATTTGGCAGTAATCAGTTTATCCTTATTAGAAGCTGTGGTAAAAGGCAGAGTTGCTGAGTCAATTCACTCCATTTACTTCCACTATTGAGCCCTAATGTGTCCCAGTCTCCACCCCTTACAGTGAAAACATCATCAATTATAGGGCTGACAGGAGCCTGGGACTCAGCGTAAGTTCCTCCTTGGGGTTATTCATCTTGCACCAAAAAAACTGGCACTCAGCAATATTCATCCCTACCTAATCATGGCTAAGCTTTGTGAATGAAGATATGGAAAGGGCTCTACCCACGCTTGCTACTGGTGGCTAAAAAGGCCGATGTGGGATAGACAAATCCAGGAACAAAAGGCACAGCTAAAAGTCTCCTTAGGTGGTATTGACGAGGTGCGGTTCTTTCTATGTTGTCTTTTCACCTCAAGACTAATTCTACGTGAGTTTTCAAAGGAGGCAGCAGCGTTACAGATGGTGTGTCTCCATGATTCCCGATTTGAGGCCAAAGTAGACCACTGATGGTGGTCAATATGGCTAGGACTGAGGTATTGTTTCACAGAGTCCCCTCTTGGGGGCTCCTCTATTG